>CM048820.1:19946677-20289866 GCA_026586065.1 Dioscorea zingiberensis
ATACTTGCCCCAAAGTCCGCCAATGCCTTCTTCGTGACCCCTTCTCCAACAATGCACGGGACCACAAAGCTACCCGGATCCTTCAACTTCTTCGGCATTGCTTGTTGAATAACGACCGAGCATTGGGCATTGAGTGTTACCGCACCCACATCTTCCAATTTTTTTCTGTTGGAGAGGAGATCCTTCATGAATTTTGCATATTTAGGCATTTGGGCTAGAACCTCTACCAACGGCATAATGATGTGTAGTTGCTTCAACATACCCTTGAACTTCATCAATTGGGCCTCCTCCTTGTCTTTGTTCAACCTCGTGCTTGAGGTTGGTATGGAGGTATAGATGGTGTCTCCAAGGGTTTCTCCTTTCCCTTCTTCACTTGTTCAGAGTTAATGACAGGTTCGGAATCTTCAAACTCTATGGGGATGGTTGCTTGAGGTTTTGAAACCGGGAGTTCCACTTCCTTTCCACTTCTCAAAGTGATGGCTTTACATTGCTCACCCCGAGGGTTCTCCTCCATATTGCCCAACAACTACCTTGAGTTTCTCAGCTGGAGATTTGGCCATTTGCCCAATTTGATTCTCTAAGTTGTGAACCGTAGCCTGCAGATTCTGAATTGTAGTGTTATTGTTTTGCATATATTTCACAATCCTCTCTTCCAAGTTAAACTTCTTCTCTTGAGGCTTTGGGAGGTGTTGAAATCCGGGAGGGTATTGTCCTGCTTGTGGATTTCCATAAGACAAAGCCGGATGGGTCCATTTAGGAGCATATGGTCGATATTGACCATTCGGTTGTCTTGGAGCATTCCCCATATCACGCCCTGACCCTGATCCCGGGACCTCGAGCGTGTGTGCAAACCGGCCGTACCCAAGTGGAGACGAGCCCCACTTGGATACAAGTCCTAAGTAAATCAAAAGCAGATAACAAATATAAATAAAATGTCTAACAAGTCATAAATACTAATATCAGAGTTATACAGCGGAAATGTAAAATCAAATAAGGGTTCCAAGTACCCTACAAAGCTCTATACAAAATCAGGCTCTATCTGGGTCCTAAAACTCTCACACACAACCTGAAGTCCCCGAACCTCTCTAGCCTATCCTAGTCCCACGCACAGCTCCAAATCCTAAGTCATCTGTCCTAGAAGAGAAAGAAAAGAAGTGGAATGAGCTTTCGAAAGGAAAGCTCAGTAAGTACCCTGCGGAAAAATCACAATGATGCCACAACAGATAACAACATATAGTCAAACAGACACATCAAAAATAGTCAGCACGACAAGCCAATCAAATGGGGCCCCCTAAACTCATCCAATCATACCTCCACGGTCAGCACAAGTGCCGCGCGCCTCAGTGGTCAACTGCCGGACGACAAGTGGCTATGCTCCATGGGTACGCATACCCAATCCGGACACATACCGACCCAACCTAAACACAAGCACCACGAGTCTCACAGTAATGTCCTGGTCCACGGTGGCATGCTCAGCGAGCATCCAACAACAAACTTATACAAGCAACCAATCCACAGATATGGAAGCAACAAACCATCGACCAAACATGGAATCAACATCATAAGACCAAGGCATCATAACAACATACACAAGCACAAAACCAACAAAGAAACACCAATCCAGGTAACAACATGGTCAAAGAAACCCATCACTGGTGGGAGCTAGGCAAAAGCACTTACCTCAACTGTAAATCAATCGACTGATCCGTGTCCCTCCTGACGTGGCTCCACGTCAAAATCTGATAACAATAACCCTGACTTAGTGTTTATCACCAAAATAACGTGTTTATTGTTCATGTTAATGTTATTGCAAAAATTTCAGATCATTCTGCACAGTCCCAGAGAACTGCTCATAACTTCTGATTCTGGAACCCGATCGAGCTGATTTAAGATTTGTTAGAAAGATCTCTTCCTCATCTTTCCAACGGTATATTATCAGCCTCTATTGGATAATCACAGGTTGCCCAGCTATCCCTTGAAGTGGACAGCCAGTCTACATCCATTCACGGTTTCCAACTTGACTAGACCTTAACATAATTTATCATCACCAAATCCACAAGAATAATTTAACTCAAATAACTCAACTACTGCTACAATACCAGCCCAACTGAATACAAACTCAACCTAATTGTCTTTATAAGCTGATTGAACTCAGTCCATGTACATCCTCAAAAGATCACCCAAATCTCTCCATAGAGTTCATATATATTCATGTATCTTCATTACTATTATCTAAGTAATCTAGACCATGAACACACTCTCAAACCATCCTAATAGTTATCTCTGAACCATCACTACCAACAGGTAGGAGAAAATCTTGTTACTATATTCCTTCCCTCTAGTTCTCCACCCCACTCTTATTCCTCATCTGACTGGCTTGTTTTAATTTTGTTTGAATTCCACCTCTAAAGCCCATCTTTTTGACCATATTACCCTCAACCTCTCATGCACATATTAGTGAAATTAGTCTTGTACTTAAAGAATTATCTCTTCACCAAACGTTAGTATCACTTGGCTTTTCATATGCACACCAATACATACCCCCATTCTTCAACCTTGTAAGTTCTCCCTCATAACAATGCAAGCACCTGAAGCTCATGCTTTTCCATTTCCTCTCATGTACCTTGCACCCTACTAATCAAGTCTGTAAAATCTCACAAATTATGCATGCATGTCTGACTCGGTTTGTTATACACATCCTTGCACTGATCACTCAGACAAGATAATCAAGCATCATTATTTGAAACCCTTTGACCTCTCTACACCCCACATCTCATACTATTATTATCTCTTGTTCTTATTCAGTTAAGATCTCCAACTCATTCTTTAACCTTTTCATTTACTAATAAGATAAAACTATGCATGCATTTCACATGAGCTTGAAGCAAAGGGTCGGATGTGTTTAAGTTAAGACCAGGGCTAACACTAAGAAAGGGTTAGAACACTTACCACGTTTCTAAACAACCACTCTAACTCCTGCATTACAAGACTGCCTCTCTATGAACATGCATTCTTTTCTAATATAACAAGAGCTTAACTCCTAACACAAGATTCATGCTACACCATAGGGCACTACGGCCTACACAAACAAATCCACTCCGAGACAAGGAGGGGGTGCTTACCCAGTGGTTGTCGGAGGCACGAAGAAGGATAAACATGCGTTCAAGACACTGGGGCGGCAACATGTCCGCGATGAGGGTTCTGGTGGCAACAGTAGCGCGAAGGATCTCCACTCGGCATACTCTCTCTCTCTCTTCTTTCTTCTTTGTAGAGGCGACGGCTTGCTAGGGTTCCAGGGATAGGTCTCTACTTATAGAGGCTTGCGGATAGGCTGCGGAGGCGATCGCGATCCCACGGATCATAGCTAACACGCAAAGATCTTATCCTTCCATCGTCGGCCAACGTTGTTCGCGGAGAAAATCGGGTTGGGATCTCTCTCTCTATAACTTTCTCTACATATATCTTTATCCATATATAATTATATATATTTACATATATATATATATATATATATATATATATATATATATATATATATATATATATATATATATATATATATATATATGCCTTTAATGCCTTCCAGCCAATCTCCATAAATATATATATATATATATACTAAGATCCATCAATAAAGTTGTTTCCCTTTTTAAATATTTGAATTCAAATAACATCTCATCTCTCTCTCTCTCTCTCTCTCTCTCTCTCTCTCTCTCTCTCTCTCTCTCTCTATATATATATATATATATATATATATATATATATATTAGATTATATTACCCCTCCATCAAATCATTACCTTTTTACATCTAAGCCCCCTAGTAGCTTTTAGTACATACAAGTCCTTCCATTAACGTTTGCATTAAAGATTTCCATGAAAATCTCTTAGTTGCCATATTAATCCTTAATTAAGGAATTAGTCACTTTAATCCTCCATTTACTATCAACTTTGGAGATTCTTTAATTAACAAATTAATTAAATAATTTAGAAAATTTCATTGTAAACCAACCTTGGGGACTTTCATTTATTAATCAACTAATTAAGAAAAATAAAATAATTCCCTAAAAATCCTGGATTTTACACCCCATATATTGTACTTGCTCCATGGGAATCATTTCCGTGCTTGCTATGGGACAATTTCATGCCTCATGCCCTCCCCCACAAGTGTTGCAATACATCACCATGGCAGACCTTGAGCTATTACCGGTTATCAATAGCTCAATTTTCCTTGTCAACATATCCAACTTTTCACCAAGAACTGGATCAGAAATTACAGCTTTATCTACGGACCCAACCTCTTTCACTTGTTTATCTCTTGTGGACCAATGGGCTTCATTACCGGCCATGTCTTCAAAGATTTATTCGGCATCCTCCGGGTATTTGTTCCCCAATGATTCGCAGGCGGCATCCAACAATTGCCTAGTTGAGTTGTCCAACCCATTGTAAAATGTTCTCACCTTAGCACAGGGGTCTAGACCATGTTGTGGACAACGCCATAGCAAATCTTTGTACCTCTCATAAGCTTCAAAAAATGATTCTGTGGGGCCTTGCTTAAAGGCGGAGATGTCCAACCTTAGCTTTGTGGCTTTGCTTGGTGGGAAGTAGCGGCCCAATAATTTGTCTAGCATCTCGGCCCAAGTACGGATGGAACCGGCGGGTAATGAAGTAAGCCACCTGTATTCACCCTCTCGCAAACTGAATGGAAACAGTCTCAACCGAATTACATTATCAGATGCCCCATTGATCTTGAACATGTTGCAAATCTGAATAAATTTTGCCAAATGTGCATGGGGATCTTCATCAGGCCTCCCATCAAATTGAGTTGTGTTCTGAATCATGCTCATCGTGCTCGCCTTGATCTCAAAATTGTTCATGTTGACATTGGGAGGGTGAACACTGAACTCCTCCCCAGTATAATGAGACCTCTCATATTCGGCCAATGTTTGTCTTCTCTCGGCTATGATTGGTATTTCCCTTGCTTCACCAATGGCTTCAGCAGGAATGCAGTTTTTTGATTCCGAAGAGGATCCCGGAAGTGTTTCTTCAATTTCTCTTAATCTCCGGTACAGGGTTCTCTCAATCTCACTATCAATTTCAAGCAATCCTTTGGAATCCTTGCGGGTCATGCAATTTATACCTCGCAAGATATTCAGAAAATGAAGATTAGTATCCAAAATTTAAATGAAATGAAAAACAAAACAAAGCAAGAAAGTAAAGAGATAAAAATGACTAAAGTAATAAATTCCTAGCATTCCTAGTAATCCAATTCTCCCAGGCAACAGCACCAAGAACTTGATGCGATGTAACCGCAAGTGTACGAGTCGTCACAAGTAATAAAAAGGATGTGAAACTCGGGTTATCGATCCACAGGGAGGTGGAAGTACTAGTACCCACTATTCATCTACTATCTAGTCGATCCAAGAGTGGTTGATTATACTAATTCTAAACTAATTAAATATAAAACACAAAAAGGGAATCGAGTTGCTCTTAAGGTCTAACAATCACAAAAGTGGGATGCTCTAACAATTGAATCCCCCTTGGACTTCTAAAAGATGAATGCTATTTTCTATCTCGATACTTGGCTAATTTGTGGCCAAGGGTTCCTATCGTGCTTTCACTTCCTCATCGCGAGGTGAGTTACTAATCCTTGTGCCCTTACCGATTATGTTCTCGAACCTATTTCTTGGGAGGATTATGGGAATAATTCATCTAATGGACTCGCTCTACTTAGTACCCGGGTTCCCGGTATACTCACAATCCCCTCTATTAGAGATGGTCTACACACGGGGAGGCGTTCGCTTCTCCCCCCATATGGACTTATGAGAATCTCTCCGGGCTCTCGCAACGTAGAGAGATTCACTCACATTAAAACATCCAATAGACTCAATTAATATAACCAAGCATTCAAGAATAGAAAATCAACATTAATTGAATCATGTCCAAGGGTTCATCATTCATCCAAGTATCTACAAAATTAGCCCTCTATGAAAGGGGGGTAACAATCCAAAACAAAGATGAAATCAATCAAAGAAGACATGATAGGTAAATCTAATGCAATCACCGTTGATGGCTTCTTGATCCTCTTCCAATGATTTCCCCACCTCTTGCTCCAATAGCTTCAAGGTGAGGACCTCTAAGCTTTCCCAAAGGTTCGCCTCTTTCCCCCCAAGCTGCTCTCTCTAAACCCCTCATTGGTCGGCTTTTATACCTCTAGGGTTTTTGGGGCGAGATTTACCAATTTGCCCCCTTTAAGATCTACAGATTCGCTGAAATTGATGATATACGGGCCCGTATATGGGAGTATGCCAGCCCGTATATGGGCCAACCACCTTCATATGGGCCCGTATATGGGCCGTATATCAGCCCATATATGGGCCAATCATCAGCATACCATCTATCATACGGGCCGTATACTGGCCCGTATTCCCTTTAGGAGCCAATATACGGCCGTATGTCAGCCCGTATGATTTCCCGTATGGGCCCTTCTGGGTGCTCTGGGATCCCGGTTTCTCTCGAAATGCTTTCTTTCCTCCGTGGTCCTTGTATCGTGCCCTGTTGATTAGAATAAATACATTTTAGGTATCGGTGGGCAAAAAGTCTTCAAAATTACATGCCAAGCATATAGGAATATGGTATAAAATTATACTCAAATGAACACTTATCATCTTTCCACTCTCATAGGTGCTGCGATAACGGTCATGCTCCTAGGTGAAGTATTGGCGTATACCCTCCTGATTGCTGGGATGTCGGTTATAGTGACGAGGTGTGATACCTTGATCTTTTTGGAGAAGGAATGTCTAATTGGATAACGAGGTGTGAGGCCTCGATTCCTTTTAGAAAAGGAACTTATAATTGGATAACATGGTTTAGACCTCGGTTCCTTTTATACAAGGAACTTTGAATTGGATAACGAGGTTTAAGACCTTTGTTTCTTTTTACTATCCCCTATGTTTATGTTATGTACGCTTTCTGTTCTGATAAAAGGACGCAAAGTAGAAAGCAAAAGTTTCATTAATGTGTAACAGAAAGTGGGAATTATTAACCGTACCATTTGGGAGCTGTGTTTTCGTTGCACTCTTAAGCTAAGAGTGTTTTGCTTGGAGCTCAGCCTACCGTTCAAATAGTAATTGGGACTGGTGCTATGAGGAGGGGTCTCCAGAAGGGCCTTCTTCCTGAGAGTCATGCTTGAGGAACTGATGTAGTTTGCCTTTTCAGATGTGATACTCGATTTCAACCTTCAGGTTATGACTTCCTCTGTGTCATGACCATGGTCTTGATGGAAGGAACAATACTTATCCTTTCGTTTGGAGGGGTTTCTCAGCTTGGTGGGCGCCTTCAAGATCTTCTGGTTTTAAATTTTCATGAGGATGTTGGCCCTAGTATCATTCAGTAGAGTAAACTCCCAGTATCTCAGCTCATCCTTCCCCCTAGCATTATCTCGAGTTGGTAAAGGGGGAGGCCCCTTAGGGGGGTTGGACTCTAGCCTTGGGAGATACACCGGTCTCTTTATGTAGGGAGGGATTGTCTTTATCTTTGTGTGGCCATCTTTTTCCTCGTCTTCAACATGAGTTGTATTTCCTCTCCGTTGATTTGCTTCTCAGCTCTGGTTGATCCATAGACAGCTCAAACTTAAATGGTGAATGACAGAGGCCTTCTATTAGTGCCACTACCAAGATGTATTGGTTGAGTCGAGGAATAGTACGTGTCTCCTCGGTGAAGCGGTTGACATAAGTGCGGAAGGTCCCTCCCTTCTGTTGTTGTACGCTCGTGAGGGTGATAGATATCTTCTTCCGCCTTTTACCACCAACAAAATGATTGAGGAAAAGGTTGGACATTGCATCAAATGAAGAAACTGAGTTGGGGCGGTGGCCCTTGAACCAGACTAGGGCTTCTCCTCTGAGCGTTAGCGGGAAAAGTCTGCATATCATAACGTCGGAAAACGAGCCCATAAGCATAAGGGTTTTGTAGGCCCCTACATGGTCATTCGGATCCTTGGATGTGTTAAACATTTCCATTGTAGGTTGTCTAAGTCCTTCGGATAGTGAGTTTCCACGATGTCTCAAGTGAATGGTGATGCCGGACGACGGGTGTCACGAGCGCTTTCCTTGGGTAGGCTCGTCACCCTATGATCTTCTCGTTTTCTCTGTGGGGAGCCATGGTGTGATCATGTTATGGTTTTGCATAGTAGTCGAGGAGGTAGAGATCCAGAACTAATTGTCTCAGGGAAGGGCCTGCTCTTGCCCCTGCCCGATCTTCTATCGAATCTTTCTATGCTTGCGTCGGACCTCTGTCTCCCCACAGAGATTGCCGGAGACCCAGGTTGTGGCACAGATGTTTGAGACAACTATTTTTCTATCTTTAAGAGAGCCTATATCATTACCTCCATCTGCGCTACCATCATGGCCTCCATTCTGGCTTCGAAGGCGAGGAAGTGAGCTTCTTGGGGATCGGTTTCTTGCTGTTGGTCTCGAGTGTATGGATTCGCAGGCAAGGTTAGTGGCTACGTTGATCCCTCACCAACTTTCTGTCCTTGAGTTTGACTACTGATGGTTCTCTTCATCATACACAACTTTTTGTTCTTAAAAGGAGTAGTCCCCATGGACGGCACCAATCTGTTAGCCATTAATCCTGACGGGCCACGTAGACCTTCAAGATCTCTAGGAAACTGATGAAGTCTTCTTAGATGGAAGCCTTTGTTGGGGTGTTCTCCTTCCAGCTCGCCTGAAATGGGGACAAAGGAAATGAAACCAGTAAGAGAGGGTGGGGCTTTGTTGCCGTGCCCACTCCGATGGTTCAGTCAGTGGCTGGGCCGGAGAAGAAGAAGAAGAAGAGATTTCAGTTGAGCTTAGTTCGCTTACCTTTCCTTCTATCCCTTCTTCAATATGTATCGAGCTTCGCTCCTTAAACTTGAGTCCCTGTCTCATCAACCATCATGAGAGAGTGGTGTAACCTCTCGCCATCTTGCCCCTTAGAGCGGGTTTGTCTTCCCCTATGGGGGTACGTTGACGGCTGGCGAGTTAGGTACCACGTCAATCTAGGGAAGTTAATACTTTGGCAGATGGTGCCTTAGTTCTCAGGTATATCATAATATAATCTTTATTAAGTTAATTTCAAATTAATGATAGCAAAATATTCTATTCCACTCGTTTATAGAAAAATAATTTTCCTTCTATCGCATTTGTTAATTTTCCATTTTCCATCTGTTTTTTCAAATCTTTTTGTCAATACATTCAATCATTTTTATGTTTTAGAATTTTCCAATATTTGAGTGTGATAGCATTTGAAAAAATATATGAAATATCTTTCTCAATCCAAAATTTATGTAATTTTGAGATATATTTCTTTAGTTTTTTTCCTTTTTTCTTGTAGGTAAAAAATTAATAATTTTTAAAATTATCAACTTCCTAAATATTTTCCTTTCATTACCTCTTTTAAAAACAAATCATAAAATTTAACAATATTAGAAAATATTTTTCTTTGACCATATTTGTTTTAAAATTTAAAATTTTTTAAAAAACATAAAATTTTCAAACTTAATTTCAAATTTAATTAATAAGAGAACATTGTGGTATGGGAAGAGCTAATCTACTGCCACGCCCAAACCCAGATCACAGGCCTCAGATATGTGAGTAGACCGGACGTACCCAAGTAGCTAGAGAGGCGCACCCACTCGGATAAAAGGCCTGTATAAATCATAGAAAATAACAAATAATAACAAAATATCTCAAAATTATAAGCAAATAACATCAGAGTCACAACAAAAAAGAAATCAGGGTCCAAATACCCTACAATAGTTTAGGCCCTATAAGGATCCTATAATCAATGTCTCATATACAAAGAAAATAAATGAAATCCTCGGACCTCTACAAGCTATCCCAGTCCCTCGCACGACTGTTGAGTTCGAGTCACCTACTCCTCAGGATCTGAAAAAGAGAAGGGAAACTAGTGGGTGAGCTTTCAAATGGAAAGCCCAATAAGTACCCCGCAGGGATTACAATGAAGTAAATCCATCACAGTTGATAAAAGATAAGACATAATATGATCGAATCAAAAATCATCAATCAAAACGAAATGAAGCCACGCCCCGCACAATCCCAAATCCTAAGAGTCTACTACAAACAATAACAATAGCAACGACTCCTATTCAACAACAGTTTTCAAGCTCTGGGAGTTCCAAAAGAACCACAACAAACCATCCTCCGGTCAGCAACAACAGCATCTAATGAAATCCACCCTCCGGTCATATATCGGTAGCGCCACCTCTCGTACGTATCGACACGGTCAGCGAATCACCCCCATTAACGGAGAGGACAATAAGAGTATCACCCCTCTTGTATAACAAGCTGGAATGCCAGGGTGTCCCATCCCTAAACATTCCCCAACGAAGCCTCGACGCTCTACTAAACTGGGTGGAAGAATAACTCATAACAAGGGATACCAATATCCATGAAATCAACATACACGCTCAAACCAAAATCCTACCATTCAAGGAAACAAACATACATGTATATCACCAACAAATAATTATGATAGCAAGTACTCAAAACTAGGTAAACGCAAGTCCAATAAATACTCTGTAGAGTGGGTACTAGGTAGAAGTAACTTACACAATTATGGAATCAAAGATCAAATAAACAATCAACTAATGATAGGGGAACTAGGCAGAAGTACTTACCTCTACTGAATATCTACTCTATCTAATTGCGTCCCTGCTAACGAAGATCCGCGCTCAACATCCAAATCTGGTAACGATAACTACATCTCAGTACCATTACCATAACCAATGTGGTTTTTTATTATCATTAGTGTTAATACAGAATTCTAATATTTCCGCGCAATCCTAATGAACTGCTCATAACTTTTAATGCAGGAACCCGATCTAGCTAATCTAAGATTCGTTGGAAAGGTCTTTCTTTCATATTTCTAATGGTAACTACAAACCTCGATCAGGAAAATATAAATGACCAAACTGACCTTCGAAAGGAACAACCAGACTACAGGCCATTAACTATTTCTAATCCGACCAACCTAACTCATCATCCAACTTGACCAAACATAGTCTGTTAATATCTAGCCTATTACTCAACCATCTAATCTTTCAAGTTGGTCCATCCAATCACTTGAACATGGTTAGACTCAACCAAAATATTATCATCATTACTAACCATTCTCTATGCTAACCTCATTGAACACTACCAAGTTGAATACACATAATTTATCATTCCTCCCACTCTATATATATGTCATCATAAAACTACTAACTCATCCTCTTGAGTTTCCATTCATTGAAACTTAACCCCCAAATACCTTATACATATGCACACACACATCTGTATTTCCAAACCTTTAATAATAAACAACCATCAATGGAACTCCATAACCTCTATCCTGGGTTAACAACACACCTCCAGCTATACTCCTACTTGTATGTTCAATAGAAGAAACTATAAAAACTCCAACCATGATTCAAACCCCATTAACCTAGTTCACAGAAAATAACTAAAAAGGTTGTACATGCCCATGTACTGATCACAGAGGGACACCTTCATCCTCTCCGTCATCTTTCATAAGTTATAGGACCTATCCAATGGCCCCCAAGCTAAGTCCATTCATTACCTAGTCTTAGAGAACATTAACAACCATGGAAACCTCACTACCCATGCATCTATCCTTAAGATTCAACTACTGCATGCGCACTCAAGTGCATCTCGACATAGATGAATCCCTTTCCCTTCTTTGTTAACTATAACTAAGCATATTAATCAATATAGACCTTTAACCATCCCACAGCTACATTTATAACCCAAATCATCTCATAGGTTTTCTAAGAAAATTTTCCCTGTAAATAACCATACAAACCCCTGAGAGTATCATCAATACACATGTTTAAACTCAAACTTGAACTTAAAATTACTGAATATAATTCCTTAATCACCAGCCCTAACAAACATACAAACAGCTTTAGATGTATCAAACCTTAAATATGTTTTCAAATAAACTCATCAAACCAACACCCTATCATACACTCATGCATGAACTTATGTAGGTTTCCTGGTTTCATTAGCTTCACTCATGCTAATTAAGCCATACAAGAACATATAACATTATCTACTAACACCCAAATAAGAAGAACTCACCAGAGGCGATCGTCCATCATTCTCTCTCATAATGAAACGCCGGTGCTTGCTAAAGTTGATCCCAATCTCTTACACCCCCTCTTTGCAGGCTGTCAACAACTCAAGTCAGGAAACTATTGCTGGTAGATGAGGAGAAGGTGAGACTGCGAGCTTACCTTAGTTTTCGATAAGGTCCGACGGGAGACGACTCCATGGTATCCTTTGTTAGGTTAGGAACACGCTCCTACGCGCTTGGGAGTCATGCGGAATGTACAATCTCCTTCGCCTGTTCCTCTACCCCACTCCCTTCCCCTCTTAGTCCCTTTGTTTCTTGAGGGTAGCGGCGGTGTGAAGATGAAGGTTATTAGGGTTTGGAGAGTCCTCCCTTCATAAGAGTTCACGGGGAGGACTGGGATGTGATCTCGATCCCCCTGATTTATGAACCAGTGCGGTATTCCCTCCATCCCAAAGCTGGCAGCCCGGTGATTGCGGAGAGGATGAGTTCGCACAACGGCGTTCATTGTCCGCTGGTGGAGGAGAACGCCTCTGCTAGTGCTCCATGATCATTACTTGCCCCATCGGACTATGAGAAATTTGCATGATTTGAACAGACGGATCACTATACTTACGTATGATGGACGTCTGAAGACGAGCGCTACCTTCACGCGGTTTCCTCCACGTGCTGCCACATGTCAAATCCACATTGGTTGGATCTTTTTTTTTATTTTTAATACACCACTTCTAACCTCAGCCGACTATAACAACTAAGCGTGCATGCATTCCAACGTGACTTTTGTGAATAAGTCCTCATATTTTCATACCTTTACATGTAGGTCCTCCTACCATAGGGAGAGGCAAACTTCCTTTAAGTCCTCAAACTTTCAAAAATTACCAATAAGTCCCCGAAAGCCTCAATTAACCCTAATCAAGGTTTTAATTTATTTAATCCCTTCTGTCCAACAAAATCTAAGTTGGGGAACTCCCATTTTTTTATAAAAGTAATTAAAGAGGAATTTAGAAGAATTTATTCCACATAATCTTGGATTTTTACATCCACCAAATGAAGTGGGAGGAACGGGGTACTAATGAAGATCTACTACCAAAAAACTTTCGATAACATCGACTTGGATTTTCGATTGGAAATCCTATACGCATGAGGTTTTGGTGCCCATGGATAGGATGACTAAAGGAAATCCTTTGTTCCTCAAAACTAACCTTCCTTATAAACGAGACCCCCACAATATATGTGATACGCAAAAAAGGTATAAGACAGGGAGACCCTCGCTCCTCTTTGTCCTAGTCACGAACATCTTGTTAGCAATGCAAGAAAAAGCAACAACAGTAAGCATTTTCAACGTAGTGCCTTGCGGACCTAACGAGGAAGAGGAAATCATCTCACTGCAATATGCGAATGACTTACTGGTGCTATATACGGGGATATAACATAGTTCAATATCCTAAAACTCATCTTTTACCTATATGAGGGACTAACAAACCTTAAAGTAAACCATAGTAAGAATATCATCACATCCCAATTAAGATAGGAGACTAGAACCCCCAACTAATAGCCCAATAAACTGCAAACTAGCAACTCTCCCTATGAACTACTCGGGTATACCTATATTAGTCGCCAAAAAAAAAAGAGAGCAGGAGGAGAATCAACAATTGGAAAGGAAAGCTACTGTCAAGAGGGCGCTGGAACCCTCTTGAACTTGGTACTCTTAATAATCTCAAACTACTTGATAGTAATATACAAATTTTTGGAGTGATGGTTCAAGATATTAAGAGGATCCACAGAGATTTTATTTAGAGAGGTACCGATCAAGCGCCAATACTGACCTATCAATTGGGAAAGATTAGCAACAAATCATTTAACAAGACACTAACTGAGAAGTGGTGGTGGAGATTACTACAAGGAGAGGTTGATATTTGTAGGAAAGTAATTACGCAAGCCTACTTTGAAGCCATTAATATGGGACCGTACTACATACCCCAAGGATGACCACCTACTTTTGGAAAGGTGTCTGTGACCAAAAGGATATAACTGTTGCAAATATGATTGTCATAATAGGGAGGGAGTGGACACACCAAAAACCACTGGTATGAAAATTGGGTAAAGGGACAATCCCCACACAGCTTATTCCCAAACATACAATCGATGTTAGTCAACAACAACATCACTATAGCGGAAGCAAAAAACTACTAGAAGGGGATACCCACTACTCAAACAAGGCCCAATATCAAGAGAAGTAGAGGATCAACTAAAGAGCTTGTGCCAACACCCATAACAAAAGGTCAATTAGGGATCAGACACCCGGAAATAGGGACTTACCCTAAATAGACAATTTAGTATTAAATCACTATATGATTTCAAGATCGATCGAGGAATGGGAACTCTACTCACCAGCTTTCTAAAAGTCTCTGTGCCCCATGAAGGTCAAACTCTTCGCCTGACTAGAGATGATAACATCCTCACACTACAAAACTTAGTAAAGAAGAACTGGAAGGGTGATCACATAAGATGCTATGTTTGTAATGACGAAGATGAAGCAACAACACACCAGCTCCTATATTGCCCATACTTACAACAAAATACATGTTGCCTGTTTTTGATCAATAGCCTCCCCGCTCAGATATAAGATCTATGGGATGATACAACACTTGCCAAAATACTTGCAATGGAAGCTTGTAAATGGTGGAATCTAGTAGTAATGAGCACAACCTAGAGTGTATACCTAGAACGAAACAGGAGATGCTTTTAGGCTAAACAACATATTTACACGAAACTAATCCATCATGTTGATTTCTTTATACTCTCTTAGTTTGATGCGGATCATATAAAAAAAAAAAGCAAAGTTGTTGGCAATGGAATCCATTACCTAGAGAAGCCTAGAGTTCACTCAAGACGAGGACCAACTTTGACTACCAAACCCCAATATAGATATTGAGGATATGGTGCCGCAGAGTAGGGAAAACAGAGAATGCTGTCAACTAGGATAGTGAACTCGCCTCTAACTACTATATTTGTAAAATATACATGACCCAAACTGTTAGAAGTGATGCCCAGACAAAGCTATGATATTGATTTTTGAGACAATATTTGTGAATCTTATTTTATGCATATACAAGGTTTATTTTTCTAATTGATATACACTAGCATCATAAGATAATTAGTTGAGCACTAGCATGAGATGATTAGTTATATGAGGTGTAAAAGGGTCCAAAGGTGATCGTGTAGGACACTCAGACAGACACTTAGGATGACTGTAGGAGAACTAAATGCCTAGTTACTGATACCTTAAACTTGTTACAACTTAGAGTAAACCTGGACGGTCTGTTAACATGGTTGCCATAATAACAGAGGACCAATGGATGCTGATAACCTTTCTCTGTTATAGCATATGGATGCACTCTATTTTTAAGGTATATACTACTCATTGACAGGCCAACAAAGAGAGCATGTCATTGAAACACATTATCAGGATAATGACAATGCTCTCTTATTGCAAGCACCTACATGAGGGATCCATATCTATCTAGCATTGCTATTGAGTACTTTGGGAGGTAGGTTGTGTGGTCAAGTCACGTATCACTTCAAGTCTTCCCTTAGGTAGTTATGATCAGTATTGAGATAATATAGGATGCTCAACAAGGATTCTACTACCTCAATTGAGTAGAACATTTGGAGTGAAAGACAAACATTGTGATTGAGGTAAAACCAAACTGGTTATATGTCAAATGAGATTTGACAATAGATGTTGGTGTGATTGAATCACACCAATACCTTGGTCGGATCTCATTCATTATATATGTACTGGTTATGAGTTTTGACAGTGTGATGTTTTCTCCACGATTAGTGCAATGATGTTGTTATTAGTGAAGGGTGTTGCACACCAGACAGAGAGATGATCTACGGTATTTTATATTTGTGGAGAGTTACTCAGATGTTGTACTTATTTCCCAAGTCCCTCACATCTTTGGGTATGTTATATATGATGAGTTCAATATTAAGTTGTTTAGTCATTATTTACTGTAACGCCCCGCCCCCAAAATCCCCGGGCCTGTGGGCACGCTACAGACCGGCCATACCCAAACCGGGCCAAGGCCCCGTTCGGATACGAAGCCTCGATGATCAATCATACAAAATTACATGCACAAAGCGGGAAATATATATAATGTAATTAACATGTCTAAAGCATGAAAAATACATCAAAAAATATTTATATGTCCCTGGGTTACAACCCTAGTGTCACATCATACAGGCTCCTACTCGGGAACCTAAAAATGACCCTCACACTATAATGCTGACAAGAGGTACCCACCTCGCTTCTCAAATCCCTGTGGTCCTGCGCGGCTCCTCGATGTCCCGCAACCTAATCTTCGGGATCTGAAAAAGAGTATCAACAAGTGTATGAGCTTTCGGAAGGAAAGCCCAGTAAATGATCTCACAATGAATAGATAAATCATGCTATCAAATCATGAAGTGCTGAAGCAAAAGCAAATCAAATAAGCATGACTAGACACGACCGCAGTCATGTCGAACCTATGAGTATATCTACAGTCACCCATGAGTCGTCATCCCCCGTGCAGTCACCAGCTTTCGCCGATGTCGACCTACTCAGTCGATCGGACTCGTAAGTCCGGTAGCGCTACTATCATACATGTACGTACACGGCCAGCGTATCGTCCCACTGACGGGCTATCAGGACAGCAGAGTTCCATCCCCCTGCCAGGGAAAGCACGAACGGGGTGTCCACCGGCCCCGAACGCCAACACGGAGCTACACTCCACTGCAACGGGCGGAATCATTCACAAGAGCAATACAAGTCAAGTGAAAAATGGTATCTATCCAACCAAGCATACATACACAATGGATTCACACAATAATAATCCAATCATCAACATGTATGTATAAGTCCACAGAGATCGAGAAATCAATCAATCAGGAGATCAATGGAATATGAATTAACAGGCTAATTGCAAGATCCAAAGAACACTCCGTAGAGTGGGTACGAGGCAAGATCACTTACCTCTATCGCAATCCTAGCTCCTCTGCTCAGCTATGATCCCCTCCCGACGTGTCTCCTCGCTCTACGCCGAGATCTAGTACATATAGTATAATTTTAGTTCCTGGATGTACACACATTGGGCGTATTCCCCTCTTTCTCTCCGTGTACATCATCATTCTCATAGGCTCTAATTCCGAAGGGTTTAGGGATTAAACACAATTCAAAACAACAATATCTTGGTCCCTATCAGCAAGTGTTCAGGTTTAAAGACTGCAACTATGCCTTTATTCATCCTATCTCCCATCAACAACAACCCTAATCTTGGCAATTTAGAATCATTAGGGCTTAATATTTCTGCAAAGATGTTGCAGGTCAACAACCATGGAAGAAGGGTTCTAAGTGTACTCAAAGTTGCAGGCCTGAACATTCAATCCCATGGTATGCATAGCTCCCTTAACTTCCTTACTTTCCTTGACTATTTGTTTCCTCTCAGGGTGTAGCAATTTGCATAGCACCCTTAAGCTTTGTTTGCAGCCAAGACTCGAAGTAGATGCACTATAACATCTACAAGGGAGTGTAGATGTCGTGGAATGATGATGCGCACACATCTAATGACTCTCAGATACTAGCATGGTCATCGTCTCTTCAATTAGCTGAGGTTTAGTTGCTCTTTACCTCACAATTACAGCAGCTCAGTGCTGTTGTCAGGCTGATCCGAGGGAACGCCTGCCAGCTCAAACCCGAAAATTGCTCCTTCTCACCAGCACCTAGCCCAGCTCCTTCTCTCGCCAAGGCCGACAGCAGCTTCTCATGCGTCAATTAGTTTACTCCAACATATATCAGTGACTCTCCCCATCCTTGCCTTCAAAGTTCTAGGTTTTGAAGAAGCAAGGTTCTCCTGACTTCACCACCATTTCCCAGTCCATATTGTAGCATTTCTCTCCTTTTTATGTGTTAAAAGGTGTGACTAGTCTCCATGACTATATTATAGCTGGTCATCCTTTCATATCCAAGGCATGGTCAATGTTCGTATAATCACGAATGCAAGTCTTTCCATTCCTAATGGCTTGATGCCATTGTCATCACTAACATTTCATGTGAGTGTTATACACTAATCAGTCACTAATCCTCAGTAGTTAATCCTTTAATTAGCTTAAATAAATGGAAGACCCAATATTTTCTGTGAGGTTGATGTGCTAGTGCCTCCCGGTCAGCCTCTAGTAAGGAGTTATCCTACTCCTTGTCTTGTCACTAGGACAAGACACATCAACTGAGAATGGTCATTGCTTTGGCCAGGATTCTTGGCAATATAATGGAGTTTCCACTCCTTAATTCCTCATTATTATATGTGGTTATGAGCAAGTCTTGTTACCAAGTTTAACCATCATCCATGTGCTCTTTATTGCCACTTAAATACTAGCATAAGGACTCAACTTTACATTTATCTATTTTATTCTATTTCAACATACAAGCTTGATCCATTAGAAATTTGCATGTAAATCTCATATATCCCATATCTTATTTAAAATATACTCATCCATCAACTCCATCATTTCATGCCTTTGTTGATTTTATCAAGGCGTACATGTCTCTCCCCAAAAGCCATGCAGCCATAAAAGTGGTTTTTATATATATAATATAATATAATATAATATAATATATCATATTATATCATATAGTATCTAATGTAATGTACACCTCCTATAAGTTATGGCTTTTTTTTTCTTTTTTTTTTGTCCCTTCAATTCATCATGCATTTAATGTCTCTTTTAGCTAAACTATAGATGCCCATATTTAGCTGCAGGTCCTTTAACATGAATCCAAAACCCTTACCTCCAAATCCTAGAGAATAAAATCTCATGAAGCTCCTAAGTCCAAATTTGCATTTGAGCCCCCTATGCAGACCCATCCTATCATGGCATCTTGCATATATGCCCATTATCTCTTTAAATTCACATGCAAGTCCCTCTACTCACCAATTTCCATGAAAAGCTAATTTACAACTAAGCCCCAATTAATAACTCTTATTAATTCAAGCAAGGGGTTAACCTGTTAAACAAAATTAGGGGAATAATCAAATCGTAAAACGTAGCGGCCCTTACATTTACTGAAAACATAACCAATAGCTCCGCATATAATTCCCTTACTTGGCTTACTTGGATGTTCTAATATATTACATGTATAAAGGAATTTACTTGGGTTTATGAGATGTTACTCAGTCAAGACCTGAGTGCATTATAAACGCAAGACCAGATTGATGTTTGAACAGCTATTAATTAGAGCCAATTGGTTGGATCTAATAAATTATTAAAAGATCACACTTGTGGTTTATTGTGATTAAACCAACATGATCTGATTCCTTATGCCATCCGACTTGGGTTAATCTTTTAAGAATTAGTATGAGGTATAAAGAGATCATTAAAATTTGATTATGATTTGACTTTTGAATTTGAATTTGATCAAGATTTATTTCATAGAGATAATTATAAAACATTTATAATTTATCTCTATCTAAAATATGAATTAGAGTGAGACTGGATCACTCTCATCTATATAAGGAAAGATATAATGAGAGAATTGATATACAATTGTGTGAGAGAAATTGAGTGATCTCTGAGAGTTCTTTTCTTTCTAGGTTTCCTTTTTAGTGAGAATCAGTAAGAGAAGGAGGTTGTACACTTGTGCAATCTGAAAATCATCAGTAGATTTCAAAAAAGGTTTTTGGAGAGGATGCGATTCCAAGTAAGTATTCTCTTGTTTATTTAACCAAGCAATATATATGATATAGTGTGATTAAATATTAGATGTAATGGGACATACAAAAGAAAAACTTTTGAAATCTAACCCTAAGTTCCAACCCCTTATTCCGCTGTTTTAACTCACTGTTTTTTTTCATAATTTGTAAGTTATTAGAATTTATTTTACCGATTTTTTTTGAAAAAAGTGGATATACCACATTCATGGCATGTTTATATAGGTGAAAATTATGGCATAATTGATACATTATGCCATAATTTTATAATTTTATATTTTATAAGGATTATGTAAAATTGAGTGTTTGGGTGGATTTTTTGGGATATGGAACTATTACATAATATGGGCATTATAGCATAAAATTATATTCCACTCAAAGTGGAATAAAATTTTATTGTGAAAGCCGTGAGCTCTCTCTCTCTCTCTCTCTCTCTCTCTCTCTCTCTCATAGCCTCGCTCGCCCCATTCCCGATCACTACCCGCCTCGCTATTCCCTTTCCCAATCTCTCGCTCCCTGCACGCATCGTCATCTCCAAGAGGCAACAACAACACCTTGAGCCTACCCTGTCGTCCACTTCTGATCTTTCGCAGCCTCGCTCATCCACTTTTCATCCTCTCTCGCACTTTGACGTTTAAACTTTCTAAGGTAACAATAACCCTAAATCTTCTTCTCGCCACAATTTTCTTCAATATCTTCAACTTTTTCGTTAATTCAGGTCAGATTTCCAAGATTTCAAGCACTGCCCCCTTTTTTCTTTCTTTCTTTTTTTCTATTATCAACCAAAGTTGTGATGGTTTTTTTTTTATTTTTTGAAAGATTTTCATGTAATTATGTATATTGGATTTATATGCCTTGTGGAAAGTGTTGGAGATAATATTCGATAATATGTAGTATAAATAAATTCACAGGAATATTTCATTCAAGATGACTTGAAATGTAAAAAATGTGCATAATACAGCAAATAACTTGTAGGTGCTTGATAGATGAAACCGAGTCTAGAATTTAGTGATTCTATCTCCTTAAGACAAATTTCACCCCAATTTGTACTATTGGTGTTACGGCATTTACCTCCAAGATAAAACAGTTTCCGTCTTACTATAGCAGTACTCAAATTGCAAGCCAAAACGAACTCAAAAGCAGTAATAGTCTCTCTCAATTCTTAGAAAAAGGTTTTATGGATGAAGTGAATTTGGAAATATTCGTCCAAATTTATAGACAAATTAGTATCTATGTGAAAAGACATGACTCATTGGAAGGACACACAACTTATTCGTCAAAATAACATATCTCATTGGAAGGACACTCCCACTCATTGGGAGGACACACTCATTCGTTGAAACAACACATATCATGTTGGAAATACATGTCCATTTGTGGAAACAACGCATCCGTATGTGATGGATTGAAGGATATACCCATTCATTGAAACAACGCATCTCATATTGTAAATACGTGTCAATTCCTAACATAATGGTTGCCTTTTCAAATAAACCCAATTTTATAAAAAAATGTGTAGTTAATTTCTCATTCACTCAGATTTTTCTAACAATCCCCCACATGAATGGAAATTGAATTTATTGTGCAAATACATATGCAGACACTTTGAGAGAGTAATGGCAGAAAGATATTACATCAGGATAGATAGCTTTTGGCCTTGAATTTTCCTTAGTATATTACTCTCGGATTTACTGGCTATCCAATGAACATGACGTCTTGAATTGGTTAATCATTGGTGTAAACCGAGACAATAGTAAATACATAGTATCTTTCCTTTACACTTTAAATCTCACGTTTGTGTTCGTTTTGGCCATGAACACCACTTGGTATCATGAGTGTACTATAAAATTCCAGCTTTATCGGTTTTACCTTGTAAGAATTTTTATAGAGGTGGCCACTCCTCATGCTCACATAGGTGACTTCTTATAAAGAGTTTCTCAAAGAACTCCTCTTGGCTAGATCCAAGAAATGAGAATCATTAAAAGCCAAAGCTTAACCTATCTTCAATGATCTCATCATAGGAATGGGAAATGATGGAAATCTCCTCAATGATTATTTGAAAGTTATACATAATTTATTTTTCCCTTTGAATCTAGTTCTTGGGATCTCCAGTTAGATAGATAGGGTATCCTCTATGTTACTTTGTGCATTAAGGTTGCATTAAGCCCATTCCCCTTGATGATCTTGTTATCAACTCTTGACTTAAACCTTTAGTGAATAGATCCTATAAATTATTCTTTGATTGAATATAATCAATAGAAATAATTCCATTCAAGAGTAATTGTCTAATGGTGTTGTGTCTCTGATGAATATGTCGAGACTTACCATTGTACATGCTACTTTATGCTCTACCTATTACTGACTAACTGTCACAATGTATGGTGGCACAGGTTTTTCCAAACATGGTATATCCTCTAAGAAGTTGTTTAGCCACTCAGCTTTAGCTCAAGCTTTATCTAAAGCTATGAACTCAGATTCCATTATGGATCTATCTATACAAGTTTGTTTTGAGCATTTCCAACAAGCAACACCTCCGAGTGTAAAAACTTACCCACTAGTAGCCTTTGAATCTTTGCTATCAGAGATCCAATTTGCATCACAATATCCTTCAAGTACTGTTGGATATTTACCATAATGCAATCAATAATTTTGGGTATATCTCAAATATTTGAGAACCCTAATTATTGCTTTCCAGTGGTCCTTTCCTAGATTACTAGTGAATCTACTCAGTTCGCTGACTGTGTATGCTATGTCAGGTCTAGTATAATTCATAAGATACATCAGACTGCCGATAATGTGAGAATATTCTAATTGAGATATTCCCTTACTTGTATTTTTGGTTAGATCTAAGTTTACATCAACAGGGGTTTTCACAATACGAGTATCATTTTTCATAAATTTCTCTATTATTTTCTCAATATAGTGTGATTGAGATAATATATAGCATTTAGATGTTTTAGAGACTTTAACTCCTAAAATCACATCTGCTTCCCCAAGATCTTTCATCTCGAAATTACTTGTTGAAATTTTCTTAGCAATTTTAATCATCTCAAGATTGATTCCCATGATAAGCATATCATCAACATATGGACATATAATGACATTCTTTATCAGTATTCTTAATGTAAACATATTTATCACACTCATTTATTTTGAATCCATTTGACACTATGATCTTGTTAAATTTCTCATGCCATTGTTTGGGTGTTTGTTTTAATCTATATAATGATTTTACAAGTTTGCAAACTTTCCCTTCTTGACCAGGAACTATGGATCGTTCAGGTTGGTTGGTAAGTTGAGCCTAACGCTTATGCTTATACCGCAAGTGCATAGGTCGTACCAAGTAGTAAAGTGGACTATGAAAGTCGGATATCGAACCCACACAGACCTACGTCACTAATTCTATCTAATTGTCTGCTACCTAGCCTATTCAAAGGTTGATGAGATCCTAATCTAATTTCTAAAATGGAAAATGGCTTGAGACCGACTTGATGAAAGTAGTAATGGCAATCAATCATAAAGGGGAGATACTAGGGCAATGAATCCCCTCCGGATATTCATAAATTGGGGCAAGTTTGGATTTCTAATTAGTGAATATTGGTTTATGGACCAAGAATTCCTACAATGCTTTCACACCCTCCTTCAAGGTGAGTTACTTAACCTTCTAGGGAATACTCATCTTGGAAGTGTTGTGGGAATAATCAATCTAAAGGAGTCTCTCACCTAAATACCAGATCTCTCTTTGTATTCACAACCCCTACTTATTGAAGTAGATCTATCTGTATATAGAGGGAGAGTTAATTGTCTAGACACCTATAGATCTAGATTGACACTTAGAGCTATCGCAACGCAAAGCATCAATACCATATATTACATCTAATAGGTTCTCAAAACATTAAAAATATTCATTCAAATATAGAAATCCATACAAGCAAAGTTAAAAATAAATCCAGAGGTTCATTATGCAAGTATCTAACAAGTTAGTTCCCCATCAAAGGGGAACATAAATCCACATAATGTTCAAGAGAAAGAAATGAGACATAATATGAAACACCCTTCCCTCCACCGTTTGCAAGGACCGTAGGCAGTGTGCGTGAAGATGCTCTTTTGATGCTTGCCGTCACCCTCTTGCTCCAAGGTCTTCAACGAAACCCTAATCTCCAAAATGGAGGAAGGGTGGGAGCCTCCAAGAGAGGTGATGAGTTTCAAGTTCCAAGCCTCCAAAGCCCCATTATCTCAAACCCTAAATTAGCTATTTATAGGGCCTAGGTCAATTTACATGATTATTGTTCGAATAACCTAAATCCGGATTCAAATCAGCCACAAATCAGGGTCAGGTCATGTTTGAAGCATAAGGCGTGCGGGCGGTCGTGCGGGCGCACGTCAACTCGCACGCCTTATTTCCAAGCCTATGCGCTCTGTAATAAGGGTGCACGAACAATCATAAAGCTCTCTGAAAGATTGGAGGTGTGTGCTCAGAGTACTCGCTTGGGTGTGTGCTTGCGTACGGCTGCCCATTTCCTGCTTCATGCGGTGCGTGCGGGTGCACGCTAGCCTGCACAGCTTCAATAAATTGGAGTTTTGCTTCGATTTGTGTCGCATTACTTCCATTTTGCTCTCGAAGCTCTCCAGTGCCCTGCAATTAAGAATTAACACTAATTAGGTATCAATGGGCAAGACTTACTCGAAATCACATGAATAATGTATTAAGGAATTGATATAAAAATATGCAAATATCCCCACACTTAAGCGTTTGCTTGTCTTCAAGATAACAAAGAAATAGGATTTTAAAACATGAGAAGCATTCAACCTCGGGCTATAAAGCATTTGCATTTTGTTCTACTCAAAGCATTCACCATTGGCATGTGTATTTTCCTATTTCAACACCTAGGACTTAGGTCAATCTCACGATAACGTTTAGCATAACCCTGAATTTCACTCCACTTACCATGTTCCTGAGTCTTAGAGCGGAAAGCATGCCCTCAGTGGACTCTAGAGGTTTTTTGAGGCCCTAAGTACAAAACAACTAGCCCCTTAAAAAACTAAACTTTCTTTTTGTTCTTTTCGTTTCAATTTTTCAGCTTTTCTATTTTCTTTTCATATAAATTCTGGTAAGGCGTCCCTAATTGGATCCGACTTTCTGGGGGAACCAAAGATTAACATAGAGTGTAGATCTCCCTTTTTGAAGGATGCACATGCTAGCCAGACACCGGAACACCCAACTATTCGAAAGATTACAACTCTACATACACACGCTAATGCTCACAAGTGACTTTTCAGCTTGAGGGATATTTTGATTAGGACCCAAAAACTCAAGTTTACTTCATCACCAAGAGTAGAGGAACACTATCTTGGTTCTTATTTTCATAGTCTCTATGTGCAAAATTTATCCACTATTTACAACTCTACTTGCAAGGGCTAGAAGTTTTGACTAGTGCCATGAAAACTTTTGGATCCATTGAAGATAATACTTAACAATCTAAATCAAGGAAACATGATCATGGGTCATGAAGATTTTCACTAAGTATCCAAGGTGTTTCATGGGAAAAATTGAAAATTTTGCTCAAATGGTACAAACTAAGAGTAAAACAAAATTGAATACAATTTTTCAACATACCGTCATCGGTGTACACTAAGCATGTATTTCACATAAAAGATTTGCAATGAATTCATAGAATACTATCCCCACACTTAAAGATTTGTAATGAATTAATTTGTAAACATATGCAATTAATGAAGTTCATAGCTGATGCAGGAGAGCCCAAGTCAGACGATGCCGAGCTGTTTGATTGCACCATGAGAGCTTTGGCATACCACGACTTGGCGGACCGACGTAAAGGCGGAAGGTGATCGAGCCAAGTCCGGAATTGGGGAGCACTTTGGACACGTTTCGGTATTTTGGCCATAACTTTGGCTACCGATATCGGATTCGCGCGCTCAACCCCAATTCGGAAAGCTCATCTCAACGCGCAAGTGGGGTCCATAGCTGTTCTCGATGGACCCTTCCTTCATCCTCGAATTCCACTGTTTTCCCCGTCGTTTCTTCGTTTCTCGGTGTTTTTTTTCCATTTTTGGCAATACTTCGTATGCCAATCTAGGATAGGATATGAATCTGATTTGAACTCGGATTTTTAGGAGTTATCTATTTTGTTTAGTTATTTTAGAATTAGATAAGTTTTTCTATTGGACCAAAATTTGCCGATTTGGGCAAATTTGGATAAGAAGATAGAATTTCTAGGTTATCTAGGTTAGTTCTTTTTAGCTATTTAAACCCGGCTTATGGGTTGAATTTTATTCATTGATTATTGAGTTATTTTTTCCTTTTAAAGTTTCAGAGACTTTTCTTCTCTGTTTGTCCTTCCTTTTTCTTGCTCTTTATTAATCCCCCCTATTTACCACCGCCCGCAGGTTAATCACTACCCTACCCGGCGTCAATAGCTACACATTTGTATCCATCCCCACACTTAAAATTCTGCATTGTGCTCAATGCAAACAAAAAAGCATGTAAATGATAAAAATATGATAAAATAAAGATATTGGCAAACTAAAACTTCTCGGTTATTTGGGGAGTGTGTCTATTGCTTGAGTGAAATAAAAGAGGCCGTCATACAGCATTTTATAGATAAACCTACAAGCACGAAGGAGATCAAAAGATACAACTTCATAAGAAAAATAGATATCATAGAAAAATATGTTTATTTAGTTTGGGAAGGGTAGTCCCTTCCTCAGTAGTACAAGATCAAAGTAAGAGAATGCGATGGGGGGAAACCCTAGATCACTAATACAAAGGGAAGCCTAGTCTTATAAAGGGAACAAGACAATGCATGGCGATTGGCCATTAGTCCCTATGAGGGGGAACTTCAGGGTTCTCGCCGGTGGGGTTGGCTGCAAGGGGCAGGACGGGGCTCGGAGGGGGTGGTGTAGGTGAGGTGCTTGCTTGGAGGAGGGCAAGAATATGGTTCAGATCTGCCCTTATGCGTCATTGTTCTTCACGCATCTGTTGATAGGTATCAGTCGCTTGCTGGAGCTCAATGCGGAGCGCCTCCAGCTCCTGGAGGTGAGGAGAACTTGGTCGAACCATGGTGGGGACAGGTTAGAAGAAGAGGAAGGGGAGAAAGTGTAGAAATTAGATGACAGGGGCGGTTAGGGTTTGTGGTTGAAATAGGGAGAATGAGGTTTTCTCGCACAGATCTCCATGGCTGATGCGTGCGGGTGGTCGTGCGAGCGCACGGTTGCCCGTACGCCCTTCTATGGATTGGGTGTGCGCTTGTTCGCACCTATCATTGGGAAGGGTGCGGACGCATAGTCGGTCGTACACTCCCTTCTCAGAGGATTTAAAACAAGGGATTTCGAGCAATTAAACTACTGATCATCAATGTCGTTCTTGACTACCTACCTTATTGATTAAGAACTAGAAATTCACCAAATGCACAAGATTATTGATTCCTCATCAAGTTATTGGGAATAGTGGATACGAATGATGGTGTGAATGGTATGGAAAATCCTTTAAACTCTTGGGTTGCCTCCCAAGAAGCGCTTGTTTAGCGTCATTAGCTTGACGTTCTTGTTTTCATGTTCAAGGAGGGTCGAATCATTGAATATTCCCACTACCTTCCTTCTAAGTGCTATTATCATAGTATAGCTTTAACGGCTGCCCATTCACTTTGAATGTCCCCTTTGCATCGTGGTGGATTTTGATCGCTCCATGAGAGTAAACCCTTGTAACTTTTGAGGGCCCCAACCATCATGAACGTAGTTTACATAGGAAAAGTTAAAGTCATGAGTTGAACAGTAATACCTGGTCCCCTTCGTTGAATTGCTTTTGTTGTTTAATTAATTTATCATGATGTTGCTTCGTTGGCTCTTTATATAGTTTGAATTCATCAAACTTGTTCAATTGGGGGTTCTGCTTATCCCCCGCGAGAAATGGATCACGGTTGAGGAATTGGGTGGCCCAATACTCTAACACCCAACTCCAATAAGGGGACGAGTACCACACCAGCCAAGTCAAGGGGTGAACCCTGAGCCTAAGGTTATCTAACTGAAACTAAAACACATATGAAATCTAATAAGATAGAAAATCATAATGTTATACACTGGAATAAAACATGTCATAATACATCCTCAAATAAAATAACTGGCATAACACTCAAATGACTCTAAATTTAGGAGTTCCACTCTATCCTAAATACAACATCAACATGATAAATCAACACATCTAGGGATCAGAGCCAGCTACTAATAGTCATCACTCTCGAGCAAACATAAGCCTGCATAAAAACAATGTGAAAGGGGCCTGAGAGTGATCTAGAAACAATGTTGCCTGGTATAGAACTATACCCGTATATCAATATAAAATAATAATCTTGGTAATATAAAACTATGCATATAAAAGTAACTGAAGATAAATGATGTACAACTAACATGCTAGTAATTGCATTATCTTCAATCCGATATAATCATGCCAATATTCATAAATATCTCAAGTAAAGTCACATGTATGTTTATCTCATTATTTAATCCTCAGTACTGTGAATGATTTCTGAAATCTCCATTGGTAAATATAAAGCATACCAATAGCCTCCACGGTCGGTCTCTACTCGCTACTGGGAGGTGGAAAATACAGAGTCATATAATAATCACAATACTATAATCATTAACTACACATCTACCTCAATACTGTGAAACCAGAGTTAACACAGGCGGACTAATCCCACACCTAAGCCTTTCGGTCGGTCTCTACTTCCTACTGTTGGGCTATATTTATATACGTACACTAGGCACTCTGAGAGTATGGAAAGGGGTTTTGTTTCATGATAACGGAAGGTTTTAAAACATATAGTTTGGTATAAGAAAATCAAAGTTATAAATCATCCCTTCTCTAACCTAATGTCGTACTCTCAGGATCAATAAGAGCCACCACTGGTGCAAACAAATACATCGATAAAGTGTAGTCCATCACATAATCTATCTATTTCTCATATTATATTTCATATTTCTTTTACTAAATACTTTGAATGAATTCTTAAAATAGAACCTATCTCCAATTGGAGATCTATCAATATGCATGATATGATTTCCAAAACCTAGGAAATTTTCATAAAATCTCTATCTCATGCTTTTCAAGTTAAAATCAACAATGTAAGGAAAATATGATAAAAATACGGAATGCACAGCTTGTTCCCTCACCTGAGTCTAATTAGCTTTTAAGGTTGGCTTGGTCCTTTGGCAGCTCCTGCCTTGCCTTTCCCTTTCCCTTTATCTTTTCCTGATAATCAAAATAAGGAAATTCATGAATACGGAAATCGTATTCTTAGCTTATACTCAAACTTAGACTCGATAGAATACGTTAAAGATATTAAGCTCACTAAAGCATGATTTCTTACTCAACATGCATTTCATGCTTCTAAGGAGCATAAGAATAAGGAAATTACTCATAATTGGAGATTTAACTATCTTCATCCTTATAATATTCTTGGAGGCTTCTAACATGCTTCCTTAAAACCATAATTTCAATTTATGGCATAGACAATTAATCCAAGTAAAACTGATAAAATTTCGGCAGAACCTCCCTTGTTTTTAGGGTATAATTTAATACAATCATACATGCATTTATTAACATCCAAAAGACTGGATTCATACATGGCATATAATCATTCAAATATTAACTATAAACATGCTTGATCGATCCCTTGATCGGCTCTTAGAAAAATAAGTGAAGGTTGTCCGACCCTTAAGTTAATTCATCCAAAAGAAACCCACATCCCTTTAATCCCTAACCAATGAACCATACCAACTAACCGTGCTTGAGCAATGGCTTGTTGGAGATCGATTTGGGGTTCTTTGTTGCTGTTTAGAAAGGGGAATTGGCGGTTTGAGGTCGCCGACATCGAGCCAACGGCGGTTCTGGCCTGAAAAGGCTGCCATGAGCCGGAGAGGAAGGCTGCCGGAGTTAGGGTTGCCAGATCTTGCCGATCTACGACGACACAGCTTGTGGTCGACGGGAAATGGTAGCCGGAGGTCGGCGGCAGGCAGGAAGGCGGAGCTAGGCCGTGAGGGGGAAAAGGTCGGGTAGGCTGGACAGAAGGGAGGCACCGGAGCTGGGTCGTAGCCCTGGCTGGCGGCGAAGTGAAGCTTGAGGGCGACCGGTGGCTTGGCCTGGCCGCGCGCAACCACGCACGCGTCGATAGTCGGGCGGCACAGGAATGGTCAGCGGGTGGGACTGCTCGGAGTTTCCGGCAGGTGCGTAGAGTGGCTTGTCGAGGTGGTCGGCCGGAAGGAGGCACAAGTGGTTTAGGTCGTGAGAGAGATCAAAAGGGAGGAAGGAGATAAATCTTTTCACTTTCTTTAAATTGGGCATTCAGCCCTAAGTTTTATAAATGAATTATATTAATTATTAAACTAAACTCATCCACACCCTATTATCACATATGAAATAATTATTGAGTTAAAGCTAGTCAACTTAACTGTACACTCACATGTGGATAATTATTTGAGTATCCTAGCCGACCGGATCTAATTAATTCGGATCTAAATTAGGTCGGCACTATTTCAATTTGTCTAGATGCCCTTTAACAATATTAAAATAATATTGTACCCTTGTTGTAATATTATGGGTCCAATAGTTGCCCGACCGATATCCACATTTATCGGCTTTTACCATTTCGTCTGTCATGGGCATACTATAGCATCACGAGTTGTCTCAATCCCCAACCAGATGTGGTATCTCCCACTTAATTAATCTAGATTAATTAATACTTAATAAACTTTGTAATAATTAACCGGGATTTTACTATCCGTCCACCTCCAACTATTCCAAATAAAAGTCGCCTGGCCCAATAAGGCATTCTCTGGGCCAATTAGTTGCGAGGCTGGATTTTTGGTCCATTAATTTTTTATTTTCCATTAATTGAGATTTATAAAGATTAATTTATTTTTTGTACTAATTAACCTCATTAAATATTCAGAAATTATCTGATTATTTATTTAGAAATATCTGGGGTGTTACAATTCTCCCACCGTTAAGGAATTTAGTCCCCAAAATTTTCATACAATAGGTACTAGAATAAATGAGGTACTATTCCCTCATTTGATCCTCTTTTTCTCAAGTGGCTTCTTCCACTTGGTAATGACACCACAACACATTTACCAGAGGTATCACCTTGTTCCTCAATACGTGTTCTTTCTTCTCAAGGATAAGTACCAATCCCTCCAAGTATGTCAAATCTGATGCTAGTTCTACAGCCAGTCCCGTCAGGATATGATTCGAATCCAAGAGATATTTCTGTAGGATCGATATGTGGACCACATCGTGGATCCTCGATAACTCCTCTGGTAGTGCAAGTCGATAGGCTACGGGACCTACTCTGTCCACAATCTCATATGGCCCGATGTATCATAGGCTAAGCTTCCTACGCTTATGAAACCTCAATACGTCCTTCTAGGGGGATACCTTCAGAAATACCTTATCTCCCACTTCGAACTCTATATCTCGACGGCGGTTATTCGCATAAACACATTGCCTATCTTGAGCCATCCTCAGTCTCTCCCTGATGAGCTTCACTTTCTTTGAGGTCTGTTGAACCCGCTCAGGGTCAAGTATCTTTCTCTCACCTTCTTCATCCCAGCATAACAGAGTCCTGCATCTTCTGCCATATAATGCTTCGTAAGGTGGCATCCCAATACTAGTCTTGTAGTTGTTGTTGTATGCAAACTCCAACAGCCCCGGATTGTAATCCCAGCTCTCGGAGAGTTCCATAATACATACTCGAAGTAGGTCTTCGAGTATCTATATAATCCTCTTAGATTATCCATCTGTCTGCGGACAGAATGCTATACTAAAGTTCAGCCTGGTCCCAAGGCCTTCTGTAGACTCCGCTAAAAGTAAGAGATGAATCTCGAATCCCTATCAGATACGATGGGTATGGGTACTCCATGTAGCCTCACAATTTGGTCCATGTATAGCCGTGCCAATCGATCCTAAGAATACATCATCTTGATTGGAATAAAATGGGCTGACTTGGTCAGTCTATCGATGATAACCCATATAGCACCTTTGCCCTAGCTTGTATGAGGTAAGCCAGTAACAAAGTCCATTGCTATAGGTTCCCACTTCCATTTTGGGATTTCTAAGGGTACTAACAACCCGGGTGGCTTCTTATGCTCTACCTTGATCTGCTGACAGATTGAACACCTAGCCACAAACTCGGCGATCTCCTTGTTCATCTTCCTCCGGATGTAGTTTTCCTTTATATTGTGGTACATCTTGGTGTTCCCTAGATGTATAGCGTAGGCTGAGCAATAAGCCTCCTCCATGATCTGTAGCTTGAGGCCCTCATTGTTCGATACATATAACCGGGTACCTAGTATCACCGCTCCATCGGAAAATAAGGAGAAATTGCCAAGCCTACCATTCTGCATTCGTGTAGCCAATTGTATCAATCTGGAGTCTTGACGTTGTTCTTCCTTGATCTGTGAAATCAACATCAGCAGTAGATGGAAGTTCGCCAGTAGCATCCTCAACTCATCCACTGAGAGCTGGACCCCAGTGGATCTCAAATCATGGAGTTGGGCAAAGTTGGTGGTCTCCTACCGTGCCATGGTTTCCTCCTCAAGGCGTCTGCTACTACATTCGCCTTGCCGAGGTGATACTCCAATGTGTAATCATGATCTTTCAACAACTCCATCCACCTTCTCTGTTGCATATTCAGCTCCCTTTGGCTCATCAAGTACTTCAGGCTCTTGTAGTCGGCGAAGATTTTACATGCTTCACCATATAGATAGTGTCGTTATATCTTCATAGCAACGACCACCGCCGCTAACTCCAAATCATGTACAGGGTAATTTACTTTATGAGTCTTGAGTTGCCTAGATGCATAAGCAATAACCCTACCCTGCTACATCAAGATACAACCCAAGCCTCGAACGAAGCGTCACTAAAGATTTCAAAACCTTTTCCAGCTGTAGGTAAGGTGAGAATAGGAGCAGACACCAATTAGTCCTTCAACTGCTGAAAGCTTTGCTCACACTCCTCGGTCCACTCGAACCTTGCATTCTTCCACATCAGCTTTGTCATAGGTTGGGTGATTGCAGAAAACCCTTCTACAAATTGCCTGTAGTAACCAGAACCCCAGGAAGCTTCTGATTTCCTTTTCAATGATTGGGGCTTGCCAGTTCACTACTGCTTCAATCTTCTGTGTTTCCATATAGATCAGTGACACTAAGACAACATGCCCCAGGAAATTAACTTGGTTAAGCCAAAACTCGTATTTGTTGGGCTTGGCATATAATTATTGCTCCCTCAGAGTCTGTAGCACTATTTTGAGGTGATTTATGTGCTCCTCCACACTCCAGGAATACACCAGGATGTCGTCGATGAACACCACCATGAACTGGTCTAAGTATGGTGCAAAAACCCTATTCATCATCTCCATGAATGCTGCTGGTCCATTCGTCAATCTAAAGGGTATTACTAGAAACTAGTAATGCCCATATCAGGTCCGGAATGTAGTCTTCAGCACATCCTCCTCTCATACTCGCAACTAATGCTAGCCCGACTTCAAATCAATCTTGGAGAATACGCATGGTCCTCGCAATTGATCAAATAAGTCATCTATACGTGGCAACGGGTACTAGTTCCAGATGGTAACTCCATTCAATTGTCTATAATCAATGTATATTCTCATGGAGCCATCCTTCTTATTCAAGAACAGTATGGGTCGCACCCCAGGGGGAGACATTAGGTCTGATGAACCCCTTCTCCAGTAGTTCATTTAATTGAACCTTCATCTCTTTCAACTCCACTGGGCCATCCTGTATGGTGACTTGGAAATAGGAATTGATCCTGGGATCAACTCGATTGTAAACTCCGAGCCTCTATGGAGGGGGAATCCTGGTAGTTTGTCAAGAAATATATTTGGAAATTCGCACGCTACTGGTATCTCCCGTACATCTTCCTTGGGGGCTTCAGCTTCCACTATCTTTGTCAAGCATGCTTCTTCCGTCTCATTCGTCTGAGCTCGCCTCCCATAGAAGAGAATCTCTGCCTCACCTGGTCACTAGAATCTCACCATCTTCATGTAGCAATCGACAGTGGCATAGTGGACCGACAGCCAATCCATCCCTAGGATTGTTTCAAAATCTAGGATCCTCATAGGGATTAGATCTGCTGCTAACTCCTAATTGTCTATCCTCACATTGCATCCTTTATACACCACTTTTACAATAATGGAACTACCTATGGGTGATGCTACAACCATAGGTTCTACCAATCTAGTAGCATAAATGTCTTCTGGCATAGTAAATGATGTAGCAATATAGGAATACGTAGAGCTAGGGTCAATAAGAATATAGTCATCAATACCATAAATTTGAACCATACCTGCAATCACATCTGAAGTGTTCAAAGCCTCCTGCTGTGTCATCGCAAAAGTCTGGGTCTGCAGTTGAGATTGGACCCCACGGCCTCCTCCTCTGGACCTTCCCCAAGAAAATCCTCCTCGGTTGCTCTCAGTACTGCCCACAACAAAATATCCTGGCACTTGTTGTGCACCATGGCCTTCGGCGTTGAACTGAGGAGCTGTGCCACTCCCCTGAGCTAGTAGAGGATATTGCTTCACGTGGTGTCCCAGCTGCTTATAGTGAAAATAGATATCAGCCCAATACCTGCTCTACATACTCCAAAATGGTACTTCTGGCATTAAGGCCTCTTCTGTCCCTGTCCTCCAATTAAAGAATCACCATTGTTGCTACTGTTGCTCCTCTTAGTCAGCCTCGAGCTATCACCAATTTGAAAACTAGGCGCATTCCTCTTCTTAAATTTCTCCATATGTTGTTTTTGTCTTTCTATGCTCATCTCTACTTTGAGGGTAGACTCAACTAACTCAGTGAAATCTTCTAACCCTGATACAAGGACAATGGTTCGGATCTCGTCTCGGACTCCATCCTCGAACCTCCTATATTTTTCAGACTCATCATCCATATAAGCGGCTGCATACCCCCCAGATCTGTAAACTTGGCCTCATACTCGGCCACAGAAAGGTTCCCCTATACAATACGCATGAACTCCTGCCGCTTCGTGTTCTTGTACACCCGAGATATAAACTTCTGGTTTAAATCTTTTCGAAAGTCAGCACAAGTAATAGCTATCTAATCTGTCTGGCGTCGCTTATTGGTCAACCATCAGTGTAAAGCTCTTTGTCCTAGCAACAAGGTAACTGTAGTCACTCCTTGGCTTTTCTAGACACCTCAATGCCTAGAAAACTAGCTCTAGATGGGTCATGCTTCAGCCTTGGCTGGGTCGTGAGTTCTAGAAAACTGTGTTTCTCCCATCTGTAGGGCCTGGGTGACATAATCTTGTCTCATGGGCCCAGTATGTTAGTAATTTAGGAAGCCTAGAACTGTCTGCGTCAGTTGCTCTAGAGTCTTATGCGTACCAAGATTATGTTGTGGTCCATAATGTGCATGGGATGCTTCACCATGCTCATCTTCTTGTTTGGGGGCTTCCACATGAGCCTCCTCCACGAGTTCCTCACGCAGCACCTGAGGTGGCCTTCCGCATCTCTTCGATGGCATTCTGAGAGAGAAGAAGTATCAGTATAAATCTTTAGTACTTATAAAAATTATTAACATTTACTCTACTGACACATACTCCCACACTAAGGCTCTGACTACCCCTAGAACTTCCTAGGATTAACTGTCTCTGATACCACTAAATGTACACCCATCTCCAATAAGGGGACGAGTGCCACACCATCCAGGTCAAGGGGTGAACCCTAAGCCTAAAGCTTTCTAACTAAAACTAAAACACATATGAAATCTAATAAGATAGAAAATCATAATGTTATACACTGGAATAAAACATATCCTAATACATCCTCAAATACAATAGCTAACATAACACACATATGACTCTAAATTAAGGAGTTCCACTCTCTCCTAAATACAACAACAACATGATGAATCAACACATCTGGGGATCAGAGCCAGCTACTAATACTCATTACTCTTGAGTAGACATAAGCCTTTACTTGGACTCATGTCTATCGCCTGTATAAAAGCAATGTGAAAGGGGCCTGAGCTACTCGAGCTCAGTGATCTGGGAATAATACTGCCGGGTATAGAACTATACCCGTATATCAATATAAAAAAATAATCTCCGTAATATAAAACTGTGCATATAAAAGTAACTGAAGATAAATGCTCTAATATGCTAGTCAATTCATTATCTTCAATCTGATATAATCATGCCGATATGCATAAATATCTCAAGTAAAGTCACATGCATTTTTATCTCATTATTTAATCCTCAGTGCCGTGAATGATTTCCAAAATCTCCCTTGGTAAATATAAAGCATACCAATAGCCTCCACGGTCAGTCTTTACTTGCTACCGGGAGGTGGGAAATACAAAGTCATATAATAATCACAATATTATAATCATTAACTACACATCTACCTCGATACTACAGAACCAGAGTAAAGACAGGCAGACTAATCCCATACCTGAGCCTTTCAGTCGGTCTCTACTCGCTACCGTCGGGCTATATTTATATACGTACTCTAGGCACTCTGAAAGTATGAAAAAGAGGTTTTTGTTTCATGAAAACGGAAGATTTTAAAACAGATAGTGGTGGCTCTATAAGAGCCACCACTAGTGCAGGCAAATACATCGGTAAAGTGTAGTCCATCACATACTCTATCTATTTCTCATGTTATATTTCATATTTCTTTTACTAAACACTTTGCATGAATTCGTAAAAAGGAATCTATCTCCAACTGGAGATCTATCAATATGCATGATATGATTTCCAAAACTTAGGAAATTTTCATAAAATCTCTATCTCATGCTTTCAAGATAAAATCAACACTGTAAGGAAAATACAATGAAAATACGGAATATACAGCTTGTTCCTTCATCTGGGTCTAATTAGCTTTTAAGGCTGGCTTGGTCCTTCGGCAACTCCTGCCATACCTTTGCCTTTCCCTTTACCTTTTCCTGATAATCGAAATAGGAAAATTCATGAATATAGAGATCGTATTCTTAGCTTATACTCAAACTGAATATGATAAAGACATTAAGCTCACTAAAGCACAATTTCTTACTCAACATGCATTTCATGCTTCTAAAGAGCATGAGAATACGAAAATTACTCATAATAGGAGATTTAACTATATTCATCCTTAGGACAATCTTGGAGGCTCCTAACATTCTTCCTTAAAACCATAATTTCAATTCATGGCATAGACAATTAATCCAAGTAAAATCGACAAAATTTCGATAGAACCTCCCTTGTTTTTAGGGTTTAATTTAATATAATCATACATGCATTTAATGACATCCAAAAGCCTAGATTCATACAGCACATATAATCATTGAAATAGTGACTATTAACATGCTTGATCGACCCCTTATCAGCTCTTAGAAAAATCAGTGAAGGATGTCCGACCCTTAGGTTAATTCATCTAAAAGAAACCCATATCCCTTAAATCCCTAACCAATGAACCATGCCAACTAACTGTGCCTGAGCAATGGCTTGTCGAAGTTCGATTTGGGGTTTTTTTCGCTGTCTAGAGAGGGGAACCAGCAGTTCGAGGTTGCCAACGTTGAGACAGCGGCAGTTCTGGAATTAAAAGGTTGTCGTACGCCTGAAAGGAAGTCTGTTGGAGTTTGGATCGCCGGATCTTGCGGATCTGCGCTGGCACAGCCTGTGGTCGATGGGAAACGACAGTTGGAGGTCATCGGTAGGTAGGAAGGTGAAGCTAGGTCGCAAGAGGGAAGAGATCGGCGGTACGGAAGAGGGGCCAGCGGGCCGCTATTTGCCGGGGCGAGAAGAGGCGGCGATGGTGGGCACAGCCGCACCAAATCGTGCACGCGTGGGTAGCTAGGCGGGGCAGGTCTGGTCAGTGGGTGGGGCTGCTCGGAGCTGCCGGTCGGCCCGTAGAGGGGCTCGCCTGGGTGCTCGGCTGGAAGGACGCGCAAGTGGTATAGGTCGTGAGAAAGATCGACACAGAGGAAGGAGATGAAGCTTTTCACTTTCTTTTAATTGGGCATTCAGCTATAAGTTTTATAAATCAATTATATTAATTATTAAATTCATCCACACCCTATTATCACATGCGAAACAATTATTGAGTTAAAGCTAGTCAACTTAACTGTACACTCACATGTGGATAATTATTTGAGTATCTTAGCCGACCGAATCCGATTAATTCGGATCTAGATTAGGTGGGCACTATTTCAATTTGTCTAGATGCCTTTTAACAATATTAAAATAATATTTTACATATCACACGTCCAATAGTTTCCCAACCGATATCCATATTTCTCGGCTTTTATCATTTCGTTTGTCACGGGCATACGGTAGCTTCACGAGTTGTCTCAATCCCCGACCAGATCCGGTGTCTCCCATTTAATTAATCTGGATTAATTAACACTTGATAAATTTCTCAATTAATTAACCAGGATTTTACTATCGTCCATCTTAACTATTCCAAATAAAAGTAGCCTGACCCAATAAGGCCTTCTCTGGGCCCATTAGTTACGAGGCTAGATTTTAGGTCCATTAATTCTTGATTTTCCATTAATTGATATTTACAATGATTAATTTATTTTCTGTGCTAATTAACCTCATTAAATATTCAAAAATTATCTAATTATTTATTTAGAAAAATCCAGGGTGTTACAAATAAGCTATATGTTCCAATTCCACTGGTAGATGGCACGTCTTCCCGTACACTAACCGATATGGGGTGTTCCCCTTAGGTTCCTTGTATGCTGTTTGGTATGCCCATAATGCATCATCTAATTTATCTGACCAGTCCTTCCTATGATATGTGACTGTTTTCTCCAAGATGCACTTCAGTTCTCTATTGGATACTTCCACTTGTCCACTCATTTGAGGATGATAGGGGGTTGAAGTGTGGTGTATGACTCCGTATCGTCTAAGGATTTTAGCAAATTGGGTATTGCAAAAGTGAGCGCCTCGGTCACTGATTATAGCTCTAGGCGTGCAGAACCTGTAGAATAGCTTTTTCAAGAACTTAACTAAACTCCTAGCATCATTTGTAGCTAATGCTTGCGCGTCAACCCATCTGGAGACATAATCTACCGCGACTAATATGAATTTGTTCCGATTGGAGTTTGGGAAGGGGCCCATGAAGTCTATACCCCAAATATCAAACACTTCACATTACTGGGTTGAATTTTGTGGCATCTCAGCGGGATATATTTTCCTTGAACTTTGGCAACTATCGCACCGGCGAGTGAACTCTAAGGTATCTTGGAATAGCGTGAGCCAATAAAAGCCTGCATCAAGAACCTTTCTCACCATTCTATTTGTGTTGTAGTGTCCCCCAACCGGTCTTGCATGGCGATGGCTCAGAATTTTCCATCCTTCTTCCTTGGAAACACATCTCCAAAGTATCTGATCAGCACAAATCCGGAATAGATATGGGTTATCCCATATGTAGTGCTTAAGGTCGGCGAAGAACTTTTTCTTTTGGGAATATATATAATCTTCATGGAGTTTTCTTGCAACTAGATAGTTAGCATAGTTCGCAAACCACGATTGTCCAAATTCTTCATTCAGTGCCTGCAGTTTCTCGTTCAACCAATGTATGCTATATAGGCGCTCTTTAGGGAAAGATTCTTTGATGTCTTCATCTCTCAGTGTTTCCCTAAGCGGATTCTCTAGTTGAGATAAATGGTGTGCGGCCAAATTTTTGGTTCCATTTATATCTTTGATTTCCAAATGAAACTCTTGTAACAACAGGACTCATCAGATCAATCGTGGTTTCGCATCAGTTTTGGTTAGCAAGTAGCGCACCGCTGAATGATCCGTATAAACTATAACCTTGTATAAGACCAAGTATGAGCGAAACTTATCAAATGTAAATACTACTGTAAGGAGTTCCTTCTTTGTTGTTGTATAATTCTCCTACGAGTCAGTGAGGGTTTACTAGCATAGTATATAGGTTGAAAGTGCTTATTTTGCCTTTGTCCCAGAACTGCCCCTACCGCATAATCACTCGTATCACACATCAATTCGAATGGTAGATTCCAGTCTGGTGTTATCATAATCGATGCTCGAGTGAGCTCTTCCCTAAAGATGTTGAAAGCAGATAGGAAGTCATCATTGAAGTTAAAAGGGGCATCTCTCTCAAGAAGTTTGGTTAATATTCTGGCAATTTTAGAGAAGTCCTTTATGAAGCGTCGATAAAACACGACGTGCCTCAAGAAGCTTCGTACAGCCTTGACTGATGTGGGTGGGGGTAATTTTTTGATCATTTCTACCTTGGCTTTATCGACTTCAATGCCCTTATGAGAGATTTTGTGTCCGAGGACAATTCCTTCCCGCACCATGAAGTGGCACTTCTCCCAACTTAATACCAAGTTGGTTTCTTCTCACCTTGCTAATATTTTTTCCATATTGTGCAGGCATAGATCGTATGAGTCCCCAAAGACGGAGAAGTCATCCATAAATACTTCCATCATGTTTCCCACAAAGTCTTCAGAAATAGCAAGCATACATCTCTGGAACATGGCGGGTATATTATATAGGCCAAAAGGGATACGGCGGTAGGCGAAGGTACCATAAGGGCAAGTGAAAGTGATTTTTTCTTGATCCTCTGAGGCAATAGGAATTTTAAAATAGCCGGAGAATCCATCCAAAAACAGTAGTAAGAATGTCCAACTAATCGCTCAAGCATTTGGTCAATAAAAGGCAATAAAAAAGATCCTTTCTCGCAGCGTCGTTAAGCTTCATGTAATCAATACAAATGCTCCATCCTATTACTATTCTTGTGGGAACAAGCTTATTCTTTTCATTTGTCACGACAGCCATCCCGCCTTCTTAGGTACCACTTGTACCGGACTTACCCACGTACTATCTGAAATAGGATAGATGACCCCGGTATGAAAGAGTTTAATCACCTCGGCTTTTACTACCTCCTTCATATTCTGATTATGCCTTCTCTGTGGCTGAACTGATAGCTTGTGCTCTTCTTCCATTAAAATCTTGTGGGTGCAGAACTATGGATCTATCCCTTGAATTTCTATAATCTTCCGCGCTATTGCCTTTTTATGTCTTTTTAGCACTTGTAACAACTTCTCCTTCAGATCGGGGGTCAAATCTACGACAATAATTATAGGTAGTTTCGAACTGTTTCCCAGAAATGCGTACTCAAGATGTCTCGATAATTTTTTTAGCTTCAGTTCTGGGGGCTCTTCAACAGAGGATCTCTCCCTTTCATCATTTTCTTGGGATGTCTCCTCAAATTCTTGATCCTCTGAGCATTGATCAAACCAAGAATCTTCCTCTAGAGTGATTGGCAGACCTAATCCATCGGGGTTCCTCAGGCCGCTTTTCTCTAACCCTCCTTTGGTTCTCCCTTGTATGGCTGGAGGGTAATGTCGTTTTCTTGCACCTGCTTCCCATACTGAGATAAGGTCTACTCGGTAAAATCCTTCCAGCATGTTTTCCTGCAAGTTGATCTCAAGAGGATTTAATAGGAGATGTGCGGTTAAAGATTGGCCAATGCCATACTGTTAAGTTGTTGGAAGTATTCCTGCTCCTACTCAATAAAGTCAATGAACACCTTCTGCCAGACTAGTTCTTTTAAGGTAGAGTGTTACCCTTGATATCTTGTGTTGTAGCATTCCTCCCAGCAGTGCAAGAAGCATGTCGTGCATACTTCCGCATTGCAGTAGCTTGTGGACAAGCATTTCTGATAGGCATGCTCGAATTGCTCAAACTGAAGTTGTTCTCTTTCACTCCATTCGTTTAATGTTGATTGTTGCACCATATCGGCTTCGAAGATCTGGTACGTTGCCCCTTCTCGATTCCTTGCAAAAAAAAAGAGATGAGAAGAATTAATAGTGTGAATGCTCAGAGTAAGCAAAATAGAGTGAAACAAAGAAAAGTAAAAAAGGAAAATTTTAAAATCCCTAAAACTAAGACTAACTAACATACTCTTAGCATTCTTAGTGACCTAAAGGTCCCGGCAATGGCGCCAAAAACTTGATATGTTGAGCCTAATGCTTATGCTTATACCGCAAGTGCACGGGTCGTACCAAGTAGTAATGTACACTATGAAAGTCGGATGTCGAACTCACAAAGACCTACGTCACTAATTCTATCTAATTGTCTGCTACCTAGCCTATTCAAATGTTGAGGAGATCCTAATCTAATTTCTAAAACGGAAAATGGCTTGAGACCGACTTGATGAAAGTAGTAATGGCAATCAATCATAAAGGGGAGATACTCGGGCAATGAATCCCCTCCAGATATTCATAAATTGGGGCAAGTATGAATTTCTAATTAGTGAATGTTGTTTTATGGACCAAGAATTCCTACAATGCTTTCACACCCTCCGTCGAGGTGAGTTACTAACTTAATTTCATCATTGCATTAACGTTCTAGGGAATACTCATCTTGAAAAAGTTGTGGGAATAATCAATCTAAAGAAATCTCTCGCCTAAATACCCAATCTCGCTTTGTATTCACAACCCCCACCTATTGAAGTAGATCTATATGTATATACAGGGAGAGTTAATTGTCTACACCCCTATAGATCTAGATTGATACTTAGAGATGTCGCAACGCAAAGCATCAATACCATATATTACATCCAATAGGTTCTCAAAACATTAAAAATATTTATTCAAATATAGAAATCCATACAAGCAAAGTTAAACATAAATTCGGATGTTCATCATGCCCAAGTATCTAACAAGTTAGTTCGCCATCAAAGGGGAACACAAATCCAACAAATGTTCAAGAGAAAGAAATGAGACAAAATATCAAACACCCTTCCCTCCACCATTGGCGAGGACCGTTAGCGGTGTGTATGGAGATGCTCCTTCAATGCTTGCCATTACCCTCTTGCTCCAAGGTCTTTAATAAAACCCTAATCTGCAAGATGGAGGAAGGGTGGGAGCCTCCAAAAGAGGTGATGAGTTCCAAGTTCCAAGCCTCCAAACCCCCCTTATCTCAAACCCTAAATTAGCTATTTATAGGGCCAAGGTCAATTTACATGAATAGTAATCGAATAAACTAAATCCAGATTCAAAACAGCCACAAAACTGGGTCAAGTCGCATTTGAAGTGTGAGGCGTGCGGGCAGTCATGCTGGCGTACTCCAGCTCCCACGCGCTATTTCTAGGCCTGTGCGCTCTGTGATGCGGGTGTACGAATGGCCATAAAGCTCTCTGTAAGATTGGAGGTGTGTGCCCAGAGTGCTCGCGTGGGTGTATGCGGGCCCACGACTGCCCATTTCCTGCTTCATGCGGCGCCTGCGGGCGCAAGCTAGCCCACACGGCTTCAGTAAATTGGAGTTTTGCTTCGATTTGTGCCGCGTTACTTTCTTTTTGCTCTTGAAGCTCTTCAGTGCCCTGCAATTAAGAATTAACACTAATTAGGTATCAATGGGCAAGAATTATTCGAAATCACGTGAGTAATGTACAAGGAATTGATATAAAAACATGATCAATTGAATACTTATCAATGGTCTATATATATTTCTTCATCTAAGTCACCATTTAAAAAATTTGTTTTCACATCCATTTGATGAATTTCAAAAAATTTTATTACTGCTATGGCAAGTAACATTCTTATAGATGTCATTCTAGTAATAGGTGAATAAGTATCAAAATAGTCTATTCCATCTTTTTGCCTAAAGCCTTTAACTACAAGGCGAGCCTTGGATTTGTCAATGGACCCATCGGCTTTCATCTTCCCCTTGAAAATCCATTTATGACCCAAAGGTTTACAACCTGGAGGAAGATTTACCAGTTCCCAAGTATGGTTTTCCAAGATTGAATGAATCTCACTATTAATAGCTTTTTTCCAATATGGTGCTTCTGGTGATTTCATAGCTTGTTGGAAAGTTTGTGGTTCATTTTCTAACAAATAAGTTCGAAACTCTGGACCAAATGACTTGGACATTTTATTACTTTTACTTTTCCTTATTTCAATAATATTTCTTACAGACTCAAATTCTATACCTTCTTCATGATCACTACTTATAGTATCACGAGGTCTTTTTGCAAGACCTTGTTCTTTTGCCTTTTTAAATGAAAAAATTGTTTCAAAGAAAACAACATTCCTAGATTCTATAATAGTATTATTATGTATGTCAGAAATATCTGATCTATGCAATTTGTTGCATAGCCGATGAAGATACCATCAAATGTTTTAGGTCCTATTTTAATTTTCTTAGGTTTAGGAACCTCAACTTTAGCAAGACACGCCCATACATTTAGGTATTTATACGAAGGTACTCTTCTTTTCCATAATTCGTATGGAGTCTTGCTAAGTTTTTTATGAGGAAGCTTGTTCAAAATATAATTTGAAGTTAACACCGCTTTCCCCCACAAGTTATGTGGCAATCCTGAGCTTAGTAATAAAGCATTCATCATTTCCTTCAACGTACAGTTTTTGTGTTTAGCAATTCCATTTTGTTGAGGAGAATATGGAGTGGCAGTTTGATGTATAATTCCATTTTGAGAACAAAATTCTCTGAATGGGAATTCATACTCATCCCCTCTATCACTTCTACGAATTTTTATCTTTTTTGTTAAGTTGATTTTCTAGCTCATTCTTGTAAACTATAAACGTTTCTAAAGCTTCATCTTTGCTTCATAATAGATAGACATGACAATATCGAGTACTATCATCAATAAAAGTAATAAAATAATTTTTTCCATCTCTAGATTGTAAAGACTTAAAATCACAATATCTGTGTGAAATTAAATCTAAAGGTTCAGAAGACTTTTCAATAGAATTAAAAGGAGTTCTTGTTAATTTTGATTCAATGCAAATTTCGCACTTATCTAATTGATTTATATTAAATTTAGGTACGCAATTTAAACTAATCAATTTTTGCAATGATCCAAAATTAACATGTCCTAGTATATTATGCCAAATAAAAGGGGACTCAACAACATTAGCAATAGAAGTTTTCTTTTTAATATTTTGATAAGATGATACAATTGGTGTCACATTTCATTTGAACAAACCATCACATAAATACCCTTTTCCCAGATGATGATTCATTACCTTCTTTTCCGAAAGACGGTTATCCTCTTCAATTCTTAGCCTCACAATTAAGTCTTCAAGCCCCATTTCTTTTCATTTATGCTTGAAGTAGTTCTTAAAATCCTTCCTTGAAGGTGGTAATTTCTCAATCATCACAACAACTTGGAATGATTCGATAAGAACCATACTTTTTGCACAAATTTTATGGTTAATTATTTGAAGATCTTGGACTTGGCTCATAACATTCTTTGAGTCTATCATTTTGAAATCCAAGAATTTACCCACAACGAATTCATTCATTCTGGCATCTTCAATTTTGTATTTCTTGTCCAGTGAGTCCCACAATTCTTTTGTGGTATTGATTGGACTATACATATTATATATACAACGTGTTATCCAATCTATTGAGGATGTAGTTTTTACAAATAAAGTATGCATGCTTCCACACATCAAATGCAACCAAAACCACCCTATCAGTTGAATCTTCTTGGAGTTTCGGTGCTTCTTCCTGCAAAAACCTTGCCAAATTCAATGTTGTGAAATAGAACAACATCTTTTGTTACCATCGTTTGAAGTCACTCCCATTGAACTTTTCAGGTTTTTCGGCATGACCCATTGGAGTAGTAATGGATGCTACTTGATTCATAGGTTGAAAAGTTGAAGGTACAAGTGATGACATTGAATAGGTAGATATTAAAAATAATATTAGTAATTAATTAATTGAAAGTTAACTAATTTTCCACAAGACTTTCCTAAATTTCTAAAATTCAAAGCTACTTAATATTAAATTCTCATGCACATATATTACAGTTATGTAATTTTGAAAGATTATACTATTGAATTTTTTGAATAATAAATAATAATAAAAGAAATTTGTCTTAAGATTGTTGGAGATAATATTTGATAATATGTAGTATAATTAAATTCACAGGAATATTTATTTCAAGTTGATTTGCAATATAAAAAAATGTGCATAATACAGTAAATAACTTTAGGTGCTGAATCAATAAAAACGAGTCTAGAATTTAGTGATTCTATCTCCTTAAGTCAAATTTCGCCCCGATTTGTACTGTTGGTCTTACGCCGTTTGTCTCCCAAGATAAAACAGTTTCTGTCTTACTATAGCAGTACTCAAATAGCAAGCCCCATTAAACTCCATAGCAGTAAGGGTCTCTCTCAATTCTTAGAAAAAGGTTTTATGCAGGAAGTGAGTGAAAAAACAATGAAGTGGGTTTGGAAAGATTTGGCCAAATTTATAGACAAATTAGTGTCTATTTGAAAAGACATGACTCATTGGAAGGACACATAGCATATTCATCAAAACAACATATCTCATTGGAAGGACACTCCCATTCATTGGAAGGACACACTCATTCGTTGAAACAACATATCTCATGTTAGAAATACATGTCCATTTGTTGAAACAATGCATCCGTATGTGAAGGATACACCCATTCATTAAAACATCACATCTCATATTGTAAAGACGCCTCCATTCCTACTGTAAAATCCATGAATTTTTGGAAATAAATATTTTGTTATTTCCTTGAGAAAAATATTTAAAATATTTACTTACCGCGATTAGTGTTATTGTGGGATTAAATGATTTATTTAAACTAAATGGAACTTAAATTATTATGGGGTCCTAGGAATTTGAATAATAATTTTCGGAAGGTTGAGGACCTTAGAGAAGTTTCTTCTCTCACAGTCGCGAGGACTTTATGGTAAATAAAACAAGTTGAGGGACTAAGAGAGAGTATGCCCTTCTTACAGAAGAAGGACTGTTTTGTAAATTGAATAAATGGGGGGACCTTTGGAGAATTTTCCTTCAAAGTTTTGATTAAACTGCTGAGATCAAGCCATCTTTGAGTGTGCTGACCTTAAGGAAATGAGCAAGGCCCTCATTGAGCCACGTGGCGATCAGAGATGGAATCCATCTGATCATGGATCAGATACGAGGCAAAGAAGGAAAAGGGTTAGGTAAGAATAACTTTACCGTGCAGGCGATCTCTAAACGTTCATCTTGGATGTTGCTAGATACGATGCATGAGATAAAACCTTGGCCGTGAAAAACCTATAAAATCCTGGCCTTTGATCGCAGGGTTGACGGATCCGAGACGAGGCGAAGACCGTCGGTGACCATCGTCGCGATCTTCACCGTAGATCGGCCGAATGTTGATCCGCGAGGCGGCGCCACCTCCTTCCTCCCACGCGTTCCTACAGCGCCGAGGGCCGGTGTCCCGACCGTTTGCTTGAGAAACCCGGTACGTCGCCCGGTAGCGTTACCTGGAGATGGCGGTCCGCTTTGTTTTGCTGGGGCTATAAAGGGGACACCACTTGCTTGTTTAGGTCACACTTCGCTGGAGCCCCTCCGGTCTCCGGTGAGGTGAGAGGAGAAGAAGAGAAGCCCTAGAGGCTGCGTCTTGGCTTTTGAGCTCACTTGATCTCTTGAGTCGAGCAACATAGAGAGGGAGGAGAAGTCGGGTTAGAGAGGGTGGAGTTACGGCGTGGCCCTGTGCTCTTAGGAGAAGGTAGCCTTGATTCGCATGTGGCAACGTAAGAACTCTGCAGAACCAAAGCGTCGTCCCGGCTCTCCAAGTCCTTCTCTCTCAGCGCGTCATTAGAGTAGGTTGCATGCATTACCGGAGTGTGAGCTCGTCGAGAGAGTCGACCGTGGCGAGTAACAGCGGAGATCTCAAAGCCAGAGTAGGCGGCCGGTGGCGTATTAGATGGCCCGTCGTGAGTCGTGAGGCTCTCGGTGATGGGGGCCGAAACGAGCGGGCGCCGGGCCGAGAGAAGAGAGGGCAAGAGGCGTCGGCCAGCCGTTGAGTGTATGAAGAGAAAAGAAGAAAGTGAAGTAAAATATATATATATATATATATATATATATATATATATAATATGTTAATGTTTTAATTAAAAGGCAGACTTAGGGATTTTGATAAATCATAACTCTGTTAATGTGACATATTAGCTAAACTAATGGATTTAGCTAGCTAATATATTTTTGTTGGGCTAAGATATTAACAGATTATTTGTGACAATAATTCTTATATAATTGCTAGTATAGTTTGCTAATTATTGTTATATAATGTTAGTAGTGTGACCAAATATTGGTTAATCCATTTATTTTGGCTTCAGATACTAGTTAAATTGTTAACTAGTAGAGGTAATGAATTTTGAAACTATAGAGTGTGACAAATTATTAGCATGATTAATAATTTGAAAACTATAGTGAGACATAGATGAAAAGTTAATTGATTAATGAAATTGATTAAAGTGAAATACTTTAGAGTGTGACACATGTTCAATTAATCAATCCAAAGGATATAAATCTTTGAAAGTGGAATCCAGTTTTGTGATGATTATTAGGTTATGAAATTTTTATTCATAATTTAATTAGAAAACATAAGGTTTTGATAGGAGATTAAAACCTTGGTTCGGCAATTAAATTAGTATTGTCTCTATTAATAGTATTGAAACTATTAATCAACTAGTTGAAAAATTAGACAACTATATGAACTATGAATATGTGACATAATAATTAGTTAATAATTATTATGAAATATTGAAATGGGGTAAATAAAAATTAATTAATTAACTTCTTAAATTCGGATAAATTGGTTATGTGAAGGAAAATATTTAGTAAGGAAGCTAAATAAATTCAAAACGGACTATTAAGCCCTAAACAAGGTTGAACCTTAAACTTTAGGGTCAAAAGTTGCCAAATGACCAAAATGCCCTTCAGGGTAAAAAGGGGTTAAGATCAATTTGAATACATGACTCAACCTGAAATGGTAGAACAAGAGTCACTCAACAAATAGACCAGAGTTGACTAGGTTTGACCAAGAGGTGGGACCAAAAGTCAACTAAGGGACACCAAAGCGGGAATAAGGGCCGGTAGCTTGAGATGGTCCCTAGGACCCGTAAGTGGGCCTAAGCCAACAAGGACGTTAGGCATGCATGGACATTTAGAGATGGAAATTATTGGAACAATAATTCTAATAAACCATTATATGCTAGATACTCTGGGAGGCGTAAGGCATTTCAAAGGAGACGAGGGAAGACATTTAGTCTCTCACAGAGGTAAGTTCGCTTGCCTAGTTTCCACCCGGTGGCCAGGATTTCTTGGACTTGCTATGTATTCTTATTACATGTACCTTTGTTGATGCCATACATATTTGTCATATCTGTTCTTGAATCCTGTTAAGCATGTATGCTTATTTTACGGGATGTTGATATCCCACTGTTTAGCTATGGTCTCTTTGCGGGATTTCGATTGGAGGTAAGGAAGCTCCAATTAGGATTGTTCGGGGTTAGGACCCACTGACCTTCCCCGGACGGCCTCACCCGAGAAGCAAATCTCACGGAGGTCTTACTGTCGATGGGCATGGGCGTATACAGTAGTGTTAACTTATAGAAGAGGTAGTTCTCTGACCTTTTTGGTGGAGGTCAAAGCGGCCAGGCTAGGTCGTATTTATATCCAAAAATTTGGACATACTTGGTAGGGAGTAAACTCGAGTTCTCTTAGGACTCACAGGCAGAGGCTTACATGCTTGAGGGTCGATACCTTTGACTTGCTTGTGGTAGACTCCTAGGACTTTATTGTTGATACTATGATCACTGTTGGTATCGTTTTCCTATTGGTACAGCATGACTGCGGGGGTACTACGAGCTTTCCCTTGAAAGCTCATATGTTTTCTTTTCCTCTTTACAGATTCAGGTATAGGAGGGGAGAGAGCACAGGAGAAGGGACTCAGGAGGACCAAAGGTTATAGGAGTCTCCTTTATCTTTATCTTTGTGAGCATTATTGTTGTTGTAGGACCCATGATAGGGACGGACTTCTATAGGGCCCTCAAGGACCCCTAATGACTCTATGTTCTTATGAACTCGAGTTTATATTTTATTTATGGATTGTTATGCATTATCACATTATTAGGCCTTGTATTCGAGTTGAGTTTATCTCTTCTTTAATCACCGGTAGCATTGATGCGATGCGTGCAGGTCGGGATCGGGTAGAGGCGTTACACCTACATAATGGATGTCTTTTCAAATAAACACTATTTTATCAAAATGTGTAGTTAATTTCTCATTCACTTAGATTTTCCTAACAGAAAGTTGTTGGGATATCGTTGAAGAGTTTTCAGCTTATGATCTTTTAGGTGGAATAGAGAATGAATGATGCATGTGGGGAAAAACAATCGGGTTTGATCTTCGCTAGATTCTAATACAGTTTCATGAGGCAATCAACCAAGTTTGAATTTAGCCCATCATCAAGTTTATCTATTCTAGTGTTTTGTTTTTTTTTTTAGTAGATTATCCAGAATATATGTATACATATATAGTTTGTGTATTTGTTCTTGATTGGGATTCAAGGTATTTAGAAAGGATTGGGAGTTTAATCTTTTCAGGTATGCATTGTTTACTTTCTTTTTTCAATTGAGAAGTTTGCATTTATGGCAAAAGATGGAGTATTTTTTGGTTTTGAGATGCAATGTACTTAACAAGAAGGTTCGCTTCACCAAGGTACCATTTTCTAATTTAGGAGTCTGTGTATATGGAAAAAGTTTAGTTTTTAGGAAGCATTAATTCAATTATGGAAGTAATAGAAGAAGAATCAAGTCATGTTTTGCATGTGAGATTGGTGGAGTTTGTTGGATCAGAAGAATTGCATGTTTGATTGGTAGGAGGTTTTATCTTTAATGTGCCCTTTTGATCCGTGCGGAATTTCTTGTTTTTATTTTTTTTTCTTTTTTTTTTTTTGTTCTTTGATTGAGAAGCATCAAACTATGTGAGTTTGATAGGGTTCATCTTTTTTATTATGCAAGTTGTATTAGTTTGCAAAATTTCATTTTGATTCCTCCAGATTGTTGGTACTTTTATGCCAAAATTTCATGCAACTTTCATAATATGAAGTAAGTTTACTGAAGTTTTTACCTTGGTGAAGTTTTCTGAAGTTTAATAAAAGTTAGCAAGCTTTGTCTGGGTAGCTATACTAGTTTCTTCCTAAGTATTCTAGTATATCTGGTAGTGTGTAACTCAGATGGGTCTAAATTGTTTCTCAATGTTAGGAATAATTTTTTGTTGCTTTGTTGTTTGTCCATAAGATGCATTTGTTTGAGCCCTTGTAAAACAGTAAATATGCATTCATGGTTACAAGTTTGTGGAATTTTGTAAACTTTTATATGTACATTTGTAATGTTGACAATGAATTGTAGGCCAATGGAAAGTGAAGGCAAATTTGAAAGTAGAGCAAGAAAATTCACAATGCTCACTTAGTAAAATTATTGGTTGAGCATAATACTCCTACGTATCGTTCACAAAATGGACGGACTAAAGAAGTATGGAATAAGATATTGCACGACATGATGAGCAAGTTTTCTAATCTAAGCTACACCACCAACCAAATTAAAGCTTAGATAAGGAGTTGAAAAAAGCTTACAAGCTTTTAAAAAGCTTTTCTGAATTAAGTGGCTTTGAATGGGACTACGGATGACACATTGTATCGGCCCCTAATGATGTTTGGGCACCAATACTGGAGGTATGTATAGATCTTATAAATAATGAATGATGTTTTCAATATCGACTTTTATCTAATTTGGAGCAAATTATACAGAGGAATAGAGATGCAAGAAAATGGTATAAAAAACTATTTCCATATTTTGTGGCATTGCAGGAGGTTTATGAGGGTAAGCATATATTTTCTAATATCTCATGTTTATGAGTTTTTACTTTAGCTAACAGATTATTTTTTTAAACAATATATAGGGAGATATGCTGAAGGTAAACACTCTCGTGGTATAGAAGATTATGAAGATATTTCTGAATCACCTGTGCGCACTCCAACCATAAGTGTTTTTACTCCAAATTTTCCAATCCATACATCACCTATACGTGAGGCAAAGGAGGATGATAATGTGCAAGTGGAACCTCCTTGCACGTACTTAACCACGTGTCCCTTAAACTCAAAGTTCAACTAATGAAATGCACCAGGGGATAGGAGATCAGGATGGAAAGAGAAGAAAAAGAGAACAAAAGAGACAAAAGGCCCGAAGATTCATCATTCAACATGAATAAATTCATTGCTCTTCGAGAGTGCGAGGATAAAGAATATCTCAATGTTCCCAAGGTTACTCAAGTAGAAGAGAAGCATACAGTAGGAGATTGCATGAAGGTATTTAACACTGTAAAGGCCACCCCTTTGGAAGTACTGTACCAGTCTAAAATTTTTTGGTTTAAATAAAGACTTAGGTTGACTTGGTATCAATATGTTGGTTTATGTGCGAAGTCAGGAATAATTAAACCATAATGAGAAGGATGGTTTAATAGTTTACATATATTGATGATAAATTGCAAAATGGGAGTTAAGAAACCAAGAAACAAACCTCTAATTGATATTGGAGAATAAAGCAAGGACTAAAGTGAATAATTCCTAATCAATTCCTGTTAGAGGAATGAGGGCTAATTAAACTTGATTAATCCTAACAATTATAATAAAGATGTGGTCAAAAGGTTGAATAATGGACTTGCTTTCTCATGTGAGAATTTGGGATCTCGGTCGGGAGAAGTCATCGCCTCCTCCAACCCGTAAAGCAACAGCACCGGCGGACTACTATATCCATGAACCACCAGTGCCAAATCCCCCACTCCATGAATCCACAGTAGGCCTGTGAACCCCTTTTCAATCCTTGATTTAGGCACTGAGAGGAAGGGAGAAAAGGATATAGCTTCCCTGGAGAACCACCAGTCTCTCCTCCCGGCAACCCTTTACACCGAACTGCTATGAGATCGGCGGACATACATCAACCTCCAACGAGCTTGTTGGGGGGGGGGGATCCAAGCTTCCCTCAACCCTCCTCCTCACCAATAACCTGCCTCTCCTCACGCCTATTCCATCGACCTGCCAACTGAAACTGAGCATCCAGTGAGCTGATTAAACCTTATTAATTAGCATGGTTGATGAACTAAGGGTGTGGGATGGTTTCAATTGGAGATTCATGTTTGGCGTGGAGTACTAATCAAGAGATCAAATATAGATGTTGTTGTAATGATTGTATGGGTTGTAGAAATGGATTGTCGATGAATGCATGTTTGTAAAATGAAGAGATTTAGAAATGTTCTTGATGCAAGAGGCTCAAGTCAAATGTTTCCAGGTTGGCGGGTGAACGTAAAGACGGGAACTTATTGAGTCAATTCCAAGATTGGGTCGGTTTTGGGTGTGGTTCGGTATTTCGGTCATAACTTTGTTACCGATATCAGAATCGCGCGTTTAACCCCAATTCGGAAAGGTCTTTGTGGCGCGCACGACATGGGAAATTATATTTGAGAGAATTTTAGTTGTTTTTTTCTATTTTTAAAAATATTTTATCTGCCGAATTAGGGTTTTCGGTCTTTTTTCTATTTTTGGTAATATTTTATATGCCAAATTAGGATAGGATTTGAATCCGATTTGATCTCGGATTTTTAGGAGTTATCTGATTTGTTTAGAGTTTTAAATTTAGATAAGTTTAGTTTTAAATAATAATTTATCAATTTTAGCAAATTTAGATTAGATGATAAGGTTTCTAAGTTAATCTTTTGAGGCTATTTAACCCGGCTTGTGGGTTAGTTTTTTCATTATTGAATTCTGAATAATAATTTTACTTTTGGATTTTTAGAGATTTCTCTCTGTTTATCTTTCTCTTTATCGTCTTCCTTGAGATCCCCCTTTGGATCCAGCTAGCCCGCGGGTTAATCGCTACCCCGCCCGGTGTTAGTTGGTACCAGAGCTCATCATCTTCTTGTGAAGCATCATCATCGATATCAATGACTGGTGGTCGTGGTCTCCGAGTTGGACGGGTTACAAATGAGGAAGTCCAGTATCGTGACCTGAGCACCCTAGAGACGATAAACCCATCTTCGATGCTGAGGAGGAGGAGATCTCGCCCATCTATGACGACTACGAGGAGGAAATTGGCGAGCCTGAGGAGGAGATTGGTGAGCCCATCTATGATGATGATGGGGCTAGCGTTATATTGGCATCTCGATGGGGGAAAAACCCTCCTGGCCCGGTAACCAACACTACTAACCTACTTTCTGTCTTCAGGGTTTTGAGCGAGATCAAGCACAGAGATCCAGACCTACCAACAGAGGTGTAGTCGAACTCGGGGTCGAGTTCTTTCCAACTCGAGGTTACTGATACAGGAGGCTGAGTCAAATGTGGCCGGGTTGGCGGGTGAACGTAAAGATGGGAAGTTATCGAGTTAATTCCAAAATTGTGTCGGTTTTGGGTGTGGTTGGGTATTTTAGCCATAACTTTGGCTACCGATATCAGAATCACGCGTTCGACCCCAATTCAGAACGCGCTTTGCGGCGCACATGACATGGGGACCTCATATTTCAGAGAATTTTAGTTATTTTTTCTATTTTTAGAAATATTTTATCCGCAGAATTAGGGTTTTTGGTCTTTTTTCTAGTTTTGGTAATATTTCATATGCCAAATTAGAATATGATTTGAATCCGATTTGATCTTGGATTTTTAGGAGTTATCTGATTTGTTTAGAGTTTTAAATTTAGATAAGTTTAGTTTTAAATAATAATTTGTCAAGTTTAGAAAATTTAGATTAGATGATAAGGTTTCTAGATTAATCTTTTGAGGCTATTTAACTCGGCTTGTAGGCTAGTTTTTCATTATTGAATTCTGAATAATAATTTTACTTTTGGATTTTCAGAGATTTCTCTCTGTTTATCTTTCTCTTTGTCATCTTCCTTGCGATCCCCCTTTGGATCCGGCTAGCCCGCGGGTTAATCGCTACCCTACTCGGCGTTAGTTCTCCTGTATATATAGTTGCAGTATATATATGCGCATATAAGGTGTTCGATGTAATGCCGTACAGGGGTATTGAGCTTTTAGATATGCAATTAAACCCTGTAATTGTTGCTAAACCATAAGTATTGGATGTATAATTGAGAGTTGTAGGACTCTATTGCCTTATTGCTATAAAGAGATTTGGTATGCCTACTATGAGTTTAAATTAATGTTGCAATTAGGAAGGCTGGGCATTGTTTAATTGAATGGGAACATGGAGAATTAGATGAGAAATTTAAGTTTATGAATTCAAAAATAGCAGTTGTGATCTCCATGAGATCTTGTGAATTCAGGTTTACTGAATTCTGAAATGTTGTATAAATATATATACACATATCAAGAACACATATTGAAATTTTAGTCTCTTGGTTATTAGTTTCGGGGGTATTTTAGGGCCTCTACATTTCCCTTATCATAGTGTATAAAATATTGTTAGAAAGTTTATGAAACTGACTTTCTAAAGAATCCTAGATCAACAAAATCCTACTAGCGGATTAAAATATATGGACAGTTCTTTCGGACTGTGTACAAGATAATGCTGAAATTGAGTTGTTCTGGGCTGCCACATTTGAGGGGCAGTTTAGTCAATTATAGTAACCTGATCGGGATATATAGCATATCGTTAAAAAGGTTATGAAACTAACTTTCTAATGAATCCTAGATCAATGAAATCTGACTGGTGGATTAAGGGATGTGAATAGTTCTTTCGGACTGCACACATAAGGACAATTAGGCATGATATGCTTTAACTAGCTAAAGTACTTGAATGGATTTATGATGAGGATGTATGATTTTATTCAATCCCGATATGGAGTCATGAGCTGTATGGAGGACTAGTACAGGGCTTCAGTATAAGGTGGGTAATCATATGAAAAAATGCATGGTATATGCTTTCTATAAAACCTTGCATGTAAAGATTTTCTCTCAAAAGGCGGCCGGTATGATTATTTTGATGTATATATATTAGTGTATGTATGCAAATGCATTTTCATATTCTTGTTTTGGGGCTCAACTCGATACAGGGAGAGGATCGGTAGTCGTGTAGACTCGGTCCACCCGGGATCGAGATTAGAGGGGAGACTCGATCCATAGTGAGAGCATGTACTCAGGTAGACTCGGCCTACTGCGGGATCAAGGGTCAGGACATGTAACGATACGGGCAGTGAGCTCCACCTGACGGGGTAACCCTGGGTGACCGAGACGTAAGGCTTGAGCTGGCCTCTCGGAGACCGGGCGGGTCGATCACTGAATGGCCACTCAAGGGATCGGCGGTGTTTTGATAATTTGGGCTGCCGACCCTATATATACACAGGATGATGTTTTGGACCATGGGTCCGACATTGGTATTTATTGCATTTATATTCCATTTACGCATGTTATTTGTATTTGGTGCCGACTAAAGCGGTGTCCCTGCATCTTGGGTCATGATGACTGATAAGATGGCAGAGGTGATGGGACCGGGCCCAAATCCCAAGGCGCTCCAAAAGCACAAAAGTGGTAGACCTCGGTAGAGAGAGTAAGCAAACATTCTAGCATTAGAGCACTGAATCCTTTTCTTTTTCACCTTCTTCTCCAACGAGTGACCCCACTGACTTGATCGTGGGAGCGGGATCCGGGCAACATGGCCCTCCCCCTTCTCATGGTTGTATATGTCCTTTACTTTCCATGTGGGTGCTTACGAAGCAAGCGTTGATAACCTCGTCCCAGGATTTGTTTCTTCATCATCTGTTAGCCATTTCCAGTGTTGAGCTCAAGGAGAACCGATTTTCATGCTAACAGATTGGTGTTGTCTGTGGTGATACGAGCAAGAAGCTTTGTGCACCTTGGGAAGAGCTAAGCAAAGCCAAGCCCAGTCGGTGAGCAGTGATTAGGCAGAAGACCTCAACATCCAGGAGATAGGAGTTCCTAGCCAGGACCGCTGTCATAAAGAAAAGTCTTAGGATGCACGCTACCAGACTCTGGAGCAGATCAAAGGTAAAGGTGTTGATGCAAGCCCTACTTAATTTGGATACAAAGGCCATAGAGAATATTGCTAGCTATCATTCATGTGACTGTCTCATCATAGAGCTCTTGTATGCACTGCTAAGTGCTTTTTTTTTTTTTTTAAATGTGGACAAGCCATTGAAACCATACACATTATAGCCGTGGTTCGAACCAATCACCCTTTCTTTGTAAGAGGAATGAGTTACCAACTTTTTTTGTAAAGGTTGGTTCTGTTAAGTGTATTTGATTATTAGTTTTTGAAGTTCTTATATATAGTGCATTATTTTTTTTTATTTTTTTAAAAAAATTAGATAAATCACATTAATTTATTGATTAGTTAAGTATATAGTGTGCATTTTATATGGTCATTGGTAACTCTTTTTCTTTTCATGCACGGATGGTTTAGACATCCTGTTGCATGCCTTAGTTACACCAATGTAAGATAGATTCTTGTAAATCATTTATTGTAAATCATTTCTTTTGTCACATAGGACCTTTCCATTGTTTTCAATAAACTTTAGCATATGCTTATTTCTTGTTTCGAATACTTGTTATCAAGACAATCAAGCTTCGATCAGTCCTTTGAGCAATTTAAGTTTAAGATTCTAAAAAATAATATTTATAGAATATTAGATTTAATTAAAAAATAATTAACACTCAAATTATTTATTCAAATTAAAAAATTACAAATACAACTTAAAAGTACATGTTTAGATATTTTTGAAATAAATTTATATGGATTAAATTAATTAATTTAGTTTTATAATAATTTATCATTGATGTGCCTGATAAATTATACAGTTTTCACGCCTGAAAAATTATATAATACTATGTGTAGAACCGTTACAATTATAATTACGAAGAGTAACTATACAAGTGTTTATACAAATAAAATCCTATGAATTGTATTTTAAATAAATACTAAAAAAATTTGTAAACTTTACAAAGAAAATTCACAACTTCAAATATTTACAAATAAAACTTTGTGGAGCATTATAGATAAATAAAAATAAAAATTACTTCAAAGAATATATCAATAATTTGAGATATTTTATTAAACATAAGATAAATGAATAAAAATAACAATAAATAAATAAAACAAACATCTAATAGATAAATAAATAAATAAATAAACATATTAAATAATATAAGGGGAAATTGGTTATATACCCCTCAAGAGTTTCATAATTGCATATTTACCCCAGAAAAAATCATAATTGCTTGTATACACCTGAAAAACAGGTTAAACTGCTCCTTCTGTTAGGGTCACTTGACGATAATCTTAACGATAGTTATAACTTAGGTTAAGGGTTGAAAAATATCCAAAATACCCCTCTTTATATATTTTAACTATTTTAAAATTCAAATTTTTAAAGGGATATTTATAAATCTATGGTCAAACAAATTTTTCAAGGGTATATATGCAAAAGTTATAATAGTCATTTTACATGTCTATCGTTTGTTAAGTGACAGTTTTTCATCTTATTTTAACCCAGGGGTATATACGTAATTATATATATTAATCAGGGATATGTATGCAATTATGTTTTATTCAAGGGTTAATACGTAATTTCAAAATTATTAGGGTACACCTACAAAAAAACCCATAATATAATCTTCATTAATTATGCAAATGTTAATTTCAAATTGATGATAGGAAAATATTTTATTCAAATATTTTATCTCAAAGCCGTCAATCTACAGTGCTATTTTTCATTTTCCTTCCATCGCCATTTGTTAAAAATAAATTATTAAATTTATAAAATAATTTTCCAACCTAAATAATATTAATTAATGATCGTCATTTTATTCTTCTGATTTAAAAAAATTTTTTGTCAGCACATTCAATATTTTTAAGTTTTAGAATTTACCCATATTTGTGTGTGATCGCATTTAAAAAAATAATTTTTATGAAATATGTTTCTCAACCCAAAATTTATCTAGATAATCTTTATGAAATATGATTCTCAACCCAAAATTTACCAATATTTGTGTGTGATCTAATTAAAGTTTGAGATATTTTTCTTTAGTTTTTTTTCATTTTTTTTCTTATAGGTAAATATCTAATAATTTTAAAATTACCAAAATTTTAAATATTTTCCTTTCATCTCATCTTTTAAAATTTTTTTGTGGGGGTTATGCCATATTGGGTGTTTGGATTGGTTATTTGAGTGTATGGAAATAATGCTACAACATAGGGATTATAGCATAAAAAAATATTCCACTAATATTTTTTCATTCCCAACTCTATCACCGTCTCCCCTCCATGCTCCGATTATCCTCTCCAAGGATTTAGGTTTATGAGACGAAGAAGGTAAAAGCAGCGAATCCCTCCGGATTCATCAATCTTGCATTTAAGGTACTTTTATTTTTAAAATTCTTTAAAAAAAATTGGGTTAAAGCCATTTTTGGTCCCTGAAAACGAGACCAATGTTCATTTCTATCCCAAAATTCAAAATTTGTTCAATACGGTCCCTATGTATTGCATATTTTGACATTTTGGGTCCCTATATATTCCGTATTTTGATATTTTCTTCCCTATTCATTGGCGTATGGCCATGTGGAATACCAATGAAATGCATATAATCTTTTTATTATTATGTTTAGGTCTTTATTTTGTTGATGTGGAGTGATAAGTGGCAGTATATGCTGATTTGGACTGTATTGAACAAATTTTAAATTTTTGGGATGGAAATGAATATTGGCCCTATTTTCAGGGACCAAAAATGGCTTTAACCCAAAAAAAATTTCCTTTCATCTCATCTTTTAAAATTTTTTTGTGGGGGTTATGCCATATTGGGTGTTTGGATTTGTTATTTGAGTGTATGGAAATAATGCTACAACATAGGGATTATAGCATAAAAAAATATTCCACTAATATTTTTTCATTCCCAACTCTATCACCGTCTCCCCTCCATGCTCCGATTATCCTCTCCAAGGATTTAGGTTTATGAGACAAAGAAGGTAAAAGCAGGGAATCCCTCTGGATTCATCAATCTTACATTTAAGGTACTTTTATTTTTAAAATTCTTTAAAAAAAAATTTCCTTTCATCTCATCTTTTAAAAAAAATTTTGTGGGGGTTATGCCATATTGGGTGTTTGGATTGGTTATTTGAGTGTATGGAAATAATGCTACAACATAGGGATTATAGCATAAAAAAATATTCCACTAATATTTTTTCATTCCCAACTCTATCACCGTCTCCCCTCCATGCTCCGATTATCCTCTCCAAGGATTTAGGTTTATGAGACGAAGAATGTAAAAGCAGCGAATCCCTCCGGATTCATCAATCTTACATTTAAGGTACTTATTTTTAAAATTCTTTAAAAAAAAATTTCCTTTCATCTCATCTTTTAAAAAAAATTTGTGGGGGTTATGCCATATTAGCTGTTTGGATTGGTTATTTGAGTGTATGGAAATAATGCTACAACATAGGGATTATAACATAAAAAATATTCCACTAATATTTTTTCATTCCCAACTCTATCACCGTCTCCCCTCCATGCTCCGATTATCCTCTCCAAGGATTTAGGTTTATGAGACGAAGAAGGTAAAAGCAGTGAATCTTTCCGGATTCATCAATCTTACATTTAAGGTACTTTTATTTTTAAAATTCTTTAAAAAAAATATTTTTCTTTAAGCTATTCATTTGTTCTCACTCTATGGTTTTCTTGGTGGTTTGATTCATAGCTATTCATTTATGTAATAATTTTTTATTATGCTACCAAACACTCATTCTTTAAAAAATATATATGTCAAAATTTCTGTAATAATCATCTTCAATTCCTACATAATAAAAGTATGCCATAATATTTTATTTTGTATCCAAACAGGGCCTAAGTATTATAAATTATTTTGAACATTAGATAATATAAATTAATTTGAACATTTAAAATAATTTATATATTTGCCAAACCTCCGTCAATCCCACGAATTTAAAACGCTCACTATTGATTTAAATTATGGATATGCACAACAAATCAAGATACTTTTTATGGAAAAGATATTGAATATCTAGTTGGGTCCTATACATGAAAGTCGTGAGGATTTTGAGTTCTTGTAAGAATCCATCCTAGAGAGAAGAAGTCGCCAACAATTTGAATAAGCAATGACCAAATGTATTTATCAATCCCTCATAATCTTGGTCTATTTTTGTCATTTAAACATGTTAGAACGTTTTGATGAATTACATTTTACATCAGAGAGTTTATATAGCCTCTATCTTGTCTGTGTTTTAACGCTTAAAATTTGTGAGGAAATATGACATGTTATTTTTATGATTAGAAATTTAAAAAAATTTAGTAATTTTGGTAAATTTTTGCATTATATTGAAATTTCTTCAATTTAACCTTTCTAATGAAAATTTCACAAATTTTGTAATTTTTATTTATTGGGTGATCTTAAGTTTAACAAATTTTAATTTTGATGGTATTGAATCTTCATGTACTTAAATTTTATATTTATTGTATGTATTTATTTGTTGTTGTATGCATGCAATGAAGGAGAAATATTTAAGTGTATAATTGTTAACCTATATATATAATTTTAATAATTTATTTCTCCAAACTAAAATTCTGAGTGACTCACTCACTCATTTACAAGCTTAGCTCAGACGTAGCGAACTCGCTTCAATTCTTTTTGGGCGCAAAACAATGTCAAACCAAATACCTAACAAACATTAGCTCTTCTTAAAAAGTTTCTTGTCTGGAAAGTTCTAAGCAACACAAAAGGCGTAACGATCTGAGTACTGTCTCGGAGAGGGTGGGGATCCCTGTAAAAAAAAAAGATGAAATTATCGTTTGATTCCTAGCATATTTTCATTTTCCCGGCATGTCCCTCTGACTTTCCAACTCCCTAGTCAAACCCTCCTTTTTGAAATTGTTCCTGCTAGGTCCCTCCTGTCAGGCAGCTGTTAGGTATTTTTGAAAAATGACAGGAACACCCCTCTCTCTTTATTTGCCCCTCCCTCTCATTGTGTGTTATCTTGGCGCGAAAAGTCCCACCCAGTCACATCGTCGTTCCTCCTTGCCATACCGATGGCTTACTTTTGCAGCAAGTTTACTCATCCAGATACTTTCTCATCCAGCATACTTTCTCATCTGTTTAGAGAGAGGTTCTTCTGATCAGCATCTCGTTTCTTTCCTCCACTTTGAGCTTTGACTCAACATCTTCACTACCCCTCGCCAATGGAGACCATCTTTGCTGTTGCAAGGTACAAAGGAGAAGGCCATGCACTTGACTTCACCGTGTAGTCTTCTTGGCAGTCGGTGATGGAGGATATCTACAATCATTGGGTCCTCGAACCTTCATGTGTGAGAGTGAAGTATGTCGTCCCAGACGTTCACAAGACTATATGTTCCGCTGAGTCAGATGTGGATTTCTCGCGGATGTATAGCCTGCATCGTATATTCAACAAGATGGTGGTGGAAAGGATCATTAAGGACAAGGCTGCCGCGACATCGGAGGACAAGGTAGAATCATCTGATGCCCCTTAATAAAGGATACCTTGTGTTTTGTCTTTTTGACTGTTGAAGTTATGTTTTTTTTTTTTGTGCATTTTCTTAAAATGTTTTGAAGATTCGCTTAGTATTTGGCCCGAAGCGTGAATGTTGATCTTTCGCTTATTAAATGTATGGTTGGAGCACTTAGTTTGACCTAGTATTTTTCTTCTAGTTTACTATCTGGCCCTAATCTTATAGTTTTGCGTGAGGCATCGCCTATTAAACTGTTGAATCGTTTAGTTTCATAGTGTTGTTTTGTGCATATATTACGCTGAAGTATTTATTATTTGGACTTTCTCGCTTATTTTCCCATCATAAGCATGTACTTTGTAGAGTCTCATTGATTATTATGCGATGGTATCGTTTGTTTTGGATTAAGCGTTTACTATTTTGTGTAAAATTATTTTTTATTTTTTATTAATAGTTTACTATTTTGGGTAAAATCATTTATTTTCAACGTAGGTGTTACCACCCAATGTTGCCATCACAATGAGAAGAAATTAACCTACATTTGTCGGGGCACTCAGGGTTAGAGTCCATGGTGATCGACACAGTCGGATAAAGATTTGAGAATGTGGAACACTTAAGGGAATCTTTACAAGCCTTTTCCATCCGGTGTAATTTCGACTATCGATCATTAAGAACAATAAGCAAAGAGTCACCATTGAATGTATAGCGGATGATTGTGATTGGCGTCTCCAAGAATCGAGCGATAGCACCCTTTAAACATTCAGGGTTAAAATGATAAAAGCCCCACATGCATGTAGAGGGGGCTTGGGTTATCCTATCCAAAGGTTTGTAAGAAGTAGGTCAACAAAACTATGATTCAGAAACTGAGAGATCAGCCACTCTACAGAGCTGTGGACATACAGAAGGACATATTACGTGATAAAGGAGTTCACCTTATACTCACCTACGGTACAAGCAGGCCTGGTCAGGTAAAGAGCTTGCATGTGAAAAGATCCACCGAAGCGATGTTGCAAGTTACGATCTCTTGGTATGGTATGCGGATAAGGTGGTCGAATCCAATCCAAGTAGTGTTGTGCTTTTGGAGAAAGAAGGTGAAAGGTTCAAATGAGGGTTCTTCTATTTTAGAGCAGCTCTCGATGGTTTCAAGAGGGGGTGCAGACCCCTATTATTCCTAGATGGAACTCATCTATTGGGGAAGTACAACGGCATGTTGTTGGGCGCTACTGGTAAAGATGACAATGAAGGATTCTTCCACTTAGCGTTCGTAGTCGTTGACAATGAGACCGATGATAATTAGACATGGTTTGTATCAAAACTAGGTGATGCATTGTACGAAAATGGCGAACCCTATGAGAAGATCTTTACGTTCATATCAGACCGATCGAAGGGTCTTATCAACGCCATTGTGAGAGTTTTCCCCTTGTGCCCCCATGCCCATTGCTTGCGGCATCTTCATGCAAACTTTATGAAGGCGAATCTTTCTCTTAGTAAGGCTACGAAGGACGAGTGCTGGAGCCTGTTGCTTAAGGTTGCATATGCCTGCACTGAGAAGGAATATATTGATGTTATCAATGCGATCCTGGTTGCATCACCACAGATATACATGCAACTGGCTGTTTCAAAATTCAGACATGGAGCATTGGTGTACTTTCTTATTCAAGGGGTTGCGATGGGGTGAGATGTACTCCAATATGGCGGAGTCGTTCAATGCATGGATAAAGGAGACCCGTCATCTACCAGTGACAAGCATGGTGGAATCCATAAGGTATGTTTATTATTGTTGCCTATTCATGTATTATTTCTAGCTATTTATGTACTGCCTTAGTCGTTTATTATGTAAGGTGTTTCACGTATGGTATTATCCGGGAAGCGTTTATTTTCTCTGTATTTTACTTATTGAACCGTCGAAGCGTTTATAATCTTCCATTATAACTGGCATCGCATTTGTTTTGTGTATTTTAGGCATAAGATCATGAATATGATGTATCACCACCGAGAGCAATGCAAGAGGTGGGAAGGTTATGTTTACCTTGAGATACATAAGAAGATTGAAGAAACAGTGGAAGAAAGCAGGTATTTGAGAGTCTATTGTTCATATAGGGAACAATTTGAAGTGGTGGATAATCATAACAATTCCATCAACTTAACAAGTAAGACCTGCTCTTGCCGTTGTTGGGAAGTCTTCAGTCTCCCATGCAAACACACTTGCTCAGCAACTATGCAAACAGACACAACTATGTATCATTATGTTGACGACTTCTTCACAGTAATGGCATACAGGGCAGCACACGAGGAACCAATCTTTCCAATTCCTGACCACGACAGACCCACCAATGCCTCACTGGAGATTCGTATGCGTCCACCTTTGATAAAGAAAAGAGTCGGACACGCTATACGGAGAAGGATTAAGTCGTAGGGATTTGATATTAGACCACTTAATTGTAGTCGGTGTCATGAGGCTGGGCATAATAGAAAAACATGTAACTCTATGATAGCAGACTCAGTGGGCATAAAGTGTGTGCATAATAAACAAGTATTCATTGATAATAAACAACTGAAATATATAAAACAAACAAGTGATACAGCTTGTTATATCCTGTTAGCTGGTATTATTAGCTTACGAAGTAATTGTGTATTATAAAACATAAAAACTGCTTATGTTATGGTACAAATCATGTATTTAATCGTTGTTTTTGTTTACACTGATGTATCGAGAATGATAGGACAAACTTCTCATACCATGCATGTTCAAAAAATACGTAATTACATTTCACAAGAAATTTGAGAACAAACACAACTCAAAATCCCACCTACAAGGCTAGTTGCAGAAGGTTCTTTGCATTCCGTCATCACCCAGCCACAAATTATGCTTCACATCAGTGCCGAGGAACCCACAGGGTGGGTGATCGAAGGTCCATTGTCTATGTTTTATAAATCTCTCACCAAGAACCCACGTTACATCACGAAATATTTCTACGACTAGTTGTCAAAACTGGTTGATGGCAACATTATTCGACCTTCTGCATTCGAAAACCCCTGAAGAATCATCCACTTTTCCTTTAGCGACGTTGTTCAACAGTCGCATGCCCTGTCACGCCCTGAACCGGGGCCCGAGCACGTAGATAGACCGGCCACACCCAAACAGGGACGGGTCCCCATCCGGGCGCGAGACCTCGAAGTTTTTGTACAATTATCAACTGGAGAGAACAACAGCGGAATATATATAAATAATAACAAGGGAGTTTATACAACTCCATAAAAGTACAAAACAAATGCAATACCTGGGTTTATATAACCCATACAAGGATCTAGTTAAGTCACCTCTAGTAATAAATACAACATAAATATAACAAGTCTCACACACTCACAAATAAAAGGAGGTACGCAGGCCTCAAGGGAAAAACAACAAGTCGGAGAAAGCTACTCAGTATGTCTTCGTCTAAGTCTGACCCTACTCCTCGTCGTCACCTGAGAAAACATCAATCAAGTGCATGAACCTAAAGAACAGGCCCAGTAGGATCGCTAAATAAGTAATAAAGATGACGAGAAGCCATAAGCAAGGAATAGAAAGTAAATCAAGTGCAAAAGCAAGTTAAATGAAATCACAAGCAAGCAACATGTCTCTGGGATATGAATAAATCACAGATGTACTGCATCTCTGCGTATATGATACTATGTTATCCTCGATATTGTATGACACCCTCGGTATCATCTTCGGCCTAAGCCAGATAGCGCAATAGCCTACATGTATACATGGTCATAATATCTCACTCTCTGACTGAGCCTCCGTCCGATGTATCACGCCTGTCAAGAAGAGACTGCCAGTACCGAATACTTAACAACATGTATTACTGTATATATCCAAGGCACAACATCTCGAATATATAAGAAAAACAATGATCTTCTCGAGATCGCAAGCGAACACATGTTTAAGGAGTAAACTCAACTCAAACATGTATAAGAAAATATGGAATACTTAACAACATGTATTACTGTATATATCCAAGGCACAACATCTCGAATATATAAGAAAAACAATGATCTCCTCGAGATCGCAAGCGAACACATGTTTAAGGAGTAAACTCAACTCAAACATGTATAAGAAAATATGGAAGACAGTGATCTCCTTGAGATCGGAAGCTGATACATATTTAAGGACTAAACTCAACTCAAATATATATAAAAGGCTTTACAAGGAATAGAAACACAAGAATCATAAACGAGGTAGGAGGAAGAAATACTCACAACCCTCGTGCGAGAGCCTACTTGGCTAGAGAACAAATCTTTGATCATCGTCGCGTCTCACGCGTCCGAACCAGGATCTAGTAGATGGATTGAAACTCTCAGTTTCATAATACTTCATATCTATATATATGAATATAAAAGTCATATTTTTTTTCTAAGTAACTTATACGCTTAACAAGAGCAAATAAATGACCACTGAATAGAATACGAATATTTATCTTTGCTAGCACAAGGAATGGAATCGAACCCCTCAAGAGTTCTTTAATGTGCTTAAGATCCTCTCTTAGGCATCATTTTACTAAGCATGAATTCCATGTCTTCAAAATGGATAACTAATACGAAGTTATCAATTTACACATAATACGAGATGTAACCACCTTCATCCTTAGCATAATTGAAGACTCTAAAATGCTCTTTAAGAGAAATCAATTGTTATATAACTCATGGAGAATAAAGCATGTATTTTCAAAGAACTTTGTGCAGCATCTCCTCTATTTCTAGGGCTTAAATCATTATACAAACATTCTCATTTATAACACAATTAACACATGCAAATCATACATCCAAGCTTAACACTTCACAGCCCTTAAAACTGATCCAACTTCACAGTGAGCCTACCCCTCCCTTGGCCAACCACAAGTTTAATTCAACCTAGATCTTCAACCATTCAACCCAAATTAACCCTTTATAATTATAACCCCCCAAAGCACCGGTACCAACCTCGCTGGAGAAAAGGGGTTGCTCGCCGAAATAGTGAGGTGGACGACTGAATTAGGGCGCTGGGCGGCGGACAGGGGCTCTTGCTGGAGTGGTCAGCGAGCTCATCGGGGTAGAGCTCCAACAGGTGCAGCCGCGCTATGCGCGTGCGTAAAGGGAGGTGGTGGCAGCTGGCCGTAGGGTCCGCGAATCGCCTGAGACAAAAACCGCCGGTCTCTGGCGGCGCAAGCATTCGGAGAGCTTGGTGGAGGTTCTTGGCGGGGGCCAAGCTGGTTGGTGTCGAGCGGAGCTGGGCTTGGAGTGGGGCTGTGTGCGTGGGCGCAGGCCGACGGAGGCGGGGTTGGGGCGAGCGTCAGTCAGGTGAGCTCGTCGGAGTGGAGATCGGTGAGGGTATGAAAGAGAAGGGGCGGCTGATTCTAGGGCTCGAACGAACGAGTGAGGGAAAAGGAGAGATAAGATTTTATTTCTTATCCATACTTTATAAAGCCAATGAAATATTCATTTAACTTATCATTGCCCTATGTAGTCACATGGGCTAATTATTATACTTTATAATTTAATTATCACATGACCACTATAGCTTCATGAGGAATTATTAGGCGACCGAATCCACATTTCTTGGCTTTCATCATTTCATTCATCACCGGCTTACTGTGGTATCACGGGATTATCTCTATCCCCGACCAGATCCACTTTTCCCGAGACTCTAACTTTTGTCTGTTTCCTCTCAATAATTAATTTGGATTAATTAACACTTAATAATTACCTAAAATTTGATCGCTTACAAATCTTAAATTTTCAGTTTAAAATTTATGGGAGAATATATATTTATTGCGGGGTAGGTTTTACATGCCCGATTCCCGGGTTCCACGCTCTTGAACAATATTATACCTGCTGCATATCCAGCAAGTAGGAAACCTCTCTTCGTTGCATCAATGAGACAATGGATACCATAGGGCATTTCCAACCGAAGAGTTTCCTCCTGCGAAAATAGTTAATATTGTTCATTATAAGTAATTGCAGAGAAACACTACGAAGGAGGGACAGAGATGTTTACCAGGCCGAGCATGGTGTTCACTCTTAGATTCCCACACGCCGCACACCTGCGGAGGAATCCGATATATTCGTGGAAAGAAGGCAGACAATAAAGGGTCATATTGTCAACGAAAAGATTTTGTCTAACTATCCGACTCTCACATATCCGTTGAAAAGCTTACAACTAGTTGGGTAGAAATCAGTTTACCATGACTGAGAGCTCCATTAGACAACCAAACAACAAAATAGAGTTGAATGAAGAAGAATCTCAATTACCATTGCCATAAGTTCTTCAAATCATCCAGAGGTCTTGTTGGCTGCGACGCCACAATAATGAAGATCTCAGTTAGAACTTCTTAGGGGAGAGTTGTGCAAGATACTAACTTTTTCGCCTTCATTGTCATTTGGATTTCATTGTCGCACTTAGGAGGAAGGAAGATGAAGAAAAGGAATAGGCTTGCAACTAATGATATGCGTTAAAAACTAAAGCTTGCTTAAAGGGAACAGGGTTATAGAACGATGTGAATGCTCTAGATGCCTTGATTCTGGAACCGCCATGCCGCTGACGCCACCGAATGGATACGAATCATCATGTAGAACGCGCATTATGGGGAAACATCATCATGGTTCGTCGTCCTGTGGAAAAGCATGCCGCAATGCGTGTTGTATACGATCCGACCGAAACAATACACGATTAAGCCCAATAAATAGCTAGCAATCCAATTCGTAAGTATCAGATGGGTAATAATAAACCTTGTAATTCTGTCTCATACTCGTTTAGAATGTTTAGTAAGCGATTGTACCACCATATTAAACGCGAACAAATCCACGAATTTACAGACAAATTATCACACACAGTTGTGTTAGAAACGGGGAGGTTTACTCGGTTGTATCCTTCGCCAATACTAAATTTGACGACGGTTTAGTCCGAAGGAGCCCATCCATCAGTAGCTAAGCGATCAACTTGAGCATCACCCTCAGGACTTCATACGAGTCAAATTTCATATCACGCCCTTGCAAAATCAGTTCCATGTATCGGATGGTGAAAACAAAACAATCTGCAGTCCCCGAGTCTTGATGGGGGCAGTCCCTAATGTGTCGCAAGGGCCAGTTCTTAATGTCATCAACCTTGGCTATAGATGCGATGTACTTATCACACAGTCGACGCTACGAACATAGACAATTATTATGATTACAACATTTATGAGTTAAAATATATACAAATAATATTTAGCAGACGGAAGGAGTACCATTCGAAGTGTGTCCCAGGCATAATTAGCACCTACAGATGAGGAGTAGTGCAGATATTCATGGTTTCCCCGCTCCACTACAAGGAGATGGTAGTGTCCGTGGTCGACGATTGGCATCAGTACAACATCCAATTCGTTGAAGTTCAACAGTACTTCCATCATGAACATTGCGAACCCACTACCCTATGGTTCATTGCCAAAATTTGAAAGTAAACATACCAAGGGCCTAATGATTGAAGCCGTGTATTTGTTCAGGTATGGTTTCTCCTTAAGGGAATTCATCAATATTATCATAAAGACGCCAACCACGTCATCAGGAACCATAGTACCCTCGATCAAATGGTATAATTGTCTGTGTGTCACCTGGCACTAATTGCTCAACCACACGTAGGAAATACACTCTTAAAAATAATACATGCTTATTGGCGTTTAATACTCGACGAATAACAACATAATAAACGATAAAGTGCGTAGAATAAATAAAAATTATAAATGAATACATGATTAAAGATCTTTAGTAGCGAAAGCCCCGAATAAGAATGTCAGTGACTTACTTGTCCATTCTGCTATTCAGATACATGGACACCGCCACCTTCTGTAGCTTCTCCAATTGGTTTAAACTAGCTAGCCTCTTGTTCGAAGATAGGAAAGCAATGACAATGACCACAGGGTCGGGAGCATTCTCATCAACCTATACAATGGCTTTGGCATCTCCCCGTTGCTCGGGAAAATCACCTTCAAAGCTGGAGACTTCCAAAGGTGGATCATAAGTTCCTTTAAGACACTCTAGAATATTTACTATCTTCGCCATCTTCCCATCGTCCAGGCTCGCTTCCTCCGTCCTTTCCTCCCTGCTAGGGCTAACATTCCACACAGAGCCTCCATTGCCTCACCATCTCCGTCCGGGGTCGTGTCATGCGAGTAATCCACCGTTAAGGAGGTGGTGTTGCTGCTGCTTTCCGTCTTGGGGCTAGCTTTTGTGCGGGTAGACGCTTCGTAGACGTTTTTCATAGTGAGGCGCGGCCTTTTGCAATGAAATCCGCAAGTGTTGGTTCTGTTGTTGAGGTTGCTCCTGCTTGTGGTTCTGGAGTTGGCTTTGGGGATGCTTCTTGAGCTGGTGCTGGTACTGGTGCTTTCGGTGGCGCTGATGCTTCTGATGGTGTTGATGAATTGGTGCTTCTGGTGCTTCTGGTATTGCTAGTGCTGGTACTGCTATGGATGCTAGTGCTGGTACTGGTACTGCTGGGGATGCTGGTGTTGCTGCTGTTGGTGATACTAGTGATGGTGTTGCTATTAGTGTTATCTGCCGCCTCTTGGCTACTTTTTTTAAATTTTGCGTTTGGAGGGAGCAGTGGAGAACTCACCAATGCCTCTACCAGAATAAGGAGGCCCACTTCTTTGTAGGGCATTAATCATTGATGTCATTATATCATACTTGGATCGAAGCTCTCTTAGCTCCATCTGGACGGACGCTAGATCGTCCTCCCCTACTTTTGGTACCAGATCCTCCTCATGATCCTCCTCCTCAATAATCGTTGTCGCTTTCCTCCCACGCTTCGAGGGTCGTGTCTTCTTCTCGGATGAACCCAAACTTCCCCGTCGAGGCGATAGCCTCCGTGGTTGGGCTTGTATGGAGCCGATCAATTCAGCCTCTGCCTGGTTAGAGGAGGTGAGGGAGCATAACTGCAGTAATATACACCAAACAATAGTAAATAAAGACTTCATTGTAGTCGGATAAGGGTTGAAGTAATTCAGTAAATAAGCAATGCCCACCTCCTTCCCTTTCATTATTTTCAGCAATTCAGAAAATGAACTCTGCTTATTGAAACTGTCCTCACAGTAGCAGAAAATGCACGGGGTCTTCTTCAAGCATACCCTCTTATTGGTCCCGGTCAACTCACGAAACCACAAGTTAGGTGCTATGACGCACCCTCGCAAGTAGGCTGAGGCTTTTGCTTTCCCCCTGAGATGGTCCCATACACGACCTGCTGCATCGGAGACCTCCTCCATCAACCACCTGTTGGTAGCCTACACATAGTCCCCGATAGTAGAGAGGTCGTCTGCATACGGCGCAACCCAATGCGGGGTTGTACAGGAAGTGGTCGTGAACATAAAGCTCCCGAGGAGGTACACGACGAACATCTTAACGAAATTCTCCTCCTCGCCCTTGCCATTCCCAGCGAGGTCGATGAGAGTGTTCTCGATGGTATGGCGGTGTCGGTTAGCAGCCTTGCTCCGGAACCTACTCTCGAGATCAGTCTTTGCCGGCTTCGGCTTGAAAGTTACCACATCACCATGGCATGGGAGGCCGAGGATCATTGCTACATCCTCTGACCTGAACTCCAGCTGAGCCGAACCTAATTTGAAGTTTCCAGTCTTAACATCGTACTTCGAGGGGAGGGAATCCAGTATCCCCCTCTAATGGATGATAGGCGTAAACTCCATAAAATGGCGAAAGGGAATTCTCTCAAGTAGCTTCCAATGCGGAGCTGTCATCGACGACTTCAACTCTCTCAATGTCTTCACGAACGGAACCAGGTAGTACCTGGCGTTGATCAGCTGGCAGTTTTTAGTTCCCATCTTGCAGAGAACTGTACGTTACATCAAACAAGTGCAGTACTTGAACAAGTAATCGAAAGAGACTGATTAGCATACAAATACAGGATTCTCCCTTAACAATACACGCAATTAGCCTTTAAAATACTCGAAACCTCCAGGAAAATAAATTATGTTGCCAATAAAAATACGCAGACCCTCAATGTTTTTGTGAAAACATAATCAACAAACAAAAAATAAACATAGGCTTTCACAAGAGACCCAGTCACGAATCAAAATTCACCCACACTGCTACAAGATGTGGTATAAACCTCTAAACCAACAAACATGGTTTATCTCCTGAATCACACACACTAAACCCGCAAAATCGAAAGGCACTTCTTTGGGAGAGGCTAGCAGTCAATCTCAAACCCTAAACCACCAGAACCGAAGAAAGATTCGGGATAACTCGCCCTAAACCCTAAACCCTAAACCCCCAAAACTGAAAAAGATGTCTTCCTCTAGCATGGGTTACCTTGGAGATTATCGCTGAATGTTAGGAGGAGATGTCTTCCCTACTGTCGGAGGTGATGGACGCTTTGAAATGTTGTGAAGATCAACGGGAAGTACGAATCTGAAAAAGTTGGGGAGAAGAGTTAAGTGTGTACATGGTTCTCTATTGATGGGCATAAGGGTAATTTCATACTCTTGTTTGTACACGGTTCTCTATTAATGGGCATAAGGGTAATTTTATACCCTTTTTAACACGTTCAATTACTTTTAGAGATGATATGATATTTATCCAAAAAAAACAATGGTTTTTTTAAGAAATGGGAAAATATTAATTTTTTTGATGAGTTGTATAATTTTGAAGGTTTTTACGGAACTTTATCCCAAAAAAAAAAAAAAAAAAAAAGTCTCTTTTAACATAGAAGAATGTCAAATAAGCTTTGACCGCTCAAGTTAGCCATGTCGACATAATTTCTCATAATGAGTATCAACTTTATCCAATATTCCACTGTTTCATGTAAATTCCATACCACACTGCGTCTTATCCACGCGATGCTGCGAGGCCCCGCGTCGGCTTATAAATTATAAAATGAAAACCGCGCTTACCCACTGAAACCAAGAAAGAAATTTCGAATCGACTGGCCGCCGCCGCAACGCGCGATGCAGTCGTTGCAACAGAAGGCGTCGGAGTGGAGTGGCGTTGCACCGAGCGACGCCTTCTCCATCGACGAGACCAACCTCTTCGAAACCCTAGGCGGCATCCAACCATTCATCGATCTCTCCACCAACTTCTACTCCCGGTCCGTTCTCCCCCCATCCTTCCCCGATCTCGCTTTTCTTCTCCTTTTGTTGTTTTGGTGCTGATTTTTGGAGTTTTCATCTTAATAAGAGTATATGAGGACGATGAGGAGTGGTTCAGATCGATCTTTGCTAATTCGAGGAAGGAGGATGCCATTCAGAACCAGTATGAGTTCTTCGTGCAGAGGATGGGTGGGCCGCCGCTTTATTCACAGAGGAAAGGTACTTGTCGGCTTTGTTTTGCGATCTGAAGAAAGTATTACTTGCTCACCTTTATCCATTTCTTAGTTTTGATGAAGTTTTGTGTTGTCTATTGACTTGATATGGTCACCATTTTGTTTGTTCTTGAATTCTTATTGTGGATTTTGCATTGATGCTTATTAAGAAGATTGCCAACTTCCTATTTGATATGTCATATTTTTTCAATGTGAATTTGTGCTATATGTTAATGAAATTATGGGGAAATTTTTTGCTTCACATGCTACTACTCTGTGATGGAAATTTCTTCAATGTGAAAGAGGCATGCCTTTTCTTTTCTTTTGTTTAATTGATTTGATCAAGGGGGGTTACCCTGAGACATGAAGTGCAGATTCTTTCACAGAAGATGTTATAGAATCCTTGCCACTTGTATAACTAAGTTGGAATCCATTTATAATGTAAATTAGAGTGTTCTGGCACTCTTAAAATTGACAAAAGTTACAGATGTTACCTTCCAGATTCTGGTATGGGGTGTGCCCATTAGATAGTTTGAGTTTACTACATCTCATGCATATCTCTCTGTATTCCCCTGGATCACAATAAACTATTGGCAAAATGCAAAATGAGTATTGTAGCTAAAACAAGATTAATTAAGGAGTTTTGTGCATTTGCTTTTGCATATTCATTAATATGTGCTATATAATACATGGAGAATATTTAAAATTTACGTCTCCCTCACAACATCTATAGGTGGAAGAATGTTTTATTTGATTCACTTCAAGGCTTTTGTCAGCCTATATTTAAATAATATGATTTTTCTCCGTATTTTCTTCCAAACAAGAGTGAGTGTAGGACTTGTTTTTGAGAGTGAGACTCCATCTTGATAAAATTTAAGGAAGATAGAGAATGTATTGGAGCTTTGCAATTATGAAGGGCATAGACATTATTAGATGCCTGTAATGACAAGTATTTCAATTTATATTCTGCTGAATCCCATTCTTAAACTGTTTGATACTTAACCTTGCCTAACAAGTCTTGACAACACCACAGATTCTTCTGAACTAGAGTGAGTTCAGCACTTGTGCATGAGAGTGAGACTCCATCTTGATAAAATTGAATGAAGCATGATTATAACAGACATTAGCTTTCTTAGATGCCTACAATGACAACTATCAGTATTGACACTGTTGAATCCCATCCTTAGACTGTTAGATACTTATTAGTGCCAAACAAGTTTTGACGACAGCACAGATTGTTTTTAAGATAACTTGGCTGAAGGTTTCTTGCTTCTCATATCATTCCTTTCCTTTGCAGGTCATCCGGCTTTGATTGCTCGCCATCGGCCATTTCCAGTCACACATGAAGCAGCAGAGCGGTGGTTACACCACATGCAACAAGCATTAGATAGCACCCAAAGTATTGATCCTGAATCAAAAACCAAGATGATGTACTTCTTCAGGTACATTCTCATTCTCTGCTCACCGAAGCATTAATTATGGTATAGATTTTCAAATTGACTTGTCATGTATCTTCCTTCTCTAGGCATACAGCATTCTTTCTTGTAGCTGGAAATGAGATGACCAATCAAGCACAAGCTCCTTGTAAACATGCAGCAAGTAAGTCAGCTGCAGTTTCAGATGATTAATTGTTAAATATGGATCAGTAAATTTCATATTCATACCTCAGTGATCCAAAGTTAACTGCTGCTTCTATTGTGTACATTCAATGCATTAAGAAAGAACATCATAACCTGCACGTGTAAGTCTGCTGTGTACTTTAGTGTCACATTCAGCAGCTCCGCCAACTGTATTTTGCATGCCCCAACTTTACTTAAACGTATGAATGATTTCTTATACATTTTTTTGATGCATCAAATTCCACCTACATCTGGTTGGATTATGTCTTAAGTGTTTGTTTTTTATCTTGTCAAGTTTGTTTATTGAATCCTCAATTCATACTATTCTGAATTCCTTATTCATGAGCTTGCAATGTGCTTAAACATCAATTGTGTTCTCTTCTTCTTGAATGTATAATTAACCACTGGCTTTCCATTTGTGATTTTGAATAGCTCTTCCTGTGTAAATGTGATTGCAGAAATTAGCTGGTTCACCTTAGCTACAACCATGTATTCTGTACCCTCACCAACACTGGAGCTTAACTAAATTTTTTTGCCTATCATCTCATTGCAGCTTCTTATGTTTTCCTCCTTAACTGCATTCTCTGGCTATTAGCTATTTGTTGTTCTTGAAAACAATTAGTCAGATTAAGCATTCAGCTGCATCATATTTTTTAAACAATTATGTGATCCTATGTCTTTCCCCCTTCACAGTTTCAAACCTGGATTCATTCTTGTTTCTTAGTCATTTATTGCTTCTTCTCTAGTTCTTTGCTGATGCTAAATAGCATTTTAACAAAACTTTATATTTCATTTGCGGTATGTACTGAAGTTATAGCCTGGATTAGGATCAAAAGGAATCACAGTAGTCTGCATATGAGTCTGTCTTGGGGCTTTTGTGTTCTATTGTGAAGGTATAGACAGACGATGAAATTGTTATAGTTTTTTTTAGACATGAGGGTGGGGCCCGCGCACACGTGGGCAGTGGGACCACCTGCCACAACCACTGTTCACAGTCCCAAAAATGCCTTCACCCGCGAATCGAATTTGAGACCTCTTGGTTGTCGGAATTCTTGTGGGACTGAGATACCAATCGACCACTTGGTCGCTGGTAGGAAATTGTTATAGTTAATCTTTTCCCTTGTAATGCTGTCTTATTCTTTGGTACCTGTTTGTTACCTGACCTGTAGAATTGGCTGAACATATATAGCTTCTTGAATACATCTAAGCCATATATCTTCAGAGAAAGTATAGCAAACTTAAATCTTAGCTGTTCTGACAATCAATTTTTTCATTTTTCATTATTTAATTTCAATTCTATTTTTTTTCATTCTTGAACAGAACAGGTCTTTTGAGTTCTAAGTTCTTACAGTATTTGCAAGTGTTTATATATAACAATTGCCAATAGTGATGAGACACAAATCACGGGATTCACGACATTTAATCTCAAAGATCAAGTTCTTGTTCTATATCTTGAAAGCATTAGCTAATCTACCCTCTTAATTCTATTCCCACTCAATTATAGCCATCTTTTTTTAGCTGACTAAGATTGATTGGCATGATTTCTGATAATGAATTCTTGCAAGTTATCTTTCCAATCCTTTGAATATCCGAATATCCGTGGTTTCATGTTTTTTCTTTCCATTAATCAGATATCTTGATGTCATATGGCAATCAAAGTGTTTGGGTACTGGTCTATTCTTTCATTTTCTTCTCTTTCTTTTCTATATTATTCTTTTCCTTCTGCTAAGAAATCATCTGTTTATCTAAACTTGATGTAATTGTGTTTCTTTTCTCTACTCTACTTCCTCTTTTTTTAGTTGAATTTCAAGTTTTCTGTTTGGCCTTCGTCAGAAATGGCGACAATTTTAAAGGGTTTGTCCAAATTCAGTTAGTAAATTAATTGTTGAGAAAGAAACATTGAAATCATTTATTTTGAAAAATGATATTTTTCAGTACTTTATTTTCATTCTTTCCGCATCCTCCACCTCACCGCAAATAAACTTGACATAAACTATTTATTTTATAATAAAAGAGAAAAAAATATTCTTTTTTATGAAGTGCATAATTGTAAAAGGCTTAGAAATAATCTCATAGCTCTGTTCCATAGGTCTATGGAATTGAGCCATGGGATCATCACAACCACAAAAGGCGCCTCAAGATGTGTGGGTCTCACACATATTGAGGCTATCTTTGTGGGTGTCTCGAGATGTGTGGTGTTCACACATTTTGAGGCGCCTTTTGTGGCTGTGATGATTTCATGGTTTGGCTCCATGGGAGGCTGGGGATTATTATTAATGTTTTTTTTTTGGTCGAACGAACCACTGGCTAGGCCAGCGATTAATAAGAACCAAGGATGGGGGTGGCCCGGGATCGAATCCTGGCAGACAAAGTCTCTACCATAGTGCAGAGCCCCCCGCAGGCAGGATACACATGTGGGCACAGGAACGCCTCAAACTGCCCCCCACGCAATCAAACCCGCGCGGAGTTTGAAACACGGGAACCCATTGCCGCTCGGCCCCGATTATTATTAATGTTAACAACAATACTCTTATAGCTATCAAGCAAATTATAATAATGATAATGATAATATATATATATATATATATATATATATATATATATATATATATATGACACATTCATACAAGTTTGATTTTAATATATAAAACTCATGTATAAATCACTCACCTTGTTACTTTCAGTGCCAAGTGAAAAAGATTGATCTAATTAACAAGAGAAAGCACAAGATCAACAAGTGGTCTGGTTAGATCTCAAACCAATCCATTTGCAAATAAAGTAACACATAAAATTCCAAAATATCTCATCTCTTCTCTGCATGCACTGCACACATTTCATTTTTGACTTTAATCCACCACATGTTCGTGATTGTGTTCAATCAACAAATCCACTAAACTAATCAACTCTTTTGTGAAGAGAAGTGTAATTTATTTGATTAGATTGCCCTAATTTATCATTTAAACCATCAAACATGAAAGTGGAGCAAGTGGGTGGCAGAGCCCTTCATGCACACATTAAATGAGATTTGTCTGCTTACATTGAGAAGCTCCATGTGAATCCTACAATGTGAGCCACTTTTAAGTATAAACATAAGACTCGAGATTCAACTTAAAGACTTTGTTTCCCAAGTCTTTTATGAATTTCTATGAAAAATTACTGTGAGTTTTCTAAATTAGAAAGCAACAATTTACTTAAGCATGAATATATATATATATATATATATATATATATATACGGCCATGATACAATAAGGTCGATCGGATTACTATTCATTCAGGCCGACCGGATCACTATTCATTTCCAGTCGGCCTCCCATTTTAGCCCCTGGAGCATGTTTGAAAGATTTCCAACCGTACGGATGGGAAGATCATCGAAAAATAAGCTAGCATGTCAATGTTCATACAATTTGGTGACCGTTTGGTCCGACCACTTAATGGTTGAAATTATGAACGGTTAAGATTTCTATAAAATAAGAACCGTTAAGTGGTCGAACCAAACGGACACTAAATTGTATGAAAATTGGCATACTAGCTTATTTTTCGATGATCTTCCCATCCGTACGGTTGGAAATCTTTCAAACATGCTCTAGGGGCTAGAATGGGAGGTCGACCGAAAATGAATAGTATCCGGTCGGCTTGACTGAATCAGCGCTATATATATATATATAATCGTGATAAGGTAAGGTCGGCTGGAAACACTGTTTATTTGGGGTCACCTCCAATTTGGCCACTTGGAGCATATTTAAAGGATTTCCAACCGTATGGATGGAAAGAGCATCGAAAAATAAGTTGGCATGTCAATTTTCATACAACTGGGGAACTTGTAGGGTATTCATCTTAACAGGTGAAAATTTATTGAAATCTTACCGGTTCAAAATTTCACCCGTTAAGATGAAGACCCTACAAGTTCTCAAATTGTATGAAAATTGACATGCCAACTTATTTTTCGATGTTCTTTCCATCCATATCAGATAGATTCTTCAAAACACCGCACAAGTGGTAAAAAAGACAATTACACTTGCATGATGATAAGGCCGACGTGATAAGATCATGAACCTATATATATATATTTATAAATGTGGACAAACCATTAGAAGCACGATGTAGAAATCGGAGTTTGAAGAAAGGGAAGGGGAAGGAGGAGCCCTCGAAAGCAGGCTTGATTCGAACTCGTCACTCTTTCTTTATGATAGAAATGAGTTACCAATTTTTCTTATGAAGTTTCGTAGCATGAATTTATATATCACTAGAAATATTTGAAAATATACCAACAAAACGAAAAAGAAAAAGGAGAAGAAGAAGAAAAATGATTAACGAGTCTAAATGTATATTTGACGCTGCTTTGGAATAATTTTTATTAAAAATTCTAATTTAAAGCTTTTGCTCAAGCTTTATTCTATTCTACTTTTTAACTTTTCAATCAAACTTTTATTAAAATTGTCAAATGTGTAGCTTATATGATTCAAGAGATTTGAAGAACAACAAAATGTAAGACGTCCTAATTAAACCATTTCATTATCTCTTTTCTTCCATCTCATGCTTTAGTTGGTGGTGTCTTGTCAATGGTTGAGAAATCAAAGTTGGGTGTTGTTTTTGGGGCTTTAATATGAATTTTTGCTGATTCATGAAAAGACTAGAAAATACTTTTTTCTTTTTAAATTTCCCTGTGTCTTATATTCTTTCCCATTACTTTTTTACTTATTATATTTTCATAAATCTTACCCACATGTTGGTTTGATTCTTTACTTCAAACAATTTGCATTTGAATAGGACCAATAAATTAAGTTATCAAGATGACAAGATTAGGAATGTAAAACTATTATTATACTTTGCCCCATGTTAAGATCTTGGACCTTTTTAAGCCCCATCCTCTTCATGAAAAAGAAAGAAAGCAAATGCCATGAACCACTTGCAGTCAAAACAAAGTAACTTTAAATTGTTTATAACATGGAGGGTCCTTCACTTCATCAATGAGATATGAAACATAAAGCTGTAAGATTCCAACTGTTTTTTTCAGAATTCAAGTGATGAAGAATATAAAAATTTCAGTATTCTCTTCATGGTCAAAAGCTCTATTGCACATGTTTTAGACTTTTAAATATCAAGCTAAAACAAATACTAAACTAGAGAAAGGTATCATATCAGTTTGATGAATTTGGTAGGTATTTGTTCACAAACAAGAGATTGATGAGGTCATGTACACATGTGTTGCTTCTTTTTTTTTTTCTCTCTAGAAGCAAAGTCATCAAATTTGGAGTCTATCTTCTTATTTTCTTTATCTCTTAATTATTCAATTGATAAAGTATATATTCTTTCTTTTTCTTTCAGGCTTTGGTGGGTCACAGTTCTATGCATATCATTAGATCACTCCAATAGAAACATGCTTAATTAAAACTAGATGTATAAATGAGAAAAATATTTTAACTCAAATGATCAGTACCACCAAAACATTAATCACTTAATAATTTATTTTCTTCTATTGGATTCTATCTCCTACCTTCATTCTTCTCTCAAATGCCTTCTAAAAATCGAACTCTGTAAGAACCATAGAAATGAATACTTCAAAACAAAAAAGCACAGATTAATTTTATTGTATTTTATTTTATTTTATTTTTTGACAAACGTGACAAACACTGCATGAGGGAAGTTAAGGATGGGCCGAGACACAAAGCACGCTCGTTATATCTGAGTTCCCATTTTTATAAGAGGTGGGATTCGATTCAAAGTTCTTTCTTGAGAAAAAATGGAACCTCTTAATAAAGTAACCAGACACCAATAGGCCCCTTATGCCGTTGGTGAAGACACACATTAATTAACCTTACTTCATTGAACAACTTGTAGCAAATATCCCCCGGAGAAATGAACTTATTTTTTTTAGACAGTATTGAAATGAAGCCAAGCTTAATTTTATCAAAGTAAATATCACTACCAATTTATGGAAGATGAACTAGATCCTTTCATCATAGAGAGATCAAGAGAGTGTGCATATATATATATATATATATATATATATATATATATATATATATATGTGGCATTCATTAGATACACCAACAACTCCAAAGACAATAATATTATGGCATGCACCAACTGGCCGATAACAAAATGAAAACAACTGGAAGATGATAATATCGATCATGGCAGCCGCCGCAGTATCCTTGAAGGATCAGCAAACCTGGCCGAGAAGGATCTCGACAAGTTCTCCGGTTCGATCCATGCGGAGCCATCATCGAAGTTCTGTGCATAACTGTATGCATCATAAGGAACATGAGCCCGGGCCGACAAGTTCAAAATCCTTCTCCTCCCCTTCACAATCCTCCTCCACAGCCCCCGCCACCGGGACGGCGATGAACGCACTATCGGATAATCCATTTCATCAAATTCTTCATCGTAGTCGCTCTCGGTGAACCTCCGGCTGAACCCGGCCGTCCTCCGGCTGCTGCTGGTGCAGCACCAGCTCGCTAAGTCCATGCCTGGACATGCACATGACCTTTGCCTCATTAGCTTTGGACTCCATTCCATGGTGGTGCTAATGCAATGCCCTGGCTATGTGTGCGTGTGTCAATGGAGACAGTAGCTTGTTGGCTAGATTTATAAGCAAAGATGGGGGAGCTAGGAAGCAAACAAGAGATTTTCAAGGATAGGATGAATGTGATGTGGGTTCTCATCGGTCAAACAAAAGGGCTTGTGATTGAGCTGGCTTATTGTCACTAGTGTGTATCATGTATCTAATTGGCTAAAGGCATGACCACATGAAAATGGTCCATTGGTTTGGTGGGCGGTGGGGGGTGAGGGAGAAGAAGGGGCCATTTGCATGATATTATGAGGTGAGACCAAGTCCATGAGCCCAAGTTTTGAGTGAAGGGAAAGTGAGGAAATTAATAAAGAAGGGTCCCCCTTTCATGGTTTAATGATGGGCTGCACAGCCTGGCTTCATTTTTTTGTAGGCCCATCTTGGAAAGTGCCACACAGACAGATGTAGATGTTGTTCATCAACATTATCATCATCATTCACACAATTATATTAATCATAATTATTATTAGATGTAATATTCAAATTGGTCTCTCTATTATACCTAATCAGACATTTTGATCCCTTTATTTTAATTTGAGTCCGAAAATCTCTTTATTTTTATGATTGATAAATGCTAGCCCTATCACCTATGAAAGTAGCACCTTTGATTTATCCCAACACATTTTACAATGAAAAAGTTTTTTCCGCCAAAATCCTTAATTAAGATTTAAAAATATAACCCACCAATATATAATTAACACATCACTATCTTATCATTAATACCTTTATTTTAAAATTTCCCTCCAAAAATTTCAAAACTTTTCAAAACTTATTCCTAATCCCGAGTGGGGATAACTCCCAACTAAACACAACAGGCTTCAATTATAATAGAGAGATCAAAATAGACGAATCAGTATAATGTCATTTTATGTGCTTTTCTAATATATTTTCTTAAAGTGAAATATATATATATATATATATATATATATATATATATATATATATAGATATAGATATATAGATACTGGCAAGATACAATAAGGCCGGTCGGATTATTGTTCCGGTAAGGTCGCCTCCCATTTTGGCCCTTAGAGCATGTTTTAAGGATTTCCAACAATATGGATGGAAAGAACATCGAAAAATAAGTTAGCATATCAATTTTCTTACAATTTGGGAACTTGTAGGGTCTTCATCTTAACGGGTGAAAATTTATAGTTCAAAATTTCACCCGTTAAGATGAAGACCCTACAAGTTCCCAAATTGTATGAAAATTGACATGCTAGCTTATTTTTCAATATTCTTTCCGTCCATACGGTTGGATTTCCTCAAAACACTGTGTAAGTGGGTTAAATGTCGTGACCGTTACTTGATGATAAAATGATAAGTAGTAGATCATGCCATATATATATATATATATATATATATATATATATATATATATAAAGAAGTACTGTAGTACTTTTTTTTAAAGTAAAAAGATTGGTATAGTTAGAGGGGGGCACGGGCAGGTTTTAACCCGGCCCGACCCGGAAAAAATCGCCGGGTCAGTTGACCAGGCGGGCCGGGTCGGAAAACCTTAATCGGTCCGCTACAATAGCGGGCAGGTTACAAGTCGGGTAAAACCCAACCGGTGACCCGGAGTGTTTACTCGCCAGGCCAAGCCGGGTTGATCCGGGTCAACCCGTAAGGTTGGGTTTTTTTTTTTTTTTTTTCAATTTTTTCAAATTGTTTTCAAGGTTGTAAACTCATGTAAATATATATTGATTTTTTTTTAATGTTTGAATAATTAGGAAGGATAATAAATTTTATATATTTGAGCTTTTTTTTCCTAGAAGGGAGATTTTTGGATTCTCTGATTACCATTAATTAAGGTTTTTTATTATTATTTTCTTATTTTAAATAGCTTGCCATTTATATATTTTGTGACTATATAATTTTTTTTTGGTTTTTATGATGTTTGAATAATTAGTGTAGGATAATGAATTTTATATAATGAGTTTTTTTTCCTTTAAGAGAGATTTTTGCATTCCTTGATTGTTAATAATGAAGACTGTTTATGGTTATTGAATTACTTCCTTATTTTTAAATAGCTTGCTATTTATATACTCTTTTGTGATTTTATAATTTTTTTGGTTTTTTTAATGTTTAAATAATTAATGTAGTATAGTGAATTTTATAGATTAATTTTTTTCCTTTCATGAGAGATTTTTGCATTCTTTAATTGTCAATAATGCAGGCTTTTTATTGTTATTTCCTCAATTTTAAGTAGCTTTCTATTTATATGCTCTTTTGTGATTTTATGTTTTTTTGATTTTATTAATGTTTGAATAATTAGTGTAGGAGGATAATGAATTTTATAGATTGATTTTTTTTTTTCTTCAAGAGAGATTTTTGCATTCTCTAGTTGTCAATAATGAAGGGTTTTTATAGTTATTTCCTTATTTTTTTTTTAAGTAGCTTGCCATTTATATGTTTTTTTTAATTTCATAATTTTTTTTGGTTTTCTTGATATTTGAATAATGCGTGTAGGATAATGAATTTTATAATTTTTAATTTTTTTAAATTTTTTCTCATTCTATTTTTATATCAAAATAGCATAGTTTTTTTTTTACATTTTTTTGCTATTTTTTAATATATATTTATATATATTTATAAAAAAATTAAAAAACCAGCGGGTTGGGCCAGCCCGCCGGTTCTATAAGGTGGCCCGGGCCGGTTACGGGTCACCCGAAGGTGACCCGTGACCCGACGGGTCTGGCGGTTCAACCCTGTGGCCCTGATCGGTTCTGGTTCAGGGTTTGGCCGGCATGGAACAGACGGATTGGGCCCACCGGGCCCGGTTAATCGGCCCGTGCCCACCTCTAAGTATAGTACTTGAAGCAGAAGCCCGACTGTTTTCTTTGATTCCTACTTTAAGAGGCCTTTGGCAAACGTCAGGACACTAGGTAGGATTAGTTTTTGGGATTATTTGGTGAGGAGAAAAAGAACTAATTTTGGTATTAGGCCTAATTATTATTATTATTATTATTATTATTATTTGATTTGATTTATTTGTTTACTTATTTTTTTTATAGAGGTGTCTGATTTGATTTGGTTATACTTCAACTAAAAATAATTTGTTCAGAGTTGATTTGATCATATTGATGTACGTGCATAATCCAAATATGACCTATTGTTTTGGTCTTTAAAATGAAATAATTTTATTGTAACCTCCTCTGTTTTTTCTTTTTTAAATTTTTTTAATTTTTTTTTTTAATTGTAACATCCTTCTTTTGAACAGATTGAAACACATTGATTCATGCTCTTCGCAATTTGTGGCCCTAAGTAAGTTTTATCAATACAGTATCCAATTGGTGTATGATCAAGTGTGTCACATCATATTTATGGGGGTTTGTGGTAAAAAAACACATACTATTAAAGATGCAATACAATAAAAGGACCATTAGTTTAGAGGTATCTCGGATATCATATGTTAGATAATTCATTTGGTGAGTAAAGATCCAGGTTGTGTACGCGCACAATGAGAGATAAAGGGTGTTCGTCATCTAAGGCCACACCTCTTGACAAGCTCTATAGGGAGGTTTTTATGGCCTATATCAAAATAATAAATAAATAAATAAATAAATAAATAAATTAAAAAAAATGCAATACTAAAACACTTGAAAGAGGTTTCTTTTTTAACTAAAATCGACCTCAGCTTCTTAGATCAACAAGGGTAACCAAGAGCTATCTTGCATCCTTATTGAGTGTGCCTGGCGGCCTTCCCAATTCACCAGAGGAAAACAAAAATTCACTGCCCACAGTTTGGCTAGAAGCCAGAAGGTATATGTACATACCCAAACATTTTAACAAACAAGTTGATTTGATCTGATCTGATTGGTTCCCTATAAAACTCATCTCTTTTCAAATTAATTAATACTTAATAAATTATTGAATGTTCATGATTTCCATGCGTAGTTAAGAAGATAATTAATCACATTTGAACAGTCAACGGATCAAGTTGGAATTGGTTGTCAAAAGAAGCAGCTCATCGTTGTCAGGATTTGCATGCGCCTCAAAGTTTCTTCTATCTTCCTTGTTTAACTCTTTCTTTGTCAGCATAGACACATGCATAGATCGTAGATGCACATATAGTCAAACACTTAGTTAGAAAAGTAGAGTCCCTTGAGCATGAGCAGCCAAGGGGCTCATTTTTCTTTGCTTACAAACCATCATTTCATTTTCCACATCAAGTAATGAATGTACAAACTTTGAATTCTTGTGTAAGTAATAAATATACTACTACTCAAATTTGGAAACTTTCACATAATCCAAAATATATTATTAGTCTAGCTAGTTGTGTCATCTGATTGTGTGAATAAATAGATATTAAAATCAATGGATGGGGATATATCTCAATCAAATGTACAAGTCTCACTTTAATATTTCTTTTTTGAGAGAATGATTTCTCACTGCAAGTACTGCTTGTAGTTCCTGACCTGTTATTGTTTTGTGTACTAGTTATGTATTCATGACTACCTTTTGCTTCCACATCTACATCATTATTAATTAATTATGTTATATAGATATATCAACACTAGTTATTGATCAGTAGTTACACATCATTGAAATTCTCCGATCATTTGGAAAGCTAGGCCTTGTATATCATAATGAAGGCCCATTGGGCTGAGGATGGATCAAATCCTTGATTGAAGTTGTCATTGAGTGAGTTATAATAGACTTGGTCTAACCCTCAACTAAATGGAGTATTTTCTATATTATTCAATTGAAAAGTGTGAGATATGTCTAACTTATGGTTACATATTTTTACAAAAACTTGGATGTAAAGCACAATCCTTGTCGCATGATGAACAGGGTGAGGCCAAGATGAAGTGCATGATAAAAATCCTTCTCATGAAATTGATGTGCAGAAATTGTTGATTTTTTTTTTTTTTTGCACCATAAATAACATTTGCAATTTAGTTAAGCTATTAACAAGTTGAAAATTTTTGAATAACGAGTATTTTAAATGAAAAATCACGTGATAATTATGTGAAAATACTTACAAATCGCCGTCATTTGGACATAATGATCTAGTTTCTTCCTAAACAAAACCATTAAATCTTTGTAGACTCTTGGTGGGTACGATAACTTGGTACTGTATACTTCTATACAAGTTCTTTAAGAACTGAGAAAAGACTTATAAGTCTATAGAGGAAGCTTATTGGGTTTATATACTTACTATGAGTTAGTCGATCATGTCTATCAATGACTTAAGTGAAGTGATGAGTGTGTATTTGTGCACCAGCCATTACAAATACATAAATTGTTTGAAGTTGATAAACTTAAATATTTAATTAAATAAAGAGTTAGGTGTTTATGGGAAGTGTAGAGTTGTCATTATTAGGTATTTTGAAAATGAGAATTATTATGAATCATGGGAAATGAAGGGTGGTATTGGAATACCAAAAGTTGTCTAGGAAGGTGAAAGGTTAGGAATTATGAAGGGGGTTTTATAAATCCTATATATTGGACTTAGTTGGTTGTGCTATTTGAAGAGGTTCAGAAGTAATAGAAAAGTTTTTATAATTTGCTCTCCTTCCCCTTCCTAAGATCTCCCTAAGCATTGTCTTGACTCCAACAAGTGATATTAGAATGTAGGCTCGATCTGGGAAGAAGACGGACCTCTGAGACTCAATAAGTACAAGTCCTGAATATTGGAGAAGAAAGGACCGCTGAAACACAAGCCCGAAGAAGGAGTACAAGTCGAGGACATGAGAAGGAATCTGCGACCTCTGAGGTTCAGAGCTTGTTCTACAAGTCCAGAAGATCGCTAAAAAGTCAAAAGAAGAAATGGAAGACCGTTGCAATCACGGTTCAGTTCAAGCCATTACTTAAGGAGATCTTAGAGAAACTGGGGTTGCCACCGGCAATGTATGATTGTGAGAAATTCGGCTATGATCACCTACTTTATTTTGCAGCAAAGATAATATTTGAAGATGAGTTCGGAAAACACAAGGTATGTGGACCTACCACACCCAATAAAAAAGAAGCTAAGAATGAAGGGCACTACAGGTAATATGAAAGCTGAGGAGTTATTACAATATTGAAATAGGTGATAAAAATAGAAAGGAGTTGAAAGAACTAAAGTTTGAATTTTAAGACCTCAAAGAGGTGTATGAAGAAATTTGGGGCAGCTTCTCTGAAGCTAAGAAGGAGCTGGAAGAATGATGCTAAGGCGGATCAAGAAATTGTTGGAGGTGGTTAATTAAATATTTAAATTTAAGGGGATGGTGGAAGTGTTTATGGGAAGTGTAGAGTTATGATAAACTTAAATATTTAATTAAACAAAGAGTTAGGTGTTTATGGGAAATCTAGAGTTTTCATTATTAGGTATTTTGGAAAATGAGAGTTATTATGAGTCATGGGAAATGAAAAGTGGTATTGAAATATGAAAGGTTGTATCGGAATACGAAAGGTTGTCTTTGGTACATGAAAGGTGAAAGGTTAGGAAATTATGAAGAGGGTTTTGTAAAGCCTATATATTGGACTTAGTTGATTGTATTTTGTGAAGAGGTTTAGAAGTAATAGAAAAACTTTTATAATTTGCTCTTTTTCTTCTTCATAAGATCTCCCTATGCATTGTCTTGACTCCAACAAGTACTTCAAACAAGACAATGCTTAGGGAGATTTTAGGAAGAGAATGAAGATAAAAATATAAAAACTTTTCTATTATTTCTAATCTATTCACAAATTACAACCAACTAAGCCTAATATGTAGGCTTTACAAAACCCCCTTCATAATTCCTAACATTTCACCTTCCTAGACAACTTTTCATATCCCAAGAGAACCTTTTGAATTTCAATAAAACCTTTTATATTCCAATACCACTCTTCATTTCCCATGACTCGTAATAACTCTCATTTTCCAAAATACCTAAAAATGACAACTCTATACTTCCCATTAACACATAGCTCTTTATTTAATTAAATATTTAAGTTTATCAACTTCCAACATCCCTCCTTAAACTTAAATATTTAATTAACCACCTCCAATACTTTCTTGATCCGTGTGAGCATCATTACTATTTTCAAAATCTTCAGCATCTTTCTTTTTCTTTAATTCTTCCAGCTACTTCTTAGCTTCAGAGAGGCTGCCCCAAATTTCTTCATACGCCTCCTTGAGGTCTTCAAATTCAAACTTTAGTTCTTTCAACTCATTTCTGTTTACATTACCTATTTCAATTTCATAATGACTCCTCGGCTGCCCTATTACACGCAGTACTCCTTCATTCTAAACTTCTTTTTTACAAGGTGCGGTAGGTCCATACACGTCGTGTTTTTCAAACTCATCTTCAAATATTATCTTTGGTTCAAAATAAGGTAGGTTATCAGGGCCTAATTTCTCACAATCATACCTAGCCGGTGGCAACCCCAGTTTCTATAAGATGTCCTTAAGTAATGCCTTGAACTGAACCGTCATTGCAACGGATTTTCGGTCTTTCATTTCTTTTTTTGACTCTTTAGTGATCTTCTGGACTTGTACAACAAGCTCTGAGTCTCAGAGGCCACAGGTCCTTTCTCTTTGCCTCAGCTTGTGCTCCTTTTTCGAGTTTGTGTCTCAGTGGTCCTTCCTTCTCCTATATTCAAGACTTGTACTAGTTGAGTCTCAGAGGTCCGTCTCATTTCCACATCAAGCCTACACTCCGATATCACTTGTTGGACTCAAGACAATGCTTAGGGAGATCTTAGGAAGAGGAAGAAGATCAAAATATAAAAACTTTTATATTATTTCTAACCTCTTCACAAAATACAACCAACTAAGCCTAATATATAGGCTTTACAAAACCCCTTTCATAATTCCTAACCTTTTACCTTCCTAAACAACCTTTCATATTCCAAGACAACCTTTCTAATTTCAATACAACCTTTTATATTGCAATACCACTCTTCATTTCCCATGACTCGTAATAACCCTCATTTTCCCAAATACCTAATAATGACAACTCTACACTTCCCATAAACACCTAACTTTTTATTTGATTAAATATTTAAGTTTATCACTTTCAAACATAAAGAAAATTAGAATAGAATAACAAGAAAGGAGAGAGCTTTCAAAGAGAGAGTCTTTTATAATATCACTGTAACTGTAAATGAAATTACATCAACACAATTGTTGTTATTTTTATTATTATTAGATTGTCAAGACCTAAAGAAAAATATTAATTATTCTCTTTGAAAGGTACTCGGGACTTATTAAAGGTTCGGAGTCTACTAGGAGGTTGTTTGATTTCTTTGAAGTATTATAGTTTTTCGAATAAACTGGATAATTCATTCAAAGATAAAAATAATCTATTGTAAATGAAGGTGTGAGAAATATTTCAAGGAAAAAAATGGTATCATTAAAGTAATAGACTATTATGATGTAACATTAGACTCGTCGGTGTATTAGATATCTACCGAACCGTGATAATAGTAAAATCTTGGAAGAGCTAGATTTTTATAGGCATCCATAGAGAAGGAGAAGGGTGCCATTTGATATATCCAAAAAGACCAAATTAATGAATTGAGGAGAGAGGCTTGGCAACTAGAGCAACAGGGATTGGTTATTGAGTTGTAAGGGATAGGCATTTGATTGAGTTATTAGACCAAAAATTGGTGTGTCTACCATCTCCCACTTTGATAGCAATATTTATTTGAGATTGAGGTAGTCCATTTTTTTTTTTTTGTAATATGAGCGACAAGCCTCTAAGAAATCAAGGGCATGCACAAGCCTCAGCGGAGCAGACATGAAGATGAGGCCGGCACACATGTGAGCGCTGGGACCACCTTCCGCAACCACTGCTCACATTTCCAGAAATGTGCCCTCACTCGTGAATCAAATTTGACACCTCTTGGTCATTGGAATTCTTGCAGGGACCGAGATACCAATAGACCACTTGGTCGTTGGTCCATTTTAGAAAAGGAAGTTCCAGTGGAAGTCTATTGTAGGGATCAACCAATTATGCTTGACAAAAGTAGTAATAAAGGGTAATTTTCTATCAAATGCCTGCGTTATTCAAGATGACCTTCCATGACCACTTCTTAAGGCATGAAAGATTAAAATCTTTGACATTTAGAACACTTACTTACACCCCAAACCTTCAATTGTCGGGCAAAAATTGCTAAGGCAATCACTATTCACCAAAAAGTGAACTGCCCTTGCTACATAAAAAAACCTTCCACCCCAAACCTTCAATTGCCCGGGCAATCACTATTCATTAAAAATAAATATTTTTTTATATTTTTGTTGGTTAAATGTTAGTTAATTTGTAATTCTAATTAACTTATGTTTTATTTGTATTGCAATTAAAGACATTAATTAAAACAAAGTAAGTACATTAATTAAAATTAATATATTAATTATAGTTTAAAAAAGTACATTAATTAAACATAATAATCTAAACGAGTAGGAAGATATCTAAAATATGTGTTTGATTTGTAGATATTCAATTATCCACTTAATTATCAATCAGAAGTTTCAACATGTAGCTAGAAATCGATTTATAATATTTAATTATTTACACAATTATCCATATAAAACAAGTAAACTAATTAATAAATTTAGCATTACAAACTAAAAATTTAAAAAACAAAGGGATTAAATAAATTTAGTTTTTATTATCATGAAACTTGATACAAATATCAAATTTTGAGTAACTTCTAAAAATATTTAAAAGATAAATAAATTCATTTTATTTAATATTAAATGAACTTAATTTTACAAAACAAAATAAAAATATTATTTCATAATATTTGAATAAGATAAAGGGTTACATGAAAAAAAAACCACAAACAATATTTATTTATTTATTTTTAAAATTTGGTTGGTGGGCCCGTCATTTGGCCGATTGCATGCCAGGGCAAAGGTTGCCCGGGCACTTGCCCGATCAAGTGGAGCCCAGGATTTGCACGGCTGATTTATGGCGCGATGTAAAGAGTTTTTTTTTCTTTGCCCGGGCAAAAACATGGTTGTTGTAAGTGCTCTTAAGATACTGCATATCCATCAGGTTCTTTAAGATGGTAGGAATGGACCACTTTATAAGTCGATAAGTAATAACATTTTGGTTGGTGCATTTCCAAAGAAACTCTCTAACATATTTAATTTAACTACTAACCCACTAGGGAAGTTGATACTTGACATCCAATATGTGTGAATAACTGATAGTACCAAGTTTATAAGAGGGGCCGTCCTAAAGCTAGATGCTCTCTGGTGATATAGTGAATGTTACATTGTCACGATTAATGAAAAAAGATATGTTGCTTTAGGCTCAAAGTCAACAATAGACTTCCATTAACTACTTAAGTTTATGAGTGAGGCTCGCTCTCGGCTACGTGTCCTTTGGACCAGTGTGAGTTCATTGAAGGGGAATAAGGCTATAAACTTTTTCTCTGCAATGCTATTTAAGTCTTTTGTCATTTCACTCAGGGTGCGTTTGGTTAGAGGCAGTTTCAAATACATGGATTTTGAATTACATTGTAGTTGTAAATCTATGGATTTGAAAATACAAGAGTGTCAAATCCAGTGTTTGGTTAAAAAGATATGTAAATCTTGATTTGGAAAGTATGTGTTTAGTTTGATGTATTTAGAGTGTTGGATTATAGAATCCTTGTATATAATTATTCATGGTGAGGTTACCCACATCATAGGCTATTAGTAGATTTTATTAATAATAAAAATCTCACAATTTTTTTAATTAATATATAATTATATATTAATAATTATTTTCTTAAAAAAATATATTATTATTATATATATAATATAATTTTTTTTAAAAATAATTATAATAATATTTTTACGTTATAATACTTGATTATTATGGATGTATTTAACATAATATTAATTTTTGATGATAATTATATGAATAATTTATATTATTGTAAATAAATTTAAAGATTATTTTTTTAAAAAAATATTATATATATATATATATATATATATATATATATATATATATATATATATATATATAGACGTGTGTGATATTACTCTGCATTCCCACTCGCCTCCTGTTTGGCCCCTGGAGCATGTTTGAAGGATTTCCAACCGTACGGATGGGAAGATCATCGAAAAATAAGCTAGCATGTCCATTTTCATACAATTTGGGGGTTAATTACATAAATGGTCCCTCAACTTTGGGCCAATCCCACTTTCGTCCCTCAACTTAATTTTGTAACAAAATCGTCCCCCAACTTTCAAAACGTAACAAAACGATCCCTGGAGCCGGTTCTTGGGGTTAAAAGCAGTGACGTGGCGGTTAACTCACTTTGTTAAAAGGCCGTGTGGCAATTTTTTAAAATAATAATGATATAATTTTTAAATGGGGATTCAAACATGCTGACATAGCATCCTAATGTGGCATTAAATTTTTAAATAAATAATTACCATTAATACACCAATTACAACTAATATAATCAAATTATAAAATAACATGACTAAACTAATTACAATCAAATTGCCAAACAAAACTCTCTAATCAAATTTAATCAAATTAACAAACTAATTAATGTTTTTAAACTAATGAAGCAAACCCTAACCCTAACCTAACGCTCTCCTTGCCACCATAGCCGCCGCCCAAAGCTTCGTCTCGGGGCAGAACTTGCGAGGGCCGTGGAAGGGCTGCGGGGAAGACGATGAGGAGCACCTCCACATTTCTAGATCTAAAGCTTGCATCTCCCTCATCGATGCTTCTTCGATCTTTAAACCCTAGATCCCACATCCACATCTCCGATTGAAATCCTAGATAAAATTAAACAAAGAAATACTGAGATTAATCTCCAAATCCTAGATCCCACATCCACATCTCCAATTGAAATCCTAGATTAAATTAAACAAAAAAAATACTGATAAAACTCCAAATTCGAGAAGGTCTTCAAACAAGCAATCTTATGCCGAAGAGGAAGAGGTGGGGAAGAAGAGGTTGAGGAAGAGGAATTTGGACATCTTCATCAGCTCCTCCGCCGAGATCCTCCCATCCCCGTCCTCATCAAACACTGCAAAAGCCTCCCAGAGCTTGATCTCGGCATCACCCCCTCCAACTCCCTCCTTGTCACCTTCTCGCGTGGGAGCACCGACTTCGCACCCGACAAGGAAGCTCTTGGGATGAAATCGTAGCTGCAGGAGATGGCCGGAGGATGGTGTTGGTGGCGGCGGCAAGAAGGAAAGAAGAGGGTTAGGGTTAGGGCTAAATTTAAAAGAGTTTAATTATATTTTTTTTAATTATATTGTATTTAGGGGGAAAGGGGGTGACTCACTTGACAGCATGAGTAAGCATGGGTGACTCAGTAGCGTGACTGTGCATGATGACCGCCACGTCAGAGGTTTAGAACCGGCAACCGGCTCCAGGGACCGTTTTGTTACATTTTGAAAGTTGGAGGACGATTTTGTTACAAAATTAAGTTGAGGGACGAGAGTGGGATTGGCCCAAAGTTGAGGGACCATCTATGTAATTAACCCTACAATTTGGTAACTGTTTGGTTCCCCCACTTAATGGTTCTTATTTTATAAAAATTTAATGGTCCAGAATTTCAACTATTAAGTAGGAGGACCAAACGATTACCAAATTATATGAAAATCGATATACTAGTTTATTTTTTGATGATCTTTCCATCCATACGGTTGAAAATTTTTAAAACTCTCTAAATAATTAAATAAGAGGTCATGTACTTGTATAATAATAAAATAAAAAAAACAATACTTTTCACTCATCCTCTCGCTCAGCTGAACGCGTCACGTGCCTCACGTGCGGAATTTGAGCAGTGGATTTGGTTTTACGGCCGACTTGGCCGTAAAACCAAATCGCCTAATCGATCGTATTTGAAAATACATTGAATTTGAAAATACAGTGAAACAAACCCATGTTTTAAAAAGTTACTGAATTTGAAAATCCAAATCCACTCAAATCCACTCAAATCCCACGAAACAAACACCCCCTTAATAAATGTAGGATCTAGGGGCACCCTATATTTCACACAAGTAGCAATATTATCCGCTTTAGGCCGGAGCCCACACGATTTTGTTCTAAGGCTTAACCCAAAAGGCCTCACTACTTTGAAGTGTGTTCCCACATATATGCCCCATCAATTTTCTCCAATTAGTCAATGTGGTACTATTGTTTTGCCTATACTCCAACATTCCCCCTCAAAAAAAAAACCACATAATCAACCCTCCTTTTTGCTCCATCGAGATTGTCGCACACTCGAGAGCCAACTCATATCAGGTCAGAGGCCGCTGGCTCATATTCTTGGAGTATCATGAGCCGAAACATAGTTTCAATATGGCAGAAAACATTGAAGTTCTTTTATAGACAAGCATTCAAACTACCACATGTAATAAATTTTGTGGAAATGATTGAATAAGTTGTTTGGATATCTCATATATCACTTTTTATCTTGTCATCGTCTTTGGATTTTAATGAAATTCATGCACTATGTGATTCATGGCATGTGGTAAAATTTTCAAGGAAAACATAATATTTTCAGGAAACAAGTATAAAAGCGAGTATGGTATTCTCAAATAATTTAAACAAGATAACTCTCAATTATCCACCTTTAACCTGTTCTTTTTTTATTCTGTACAAAAGCCCAAGCTATTACATGGATAAAAGCACATGATATAAATCAACACATTGTTCCAAAAATAGTTCACCATTTTCACAAAGTGAATCAATACCATCTTCACCATTTATGCAGATATATAAAAGATAAAAGTGAAATACGAAGATAATAAATATTAACACAAATGTAACATGATAGTAGATTCTTTGTAATATTATTGATATATTATTCCCTCAAAGGTTCCATGAATAATACATGAAAAATTATGTCAAAGCAAGGAACAACTTCCTCATAGGGGAAAATATAGGGTTCGTTTGATACGCAAAAAAGAACAGCACAAGAGTACAACACAGTACAAGTGGTTGTGGGACAACACAACTATTTATACTGTTCTTTTTTTATATTCAATGGACATAACAAAACTTTTTGTACTGTTCTCTGTTTGTTTTGCACAATTACTGGACAAAAAACTATAAAATTACTATAATACACTTATGCTTTCTTATGTTGTTTTGGAGTAAATTTTTTTAGAGTTTTAATATAAGTTGGGGGCAATGTTGTAATTTTAAATATAGATTGGGAGCAAAATTGTTTTTAAGTTGGGGTATTGTTGTAATTTTAATATAAGTTGGGGCCAAAATTATGTTTAAGTTGGGGGCATTGTTGTAATTTTAATATAAATTGGGGGGAAAATGTCTTTAAGTTGGGGGCATTGTTGTAAATTTAATATAAGTTGGGGGCCAAATTATCTTTAACTTGAGGGCAATATTATAATTTTTTAATATAAATTAGGAGCAAAATTTTTCTTAACTTGGGGGCATTGTTGTAATTTTAATATAAGTTAGGGGCAAAATTATCTTTAAGTTGGGGACATTATTGTAATTTTAATATAAGATGGGGGCAAAAATGTCTTTAAGTTGGGGACATTGTTGTAAATTTAATATAAGTTGGGGGCAAAATTGTCTTTAACTTGAGGGCAATATTGTAATTTTTTAATATAAATTAGGAGCAAAATTTTTCTTAAGTTGGGGGCATTGTTGTAATTTTAATATAAGTCAGGGGCAAAATTATCTTTAAGTTGGGGGCATTATTATAATTTTAATATAAGTTGGGGGCAAAAATGTCTTTAAGTTGGGGGCATTATTGTAATTTTAATATAAGTTGGGGGCAAAAATGTCTTTAAGTTGGGGGCATTGTTGTAAATTTTAATATAAGTTGGGGGCGAATTTGTCTCTAAGTTGGGAGTATTGTTATAATTTTTAATTTAACTTATGGCAAATTTGTCTTTTAAGTTGTGTTGTCCCTCACTTAAAATTTTCAACCACTTGTGTTGTACTGGCATCCTATTTGCAAATCAAACAACGTACAAGAAACATTGTCCTGTGTTGTCCCTCATTTTTTCGCGTATCAAACGGACCCATAGGTTAACCTGAGCTGGAAAATATGAACAAGATGAATTGAAACATATGAACACAGGAAATCGTCTAAAAAGATATTTATTTTTATCCCTTAAATCTCTAGTCTTCTTCACAAACATATTTTTGACAAAGGCAACTAGCGTCCTTCCCCCAAAGGTAAGTCGAGGACGTGTGCAGGCATGGTTGCTCGATCCCGGGCTAGTCAACAGGAGAACAACACCATGCCTGACTGCAGGCATGGCCGTTCGATCCTGGGTTAATCCACAAGGAAACAACACCACACCTAACCCTCACCTTGCAAACATGGGGGTTCGATCCTTGTTCATCCATAGGAGAATCCCTCATTTTAGCAAGGGACCCAAGTACCAATAGACCCTTGGGTCATTGGTCTTCTTCATAAACATATTGATTGGATTCAATACAGAAAAGATAACATTGAGCAATCCCATGTAATACACAATTACAAACGCGCAAGATTATGTAGTTCGGCAAAATTCCTATATCCACGGGGCAAGCTCTAGAATAAACTCCACTAAAAATAGTGGGATACAATCATCTCTAATAATAAACAATATAACATCTAGAGAAAGAAATCACAAGATTGCTTCATAAAAATAAAAATAAAAAAAATAAAAAATAAATAAAAAAATCTCATCTATTAAAGTGGAAATAACCGATACCAATTCAGAGACCACAACAATATAGCTCTCTACGCGTATTAAGGCCTTTGATCATTCACATGAAAGACTCCTTTGTTGCTTTATTTCTTTTTCTGTCTTCTCTAGGTTTTTTTTTTCTTTTTTTTGTTTTGTTTTTTCATCTCAGCTTTTATTAAGACTTCACTCATTTTGAAAGAAAAAATACCATGTGGCATCATGTTTTTCAACAACAAACAGTCTCACTCTCCTCGAGTGGAGGGACCAACCAATAATAATTACATAGGTAATAGATTTTTGTTAGATAAATTTATTTAATAAACCATTAATAGTTAAAAGAAATTCATAACCAAAACAAAATATATAAAAATAAACTCATTTTTTCATCGACTTTGCTTATATGTGTAATTACTTGAAGGGCTCGCTTGACTCAAGGTTATATATGCAAAACCTAAAATTTTGCAACAATAATATATTCTTTAAGAGAGAAATTGTACAAGTTATTGCAATATATTTGTTAATTAAAGTTTTACATTATATATATATATATATATATATATATATATATATATATATATAGGATGCTAATAGGGTAAAAATCTTGAGAGGTCACCAAACTATGCCCATATTTCACTTTGGATACCAAACTTCAATTTGTATCTATTTGGTCACCCTACTTCTATTTGATTTCAGCGGGAGGGTACCCAAGGGGAAACAACGAGATTTATCTGACGTGGCCGCCGGATTAGCTACATGGAGGGTATTGAAATCCTAATTTACAAAATTCCTATGTAATTGAACTACATTTGAACCTTGATTTCGAATGTTGTTTGTTTTGACTTTCTCGAAATCAAGTTTCAAATGTTTTTTTTTTCTTCCAAATGTTGTTCAATTAGTTAGGATTTCTGTAAATTAGGATTTCAATACCCTACATGTTGCTAATCCGGCAGCCATGTCTGATAATTTTCACCGGTTTTCCTTGGGTACCCTCCCACTGAAATCAAATAGAAGTAAAGTAACCAAAAAGATACAAATTGAAGTTTGATACCCAAAGTGAAATATGGGCATAGTTTGGTGACCTTTCAAGATTTTTACCCGATGCTAATAGCATCCGGCCGGCCGCAACACTGTATAGTTGCAGCCGGCCTCCCATTTGGCCCCTTTGAGCATGTTTGAAGGATTTCTAACGATATGGGTGGGAAGATCATCGAAAAATAAGCTAGCCTGTCAATTTTCATACAATTTGGTAACCGTTTGGTCCTCTCATTTAACGGTTGAAATTCTGGACTGTTCAGATTCCTATAAAATAAGAACTGTTAAGTGGGAGGACCAAACGGTTACCAAATTGTATGAAAATTGACAGGTTAGCTTATTTTTCAATGATCTTCCCATCCATATGGTTGGAAATCCTTCAGACATGCTCCAGGGGGATAAATGGGACGCGACCGTAGATGCACAGTAAAACGGTCGGCCATACCTTATCACGTCCCTATATATATATATATATATATATATATATATATATATATATATATATATATTCATAGGGATATGATACAATGAGGCGGCCGGACATCCGGCTATACTCATTGTATCATATGTATATATATATATAGGGTTCATTTTTTAGTAGGACACTTAACTTTGGCCTAATTTCTTTTTGATCACCGAACTTTGATTTGTATCAAAAAGGTCACTTAACTACAATTTATGTTCACCGAACAGTCACCCAAGGGATTCCGGCCTAATTTTGTCGACGTGGCCGCCGGAGAAGCCACGTCAACAGCCCAGTCAGCAGTCCAGTCAGCATCTCTTTTTAATCATGTGGATTTGTCACCCTCTGTCCGAAAGAGAAACTCGATAACCAAACATTTGGGGATTTGGCAGCGACCGGGAGACGAGGCAGGTGGTGGAGTGGTCGGCAAACGGAGGAGAGGTTGAATTGAACTAGGTTACATGTTTGGAGCTTGAAAGAAAGGTTTGGAGCAAGGAGAGGGAAGAAGCGGAGGTTGGTGGTTTATGGTCTGTGGAGCTTGTTATCAAGAATTAGGGTTTACGGTTTAGAGGAATATCCTGATGTAAACCTCATCATCGTTGAATTGTTTCTACAATGGTGTGCATATTTCAGATATGTGGATTAGGGTTAGAGGAATACTCTATTTTTAGATGGAATATAAGTTGAGAGATTTCGATATGAATTAGGGTTTAGTCACTTGAAGCTACTTCTGTAATGGTTTGTGTTTCTTTTTAGTAATGTATACAGTGATAGAATGAATCAATTCGGATATTGTTTTTATAGGATCTGTGTTTACACAGGGCTTGTCAGAGCTTGACATTGAATTATTTGTTATTTGATGAGGAATTTCTAATGTGAAGCTGACAAAAGTTTGTAAGAAACATTATTTGATTGATCTTGACAGAGATTAATCATAAGCAAATTAAAATTTCTTGACAGAGCTTAATTAGAAGCAAATTATAATTTCCTAACATAGCTTAATCAGAAGAAAATTAAAATTTCCTTACAGAGCTTAATCAGAAGCAAATTAAAATTGAACCTGGCAGAGCTTAATCAGAAAAAAAATGAACTACATACAAATTGATACTGTCATAACACCTAAAACAAAGTTGTACCTGACAGAGCTTAATAAGACAAATTGAACCTGCAATTTTGCTTAATCAGAAGCAAAATTGAACCTGTCAAAGCATATAAGAAAAAAATTTATATTGACTACAATAAATCTTAATCAGAAACAAAATTTAACCTGACAGAGCTTAATCAAAAGCAAAAATTTTATAAAGCATAACAAAATTGATCATGACAAAGCTTAATCATAAACAATAATTCTCACAAACATTATCTGAACTACACAGAAACCATTATGCCAAAGACTCAATTTGAGAATTCTGTACAATAAGAACATGATTATATTTACATACATTAGTGCAAAAAAGTACAGGATTATCTGAAGTACACCAAAGCCACTCTGCCAAACTTCAAATTGACACTTTACAAAATGTTGCCAAAACTATCATTGAACCCTAATGGCTTACAGTTTGTGCATTTTTCCTAAGCAACCATATACATGAAGGTAATAAAAAAAGTCAGGTTTTGCAAAAGCATGCACACTGCTGCACAGACATCCTTCAAGAACTCCTCCCCTTTTTATTTTGTTGAAGTGGTTGGTGCTCCAAGTCCTGGTGGAAGCCATACTTTCCTCCTCTTCATAACACCTCTTGCAGCATTAGAAGGCCCTGTTTCCTGTGCACTTGTTTTTTTCCCTCTGATGTGTAATTTTGGCCTCTGCAAACTAATTGCAACTGCTGGTGCTTCTGTGGTGACATTTCCCTCAGCTCTGGTAGTTACCTACAATGTTTACATAAATAATTTAGTACATTGATTGTACATCCTGGCAATTAAATAACTTTCTTACCTGTGATGTTGGATTATTTGAGACTTGTTTTTCAGATGTTGCTCCCTCATTTTGACTGCAGCTCATTAAAGCATCAACCTGGTTGTTTAAGCACATATCAATTTGGGATCAATTTCAATTGAATAACCTTGTAAAAAAAAATTTAGCAAAATAATACCATTTGAAAATGCTCCTTCAGAATTTGAGTGTCAATTGTATCCATTGGTTGGCAATCACCTGCATCTCCTTCAGTTGGTTGCCCTTGTGGCTGGGCACTTGTACTCTTATTGTTTTCCTGAGACAAACTCTTAATCAAGTCATGATGAACTAATGCATGCACTCAAGATTAAAAAATAAAGCTACAAACTTACCTGAACACCATGATATCTCTTGTTGTGCCCTACTCCACCACATATGCTACATTTCATCACAACACCCTTCTTGCTAACTTTATTACCTTTGAAGCCACTTTTTTCTTCACCCACTTCTTTCCTCCTCATTACAGTCTTCCTGCCTCTTCTCTTGCTCATTGCTTCAGGGGGAATCATAGGCCCTTGGTCACTCTTAGGCCAGAAATCCCTATCATGGGTGGGGTTTAATGTGTGGTTGTATGTTTCTAAAAAAGTCTTCACCTCATAACATTTATCCAGATAGTTTTCAGGTTTCTCTTTGTTATAGAACATGACTGATATAGCATGGCTACATGGTATACCTGTTAGCTGCCATCTTCTACAAGAACAATCACCCTCTTCTTTATCAACAACAAACTGGCCTTCAGGCCCTACAACTTGGTACTTATTACCCCCAGACCAGGTTGTGTTGTAAGACCAACTGAATTGTTTGTTTTTTTCTAATTTCTTAAGTATTCTAGGGCAATGGATGCTTCTGCATTTTTTCATATCATCTCTCTTTTTTTGAATTCTAATCATCAACTTACTTCTGATCATCTCATTCAAGGCAATTATGCCCTTCAACCTAGCTTCAAGTATGTGGCTGTTGAAGCATTCACACATGTTGTTGAGTAATATATCACACTTGAACTGTGTCTGAAAGTGAGACCTGCTCCAATGCTTAGGTGCTATTTTTTTCATGTAATCATGGGCTCCTACATGCATCCCATTGAGTGTTTCCATTTCTTTCTCAAATGCAGGGATGTGAGTGGCCCTAGCACATTGCCAAACTTGGTCTTTTAGTGCTTTGCCTTTAAAAGTCTTCCTAAAATTGGTGTGGATGTGTCTAACACAAAATCTATGCTCACTATGGGGGAATAACTCTGCAATTGCTGGCATTAAACCCTAATTTCATCATTTATTAGACAAATCATCACCCCCACCCAATGTAATTAAAGACCAAAAAAGAAGAAGAAGAGGAGAATGAATCAGTAAACTGTTGTAATTTACCAACAATGGATTAAAAAAGGTTGAGTGTAAAGAATTATACCTTCTGTCTGTCACTCATAAATGCCCATTGCTTACTGTCTCTGATATTTAAGTCATCAGCTAAGAGATACAGAAACCATGTCCAATTCTCCCTATTCTCCTTGCTCACCACAGCCCAAGCAATAGGGTAGATGCAGTCATTTGCATCTATACCCACTGCTGATAACAACTGACCTCCATATAACCCTTTCAGGAAGCATCCATCAAGTGAAATGATCCTTCTGCATCCTGCAAGGAATCCAGCCCTTAGTGGAGCCAGGCATACATACATTGCTTCAAAGACTTCTTCTCTGCTTTCTAAAACTATTGATGAGGTAGGATGTGTCTTCAATAACTCTAATCTGTAATCATACAACCTCAACATCTGTGTCTCCTCATCACCATCAAGAAGCCTTGTTCCCAAACAGAACCACAGAGAAAAAAAAACAACCACAAAATTGATCAGCAGAAGAACACCTAATCAAATAACTAAATAACTATATAACTATATTAAATAGTTGGTAAGTTACCTTTGTGCAATGCATCTAGCCCTGAATGCTTTGACTCTACTAATGTCAACTTCTTGATTAAGTTTCACAGCTTGTATAATACCAGCAGTCTTCCATAGGGGATCTGCCCTAAATTGCTCTAGATAGGTCTTTGCTATCCATGCTGCACTCACATGCTTATTTCTGTGATCCCTTGAACACTCATGCTTCAATATTCCTGACTTGATCTGGATTGTACTCCCATCTTTCACCATTGGTGAAGCCCATAAGTAGAAAGGGCAACTTTTCTTACAAATGGCTTTACACCTAGTTTTGCTGTTGGGCCTGAAGTTCATCACGTATCGATGCTTGATTCCATAGTTCTTCACTGCTTCTTTAAATTGTTTGAAACTTCTAAACTTCATTCCAATTTTAAATGTAGGGTTTTGCATATCAACCTCTTCATTGAACTCAGCATACCTAGGCCTAGTAGACACTAACTCCTCCTCATCTGTTGAAGAACATGATTGCAGTTCACCAGATCCTGCATATTCAGAATCAGTATCTATTTCTGGAGGTTCTCCTTCCATAACTTCCCCAGACCTAGGCATAGGAGCATTATCCACACCTTCTTCCTGCACATCATCTTGAAGGCTATAATCTGAATAAAAAATATCACTGTCTTCCTCCACTTCCTTTCCCTCACCTGGTTTCCCATGTGACTGACCCTGCAAATCATGATCTCCCTTCATTTGTTCTGTTTCATGTACTTCTTCTTCTTCTTCTGCTTCTTCTTCTTCTTCTTCTTCTTCTTCTTCTATGTTTTCCACCAAAGTAGGATTACTTTGTCCTATACCTATACCCATACTCCCAATACTATTGCCAGTAATGGGATGACCATGATCAGTACCTCCATTAGCAACCTTAATGTACACATAAACTTCCCTGGAGGAATCCACAGAAAATGCCATTGATAGAGCATCCACATCAGTTTTAATTTCTTTTACCCCCTTCTTCTCACTAAACAAGTCTAACCACCAAACACTACAATCATCTACTTGTAATTTAAGCTCTTTGGCCATGCTAATAAGTTCAATCTTAGACATCTGATCTGCACAGCAATAATCAACATATCCTGCCATCCCTTCTATAGCACCAACTATGTAATGCATCCGTATTGTGAATAATTCAGAGTTTGGTACTAGGAATAAGATAATGAATATGTTAGGGATATATCATCAGATAAACACAAACACAATCATTATAATCATTATGAAGTCATTTACAAAACTTATATAAAGAAATATACCCCACAGAAATTCTTAATTTATGTTTTAGTCCAACAAAAACCCTTGTAATCTATACTAACTACTAACACTAGCATAGCCACAAACCCTCCTTATTAAACCCTTAAAGAAAAACACTTCTAATTTGTACTAACCACTAACTTACCAATAATTATTCTCTCCTTCTACTATTAAGGGTAATTTTTCTTTGAAGGCTTCCAAACTATTAACACAACAAACTATTAAAAGGTAAATAAAATAATTAAAATAAATTCAAATCATGTTTTCCAGCCTTTGTGCTATTACAAGATAGAGTCACCATGTCTGTCAACCCAACAAACTATTAAAACATCAAATTCAAATCATGTTTTCAGGCAATCAAAAGGTAAATAAAATACTGAAAACAAGTTCAAATCATGTTTTCAAGCCATCAAAAGGTAAACAAAAAATTAAAACAAATTCTCTACCCTGAATCCAAGTAACCATTGATTGTTTCCAATAAAGCATTTCAATTTTACTGGAACTTAGAAGGGGTAGTAAAAGCCTTGCAAATTAAAATTTATAAGAAACTAGAAACCACTCAATACAACACTCATAAATATAGAGTTGTTGTATTCAACCATTCATAATCTAGTATCTCTTGTTGGGATGTTAATTAAAAAAAATTATCCACAATAAACTAAAGGTTGAATACAGAAAATAGTGGTCCCCCAACAGAGTATGGAGAAATATTGGTCCACCAAAAGAGTACACAGGGCACATGCTCATGCTTAAAGGGTCCACCAATTGAATATGCCAGAAAATACTACTAAAAATAAGGGGAAACTCCAAGAAGAATCAAACAAACACTAGATAGAAAACACATTGGTCTACCAAAAGTGTAAACATGGAACATCCTTATGCTTAATGGGTCCACCAACTAAATATGCCAAAAAATACTACTAAAAATAAGGGAAAGTCCAAGAAGAATCAAACAAACACCACATACAAAACCTATTGGTGCACTAAAAGTGTAAACATGGAACATCCCCATGCTTAATGGGTCCACCAACTGAAGATGCAGGAAAATACTACTTAAAATAAGGGAAAACTCCAAAAATATGACGAACAAACACCACATAGAAAAAAAATCAACACCATCCAAAGCGTCAACACTACTCTCCATCACAATGTTCAAATTGAACGCAGGAGAACTAGTGGTTCGAAAAGGGGCACTTACAGTAAGGTGGTGCTGTCTCTCCGGCCAGTCGTACCTCCCAGTTCACTGCCATTTCTGTATGGCTTTGCTCGCCGGTGATTGCAACCTGCCTCGTCCCACAATCGCCGACGACTCCAAGCTTAGGTTAGCGAGTTATCGTCGCTGCCAAATCCCCAAATGTTTGGTTATCGAGTTTCTCTTTCGGACAGAGGGTGACAAATCCACATGATTAAAAAGAGATGCTGACCGGATCACGACCGGGTCGTTGATGTGGCTTCTCCGTGACGCCACGTCGACAAAATTAGGCCTAATCCTTGGGTGGTATTCGGTGAACATAAATTGTAGTTAAGTGACCTTTTTGATACAAATCAAAGTTCGGTGATCAAAAAGAAATTAGGCCAAAGTTAAGTGTCCTACTAAAAAATGAACCCTATATATATATATATATATATATATATATATATATATATATATATATATGTAAGGTCGGCCGGAAACACTGTTCATTTGCGGTGGCCTCCCATTTGGCCACCTAGAGCATGTTTGAAAGATTTCCAACTGTATGGATGAAAGAACTTCAAAAAATAAGCTAGCATGTCAATTTTCATACAATTTGAAAACTTGTAGGGTCTTCATCTTAACGGGTGAAAATTTATAAAAATCTTACCGGTTCAAAATTTCAACCGTTAAGATGAAGACCTTACAAGTTCCCAAATTGTATGAAAATTGACATGCTAGCTTATTTTTCGATGTTCTTTCCATCCATACGGTTTGATTTCCTCAAAATACTGTGCAAGTGAGCCAAAAAGAGGCGACCGCACTTGCACAGTGATAAGGCCGATCGCACCATATCATGACCCTATATATATATATATATATATATATATATATATATATATATATATATATATATATATATATTGTGATTCTATGCAACACCGCTAGTAAGTGCGCCTCCATTTGACCCACTTGCACAGTGTTTTGAGGAAATCCAACCATATGGATGGAAAGAACATCTAAAAATAAGCTAGCATGTCAATTTTCATACAATTTGGGAACTTGTAGGGTCTTCATCTTAACGGGTGAAATTCTGAACCGATAGGATTTCTATAAATTTTCACCCATCAAGATGAAGACCCTACAAGTTCCCAAATTGTATGAAAATTGACATGCTAACTTATTTTTCGATATTCTTTCCATCCATAAGGTTGGATTTCCTCAAAACATGCTCCAAGGGTGAAAATGGGAGGCGACATTACCAGAACAGTGTTCCTGCCGGCCTTATAGTAGCATGGGTATATATATATATATATATATATATATATATATATATATATATATATATATATGTAGTTATTTATATGTATTCTGATGATAAGATAATATAATAACTATATATATATATATATATATATATATATATATATATATATATATATATATATATATATAGGGTATACAATGGGGTAGACCGGATTTCTTGCTGCCTGATTGTATCATATCCCATAGATAATAGATATATATTTATATATATTTAAAATTTTATATTAACTATATATATCCATTAGTATTCATCTATAAATTTTTTATAATTATTATTATATATAGATAGTTATTAAATTATCTTATCATTAGAATACATATATATATATATATATATATATATATATATATATATATATATATCTACATATATATGTAATAATTATCTATATAATTATATATCTATATATATAATAATTATAAAAAATTTGTAGATAAATATTAATGGATATATATAGTTAATATAAAATTATAAATATATACAAATATATATATATATATATATCTATTATCTATGGGATATGATACAGTGGGGCGGCCGGACATCCGGCCAGCCCCATTGTATCCCTATATATATATATATATATATATATATATATATATATATATATATTAACCAAAAAACCGGTTGAGCTTGGAGTACCTCTCAGTTTAAGCTAATTGTTGATGTCTCCTTCGGTGGAAGACGGTCTCGAAGGTATCCCCGTGGATGGTTTACCTGAAAATAGGGAAAGAACAAATACCAGTGAGAGAGGCGAGGGCCTAGATGCCCTAGCTTGCTCTGATGGTCAAATTAGCCGGGGTTGCCGGAAAAAGAGAAGAGAGTGGTTAAAGAGAAGTCTTTCTTATTCAGAATGATCTTACCTCCTTTCTCTTTGTTGCACTTCCTTTTGTTGCCTTCCCTATGCCTGAGGATCTGGGCCCCCATTACATTGTCTCTTCTGCCATATTATCGGTCAAGATGAGAGGAGGCGTGTAGGTCGCTCTTATCCCTTTAGGTGTGATTTTCTTCATTAAGGGGTAGAATGACGGCTCCCCTCAGAGTCCGTACAACATTAATATATATATATATATATATATATATATATATATATATATATATATATATATATATATATATACGCGATAGCATAGGGCCGGCCGGATACACTGTGCATTCACGGTCGCGGCCATTTGACCCCCTAGAGCATGTTTAAAGTATTTTCAATCGTACGGATGGGAAGATCATCGAAAAATAAGCTAGTATGTCAATTTTCATACAATTTGAGAACTTGTAGGGTCTTCATCTTAACGGGTGAAATTCTATATCGTTCAGATTTTTATAAAATAAGAACCGTTAAGTGGGAGGACCAAACGGTTACCAAATTGTATGAAAATGGACATGCTAGCTTATTTTTCGATGATCTTCCCATCCGTACGGTTGAAAATCCTTCAAACATGTTCTAGGGGGCCAAACAGGAGGCGAGTGGGAATGCGATATCCTAGTTCTATGCTATATACTATATATATATATATATATATATATATATATATATATATATATATATATATATATATATATATAGTCGTGAAATTATATAGTCGATTGTAATACTGTGCATTCCCGGTCATCTCTCATTTGGCCCCCTAGAGCATGTTTGAAGGATTTCCAACCGTACGGATGGGAAGATCATCGAAAAATAAACTAACATGTCCATTTTCATACAATTTGGTAACCATTTGGTCATACCACTTAAGGGTTCTTATTTTATAGAAATTTGAACGGTCCAGAATTTCAACTGTTATGTTGGAGGATCAAACGGTAACCAAATTAAATGAAAATGGATATGCTAGCTTATTTTTCGATGATCTTCCCATCTATATGGTTGGAAATCCTTCAAACATGCTCTAGGGGGCCAAATGAGAGGTGACCGAGAATGCATAGTCCATCCGACCAACTGCCTGTTATCAGCGCCCTATATATATATATATATATATATATATATATATATATATATATATATATATATATATATATTGTAACGCTGATCTCGGACCTAGGGACCTCGGGAACGTTCTGCATCTGACCCAAGTGGAAAGCGGGTCCCACTCTGGATACAAGGCCTAATAGTTCAAAAAAGCGGATAACATACTTAACAAAATAACTATAAAATAATTATTGAGTTTTACTGATACGGATATACATGTCTCAAAATATCCTACAAGGGTCTACAGGTGGCCTAATAAAAACTCACACACACATACAAAATTCTTAAGGCGTCCATCCTCGGCCAAGTATCCTGCTCCCTCAGTATGTTTTACGAGCACGAATGACTAATCCTCAACCCCCGAAAGAAGGGAAATTAGAAAGGAATGAGCTTTCAAGGAAAGCCTGTCAAGTATACCTGAGAAACAATGAGCTTGTGAGATATCAAGAAATAGTGAACCACTTTCGAACATAACATATCATAGAAAAACAAGACCAAATCAAACACATATGGTTCACTATCCTACAAGCACACAACACCTGAGTCCAAAGAATTTCTTGTCATCTCCCAGTACCATCTTATTTTATCTTATCGCACTTTGAGTGCAGGAACTCCTACATGTAATGCGATTGCGGCCAAATGAACCATCCCAATCGACGCGTGAACCTCCAGAGGAGATCCCTTAACTTATCTTAACTGCACTAATTTGGGAGAATCTTCACATCGAGAGTCTTTGACGCGATGTATACCCTGACTTAGCATTGCTCACACGCTGCTACCACGGCCTTGTGTCGGCCAGCAGATGTGCAACATGTTCAACCGTTCATGAAGCTTAACAAAACAACTTGTATACACCACATGGGAATTCAATAAAGCAGGAGCACAAAATGTATATGCAAATCAAAGTAATTGAATACCAAGTCGTAGTAATAATAAAACAATGCCCCATTGGGCCAACAAGCATGAGATCAACAAACAAAGGTCCCAAACATGAAGAAACGTGCATAAGTATGAAATCGAGGAAGTCCTGAATCAAGAACATGCTTAAAACAAGGCATCATCAAAAACCAAAACCCATTCTTTGGGTGGGCACTAGGCAGGAACACTTACAAGAAACACGAATGAACAAAGTCAAGAAAGCCCACACCGGGCGGGTACTAGGCAAGAATACTTACCTTAATCGCAAACCAACCGGATGAACCGTAACTGTCCCAACGAAACTCAACGCTCCATGTCAATATCTGGTAATCACAATTCCATTCTCAAAATACATACTTATATTTAAGAACAATTACTTCTATAGTGCATGCACAACTACATTGGGCCCGGCCCACTAATCACCCAACTTCTAACTAGACCCGACCAACCATCTAGGGTTTAAAGGGAACCAAGACACTTATTTCAACAAAGACAACTTTCTTTACCAACAACTTAATAATTAATCTCAAAGAAACCAGAACTCAATATTCCATGCCATCTAGTCCTTATTATCAATATTTATAGAAGATATATTAGATAGAATAATCCCAAGGTTGCAAACTAGATAGACACCTTTATACCAAAAGCTTCCGTAATCCTCATCTACCCACACCTTCATTTCAAGTCCAAATCGTAGAGATCTCAACCTCACTTCTATGTCAAGTGAAACCACTTTGTAATTTACAACGCATCTGAATGCATGCTCTTTTATACATCTAATATATGTACCTACTCAGAGAAGCCATAGAAAGGATCACACCTTTACATTCAAAACAATTAACCTCAAACCTTACCTCCAAAAAAAAAAATCAGCACCTATAACAAACAAGAACCGCACATACACCCTCTTCTTGCCAATTATAAACAACCATGAATATAATCACAAGAATCCTCAACCATTCACAACACCTCAGAACTTTCCATGCTGCGTTGCATGATAAACTGAAAACATCTATATGAATCCTTCTCTAACTCAACATCTCTACTAAACCTTGAGTCCCTCCCTGTGAAACTAGTCACCATATACTCGATGAAATTCAAATTCCCCAATTAAATACACCCTCACAAACCATCCCACAAACTCATGCAAATCACAGCAAGAAGAGCAAAACAACACCTTACCTCGGATCCTTTTACTGACCATGTCCACACTTGTATATGAAAACCACAAGGGTACACACAGACACACCTGAACCATAGAGCATGCTTGTCTCATTACTAAAGCATCATCAGTAACACAGAAATTCTGGAAATCTTACACTACCATAAAAACAGTCATGGGACCTCTCTATTACTTCTATGATGCTACCATCTAACAGTTTCCTATAAATATATATATCATCGTGAACAAGGAGACTCACCTGAGTTTCCGACTAGGAATCCCTGATAGTCCCAAGAGACAAATGTGGTGGTCTCTCTTCTCCAACGGCGGTGGTTGCTAGGGTTCGAGTTTGAGAGAGGACCATATAATTATATAGGCTCTCAAAAAAAATTAGATAAGGATTATGGTTTAGATAAGTTTAATGAACCTATAATTTAATTTAAACTATCCTCTTATCCCTTATCTGCTCCTATGACCGGCCAAAGTCTATCTTCACGGAGGGCGTGCTGGCGCTAGTGGAGGAGCCATCACCATGTAGACTCTCTCATGAGAGAATTTCCAACCATCGGATCAATTCATTAATGTTTAATCTCAACCGGCCCATTTAAAACAAGATCTCAACGTGCATGGATTTCTTTTTCTTGTTATTTTTAGTAAAAAGCCCTCCTCTTCTTTTTTATTCACACGCTGGTTTTAACTTGTGAGACGTGGAAAATTCTAGTTAGGTCCTCCACACTCTTAAACTCACCTATAAGTCCTTGAAAACTCCATTAAATCCCAAATTATGATTTTATCAATTTATCACCTTGTTTCCAAATAAATTAAAATCACAAAATGCTTATCATTACCTCGCCAAAACCACTCGTATATATATATACAAAATATATTTTATTCATTAATCAATTCCCCATGATCAAAACATATCTCATAAAAATATATCTCATCTTCTAATTTGATTATCTTATCTGATTCCTTTATTTAATCACTAGATAAAATATTTACATATATTCATATATATATATATAATTCTGTAGCATACTCTCTCTCTCTCTCTCTCTCTCTCTCTCTCTATATATATATATATATATATATATATATATATAATCTTAATTCCATTATATCCAATATTTTAACATCTTTGAATCCAAAACTAATAGTGTGGAGGTCATGCACGTGGAGTTTTCTTATCTTATGGTAGGTTTGTATATGTTCAAAACTAACATTTCATCCATCAATCAAATCATCATCTTATTTTTAAATTATTCTTTCCTTAATTAGTAATTAACTTAAGGGTAGATTGGAAAATATTTATTCCCAAACATACTTCAATTAGACCCAAATCTTGAGGCCTTTTATTCCTTAACTTAATAACTAGAAAATTTAAATAACCTAAAATTTTCGGGTTTCACACATATATATATATATATATATATATATATATATATATATACTGATGCCATTCGGCCGGCCGCAACACTGTTCATTTGCGGTCGCACCGGATTTGGCCCCCTGGAGCATGTTTCAAGGATTTTTAACCGTATGGATGGGAAGATCATCGAAAAATAAGTTAGCCTGTCAATTTTCATACAATTTGGGAACTTGCAGGGTTTTCATCTTAACGGATAAAAATTTATAGGAATCTAAACGGTCGAGAATTTCAACCGTTAAGTGGGAGGACCAAACGGTTACCATATTGTATGAAAATTGACAGGGTAGCTTATTTTTAGCAGATCTTCCCATCCATACTAAAAAAAATTTTTCAAACATGCTCTAGGGGTGATAACATGCGGCCGGCCGGATTTGAACATTGATCCGGCCGGCCGCATGTTATCACTGCTATATATATATATATTATAATATATAACGTTTCCTGGGTGAATGTGATTGAATTTGAAAAATATTTGTCATGTGCCAAATCAATAATTACTTAAATAATTAAATATATCATGAAATCAATTGTTTCTTCCGTAGGTCCAGGCTGTGCAGGTCCAGGCTGTGCTGACATCCATTTGAATCGGATTACGTCATGTAATAGTTATATAATGAGTGTTAGTTCATATCGCGAGGCAATCTTGCTCAAAATAGACCATCCGATGATACCCAAGCAAATGAGACACATTTTACAAAGAGAAAATAAAAACCAATTTCTCTTTTTTAATTACGTTTTGAATATATTTTAGACAGATAAATCCACAAACCAAATTGAAATAGATTTTTCAAGAATAACTTGCATCAATTATAGATAATGATCACAATGAAATTGTGAATTTTAACTTTAATGCATAAAATGAAAATTTAAGTTATCTAACTATTACATATTCTTTAAATTAAAAAAATTGTTCTACAACCATGTTGGTATACTTTTTGTGCCCTATATAGGAAGCTTGTCTGTGTCCTTTGTTATCCTTGTCATTGCATCAACACATATATTTTCTTCTCTCGATATTTGGATCATCTCCCAATTCAGTATTTTATTCAGTAGTCTTCTGCACTCCTATGTTGCTCCTCTCATTCTCTAGTTCTTATCCCCTTTGTTTTGTTGGATTAATCTTTCTACGCCCTCCTTTAGAGCCTTCAGTTCTTCCTCAAACACTAAGTGTGCTTCAGACGTTTCAGCTCCTGTAATACATAAATGGCCTCTGTTAGACATAATGATATAGCCAATCCATACTCTTCTTACATCTTTGTTCCATGAGGCATCAGTGAACAACATATGCTTATGGTTTTCTTTGTTCCATCTCCTTTGCATCTACCTCGCTTTATCTTCAATCGGTTAGCTTCTCTGCTTGTATTCTATTGCTGCAATTATACTTTTTTGAGCCACCATGCATATGAGGATTGTTGTGCCTTCTTCTGAAGATTTGATTACAATGTGATTTCCATATCTGCCACAATGTGTTTCCAATAATTAACTTCCCTATTGGGGAAAGTTGGTGGTTTCCTATGTAGCCTTTAACTATTTGGTTTCCTTCTGATCGATTCTTTGTCCTCGTGTATCCCAACCACTGAGGTATCCCTTCCTTTTCATCTTTGCCCAAATTTGTTCTGTCCAGCTGCAACCCTAGAAGAAATGGTTAGTAGTTTCACTGTTAATTCTACATATTGGGCTGGTCCACAAATCCTGCTATAGATAGTTTCTAGTTGGGAGACAATCATGGAAGAATTTCGAGAGAAACATCTTTACTCTTGGAGCTATCTCTAGCTTCCACATTTGTTTCCAGCCCTACCATGGGCTTAATTCATGCTTCGTTCTACATATTGTTGAGCGCGTACACACGCTCACGCAAGTATACGTGTCACCAAAGTAATAATTATCTTTAAGTCTCGATATTGGATCCTCAGAGAGTGGAAATGAGGCTAATTGAGCAGAAGCTTATAAAGTTACTACGATCCTTCAGTAATTTATTATGGTGGCTTTGAACTAAGCTAAACTATATCCTAGAAAAGTAGTAACTATAACGAAGAGTTCAAGGGAAAAACAATCAGAGATAGGTAGCGAGGCTTGTATGACTCATAGACATAATGTAGGTTTTCTCCTTTGATTGGTAATGGATTGCTAAGCTAGAGGGCAAGGGCAATTCAGTGGCATACTAGGGGACTTCATTCGCACTAATGCGTAGATGATGATTCTCTATCCCTAGGGAATATGCCTATGACCTCTGATACATGCGCAGAGTGCGCGACAACTACCCACAAGTGTATAGGGTCGCTCAAGTAATAAAGTACCCAAAATGTAGGGTTGTGGAATCCACAGGGACTGGAATCTAGTATTAACTATTCTTTGCTATCTAGTGTGAAACTACAAAAAAGGTTGCATTGGTTGTTGATCCTAATGAAGGCTAAAGCGGACAATTGGTTGTGAGAAATCAGAGATTAAGCGTGGCCCCTCGGATCTCAATCCCCCTAGGTTTCTTTTATTGGCAATCAAATTCTAATTATTAGTTCTCTATTAGTTGGTTCTTGGGAGTTCGATATTTGCGCATCTAGATGCCACATCCGATCTCTCGGCATGCGGATCGAACTCATTACCTATGTCTAGTTATAACCTAACTAAGACAAACATGAATCTATGCATAGATGAGGCATGCAATCAAAACCCTAAGCATGGACATGCTTTGCAAGACATAGCAAGGTATGTGACCATGCCTCATGCACGACACAATTATATCAATCAAAACACAGAACCACAAGAACCATCCATGAAAGAAACTAATAAATAATGAATTTAATTATTAAAAGAAATCCTCGAGTTCATGCGACCGAGGCTCCACCGAAGGGGCTTAGCCTCTCATGCTAATGAATACATCAACAAAGAAAATAGGAGAAGACATAGTTAAGAAACATGGATTCCCTTTCTTGATGTCTTCTCCGCCTTTGATTTCTTTTACTCCTTTGACCAACGTCCAGATCTTGAGCTCCCGTCCAAAGATTGTCAATCTGGTATAGATCTATTCTCCTCCTGCATAGGGTTTATATAGGATGGAAATATGTGGCAAGGTCATTCTCCCACTTCTTGATAACTTCTGGTTTGAGTTGGAGTAGGTCCAGATAATCTTGAGATAAATTCGGGATAAATCGCACTGAAATTCCAGGTTTGCGCAATCTTCATCAATTGAACGATCGGGTGACCAAATCAACTTGGAACTACTTGAAGTTTTAACTAGATGTTCCTAACCCCTTCCTCTTCAATCAGAACGGTAGAGATTATATTTAGAGTCCTAGATCTCTTGGCAAAAATTCCGGAACATTACATCTTGTTAGCAGGCTGTGGTTGTGGGGTGCACGGGCGTGCCAAGCATCCGCACGCCAGTGCCAAATGAATTTGACGAGTTTTGAGTACAAATATGTGCACGAGCTTGTGCACAGGAGTGCCACCTTGTACTATGGCTGTGCACATCTCTGTAAAGGCCCTTTTTAGCTTGTTTCGCCCTGGTTTGTACCGTTTCTCGCTTCTTTTGCTCCGAGTACCTATTTTACCTGTTCAATCACAAAACAAACCCAGAGAAGCACAAAAATAGAGGAATTGATGCGAAATAACGGGATAAGTGCATGAAAATATGATGGAAATATATGTATAATTGTGCACTTATCAACCTCTAACACATATCCCTATGCATGGAATAAATCATTACTGTACCTAGTCAAATGCCCTGACTATGAATAACTACATCATATTCCTATGATACAACGATGCAAATTGTCACACCAGCCTTCTACCTTGCAATGTATGGTTCTCCTATACTAACATTCATATGCATTTAAAGTGTAATATTTTAGCTCTCGTAAGAAAACTATTTTATTAGGCATATGTTCTATGTTGTACAGCCAAAATGTAGAGTTTAGAGGGAAAATTATATGTTTTTGGTCCCTATATTCATTAATTCCATATCTTGGTTGCTATACATTATTTGTGCGTAGTTTCCGTAGATTTTATATTTATAGGTTCTAAATCAAGTGAATTTTATGTGTTTCAGGTGATACTACTCATGGATCGATGCTCAAGAGGACAGATCAACGCAGGAAGCAACCAAGAGTGAAGAACATAGTGACGTTTAGCATGAATGTCTCGACGATTGAACGTCGCAACAGTTGATTGGATCATCAAGACATTTACTATCAAAGCGAAGGGCAGAAATTCTCAGCCTCCACGAACGTCGCGATGATTAATTGGAATGTCACGATGTTTCATTAAAGTTATATAAAAGCGAGCCTAATTTATCCATCCTTTGTCTTGGCGGTGGTTGTGGCTCCAAGGCGGTGATCTGGAGGGATTGAAGGCCATATCCTGTGGGAAGAAGCTCCACACAAAGGGGAGAAGATATTTTGCATTGTTTTATTATTGCTTTAAGTTTCCTTTGTATCTAAACATGAATAGCTGTTTTCTAATTTTCAATACTTTGCATCCTTTATTCATGTTATTTACTTAAACACCTATTTCTAGAGTTGTATGAATCCTATGACTTGAATTTATATTATCATATGTTTTTCATGTTTGTGCTGCTCTTGGTTGTGCCTGTGACTAATGCTAATTATTAATCATGCGCTGTGTGAAACACTGGATCATATCTCTAACTTGGTGAGCTTGGTTTCTCTTCCTCTCAAAAACAGGTCATCTATTGTAATAATGTGGGAGCCACAAATTTATGCTCTAATCCAGTGTTTCATTCCCGTATGAAACATGTTGCACTCGACCATCATTTCATTCGTGAACACAGAGTGACGCCGGGCAGGGTAGTGATTAACCTGCGGGCGGTGGTAAATATGGGGGATTGATAGAAGAGCAAGAAAAAGGAAGGACAAACAGAGAAGAAAATTCTCTGAAACTTTAAAAATAAAATAACTCAATAATCAATGAATAAAATTCAAATCACAAGTCGGGTTTAAATAGTTAAAAAAAACTAACCTAGATAACCTAGAAATTCTATCTTCTTATTCAAATTTGCCCAAATCGGCAAATTTTGGTCTAATAGAAAAACTTATCTAATTCTAAAATAACTAAACAAAACAGATAACTCCTAAAAATCCGAGTTCAAATCGGATTCATATCCTATCCTAAATTGGCATACGAAGTATTGCCAAAAATGGAAAAAAAACACCAAAAAACGAAGAAATGACCGGAAAATAGTGGAATTTGAGGATGAAGGAAAGGTCCATTGAGCAAAGCTGATGGACCCCACCTGCGCTTCGAGCCGAGCTTTCCGAATTGGGGTTGAGCGCGCGAATCCGATATCGGTAGCCAAAGTTATGGCCAAAATACTGAAACGTGTCCAAAGTGCTCCCCAATTCCGGACTTGGCTCGATCACCTTCCGCCTTTACGTCGGTCCGCCAAGTCGTGGTATGCCAAAGCTCTCATGGTGCAATCAGACAGCTCGGCATCGTCTGACTCGGGTTCTCCTGCATCAGCTTCCCCCGGTTGGAAAGAACTCACCCTCGAGTTCGTATCAGTTGACTCCACAAAGCAAGGGCTCAGATGTTTCACATTGAAGATGTCTGAGGTCTTCACATGACTGGGAAGGCGCAACCGGTATGCATTGTCATTGATCTTCTGCAGCACTTCACAGGGTCCGATCTTTCTTTCTTTCAGCTTGTTATACTCACCCACAGGGAAGCGATCTCGAGTGAGGACAACCCACACTAAGTCACCCTCATCGAACAGCACCTGACACCGCCGTTTGTCTGCATTTATCTTATACTTGGTATTACTCTCCTGAATAGCTGACTTGACCTGCTCATGAATAACCCGAAGGTGCTCCGCCATCTCATCAGCTCGGGGGTAAACACGACCAATTCGTGGGACGGGGGTGAGATCAAGTACTCCTGATGGGTTCCGCCCATAGACAACCTCGAATGGGCTCAAGCCGGTAGTTCGATTCTTTGATCTATTATAGGCAAATTCGTCTTGAGGTAGTGCCAGATCCCACTGCTTCGGTTTATTTCTAGCCAAACTCCTCAATAGGTTGCCCAAACTCCGGTTCACCACTTGACCGGCCCATCTATGCGGGGGTGGTATGCATCGCTAAAGTTCAATCAAGGCCCCCAATTTTCCCCATAAGCTTCTCCAGAAGAGGCTAACGAACTTGGTGTCACAATCAAATGTGATGGAGCGGGGGACACCATGCAAGCGAACAACCTCTCGAAAGTAAAGATGTGCAATGCGGGTAGCATCCATAGTCTTCCGACAAGCTACAAAATGAGCCATCTTGGAAAATCTGTCAACCACCACCATGATAGAGTCTGAGGCCCGCTGGGTATGAGGGAGGCCCAAAACAAAATCCATACTGACGTCAAGCCAAGGGGCTTCAGGGACAGGCAAGGGAGTGTATAAGCCTGCGTTGGTGAGAACTCCTTTGGCCCGCTGACACACAAAGCAGCGCTCCACAAAGTGAGCCACGTCGCTAGACAACTTCAGCCAATAAAAGTCTGCAGCTATGAGGGCGTAGATCTTATCACGACCAAAGTGACCCTCATTATAGAGTTCGCTCATGATCTGCTGCCGCAATGAAGCGATGGGATGCACAAACAGCCACCTAAACAGTAACCGTTATGCAAAATAAATTCGTGACGATGTCCATCGTTACCTCTGAAGGATCCGCCTCAAGGAAGGATCATCTCAGATACATATCCGTAAAAGCTTCAAACCACGCAACTTTGGCGCCATTGTGGTGAGAAGAGAATCAAGGCGCTCAAAGCATCTACTACACGGTTGAGGCTTCCTGCTTGATGCTTCAGAGTAAAGGTGAACTCTTGCAAGTACGCCACCCACTTAGCGTGTCGCCTGCTCAGTTTGTGTTAGCCATTGATGTACTTCAGGGCTTCATGATCGGTGAACAAGATGAACTCCTTCTGTATGAGGTAGTGGCGCCAATGCTTTAGCGACTAAACTATGGCATAAAACTCCAGGTCATAAGTGGTGTAGTTCTTCTTCAACCCTGACAGCTTCTCGCTAAAGAAAGCTACCGGTCGTCCTGACTGGCTCAGAACACCTCCAACGCCAACTCCAGATGCATCACAATTGACCTCGAACACTTTGTCGAAGTCGGGAAGTGCGAGAACTGGTGCTTCAGTCATCTTCTGTTTGACCAGGTGGAAGCTAGTTTCGGCCTCATCCGTCCACTTGAAATCACGCCCCTTGAGACACTCGGTGATGGGGGCAATCAACGTGCTAAAGTTCCGGATGAATCTTCTATAGAACGAGGCCAGCCCATGGAAGCTTCGAACATCATGCAAGGTCCTCGGTCTGGGCCACTCCAAGATTGCATCGATCTTTGATTGATCTACATGAACACCGTCAGTAGAAACAACAAAACCAAGGAAGGTCACAGAAGTGGTGAAGAAGGAACACTTCTTTCGGCTGACGAACAGGCGCTCCGTTCTCAGCAACTCTAAGACAGCGCGAAGGTGGTCAAAGTGTGAGGACCAATTCGGACTATAGATGAGGATGTCATCAAAATAGACCACCACAAATTTGCCCATAAACGGTCACAAAACCTAGTGCATGAATCGCATGAATGTGCTGGGGGCGTTGGACAACCCAAAAGGCATCACCATCCACTCGTACAGTCCATGCTGTGTCTTGAACGCCGTCTTCCACTCATCTCCAGGCCGTATTCTGATCTGGTGGTATCCGCTCTTCAGATCGATTTTTGAGAAGACCTTTGAGCCGGATAGCTGATCCAACATGTCATCCAGGAGGGGGATGGGGTAGCGGTACTTGATGGTGATTTTATTGATTGCTCGGCTGTCTATACACATGCGCCACGAGCCATCCTTCTTTGGCACCAACAGGGCTGGAACTGCGCAGGGACTCATGCTCTCTCGGATGTAGCCGTTCCTTAATAACTCCTCCACTTGCCGCTGCAATTCCTCGGCCTCCTTGGGGCTGAGGCGGTATGTTGGTCGGTTCGGCAAGCTCGATCCTGGGATAAGATTTATCTGGTGTTGGATGTCCCTCATAGGTGGGAGTCCCGGGGGCATCAAGTCCGCAAACTCCAAGAGCAACTACTACACTTCTATTGGCAGATCTGGATCCATGTCTGTGGCACTATGCATGCAAGGTAGCAATGCATAGACTACATCGCCCTGCTTGATCCCGCTTAAAAATCTGGATATAGAAAGTAGGTTAGTATTGGTTACCGGAGCAGGATGCTTTTCTTCTCGGCGGGGTGCCAACACAATCGTTTTTCCCTTGATGCTGAGGGAATAAGTATTCTTCCTTCCATCATGGACCATGCTCCGATCATACTGCCACGGTCGCCCCAGTAGTAGGTGGCATGCATCCATTGACGCGACGTCGCACCATGCATTGTCAAAGTACCTCTGCCCAATGGAGAAAGACACGAGACATCGCCGATCTACTTTTACCTCGTTGCCTTTGCTCAGCCATGATAGATTGTAGGGCTTCGGATGTCGCTCTGTCTTTAACTGCAACTTCTGGACAGCGTCTTCAGACACCACGTTCTCACAACTACCGTTGTCGATGATCACCTTACAAACCTTGTCGGCCACTGTGCAGGTGGTGTGGAAGATGTTGTTTCTCAGCCAGTCGTCCCTTGATTCATCTTTGGGTGCAAGCAGACTCTTGTGAACAACGAGGATCTCATGGCCATCCCCAATCAGCACGTCACCAGCCTTATCATCATCGCCATAATCATCATATACTGGTTCCTCAGCCTCCTCAGCCTCGATCTCTTCAATCATCAGGTTCTTGCCCTTCTGACTAGCAGGTTTCCGACACTTGGGTGATTTATGCCCCTGCTCACCACATCTATAACAATGAACACCAGAGTTAGAACTACCTGACGGTACTTGCTGGACTGGGCGGGGTGCCTGAGGGCGAGCGGTCCGGCTACTCTGATCGCTCCTGATTGGTGGTCTTCTATTCTGCTGCCTTTCAACAGTGAGGACGCGCTGGTATGCCTCCGAAACAGTCCATAATGAGTGTAGACTAAGAACATCTTGTATTGGTTGGCGCAGACCTCCCAGATATCGAACCACCAGTTGCTCCTCCGTCTCGGATAAGTCGTTCCGCGCGATCAATTGGTAGAAGTCCTCTATGTACTTATCTACCGATCTTCCGCCCTGTCTCAACGTATGAAGTCGTTGAAACAAGGTTTGGGTATAGCCGAAGGGGAGGAAGTGCCCCTTCATCTTCTTCTTCATCTTGTCCCAATCTACGATCTTTGGTTTGCCTTGCCGATCCCGTGAACGCCGCAGCTGCTCCCACCACGCGGATGCTCGGCCCTTCAACTTGATGGCAACTAGCTTCACCTTTAAACGATCAGGGACCTCCTTGTACTCAAATATCCTATCGACCTCGTTCAGCCAGTCGATGAAGACTTCAGCATGTAGGGTTCCAGTAAATTCGGGCAACTCCACCCGAAAGCTGAGATCTCCGTGACGCTCCTCTCGTGCACGGTGCTCTCTAGACTGCCCACGCCGGGAATAGGGGTTGATGAAGGTAGACTCGGAGTCATGGTCTGAAACCTCACGATCCCCCAAATCTCTCGCCGCCAATCGTTGGGTCAACTCCGCTACTTGTCTCTGCAGATCCTCGTTCATCGCTTCCAAGGCGATTGGGTCTCGAGACGGACCTTCCTCTGCCGGAACATGTCCACCACGACGACCACCACGGCCACCACGACCTCCAGCCATTGATGGCGAGGCCACAGGAAGAAGATGATCTCTGATACCAACTGACGCCGGGCAGGGTAGTGATTAACCTGCGGGCGGTGGTAAACAGGGGGGATTGATAGAAGAGCAAGAAAAAGGGAGGACAAACAGAGAAGAAAAGTCTCTGAAACTTTAAAAAGAAAACAACTCAATAATCAATGAATAAAATTCAACCCACAAGCCGGGTTTAAATAGCTAAAAAAAACTAACCTAGATAACCTAGAAATTCTATCTTCTTATCCAAATTTGCCCAAATCAGCAAATTTTGGTCCAATAGAAAAACTTATCTAATTCTAAAATAATTAAACAAAACAGATAACTCCTAAAAATCCGATTTCAAATCAGATTCATATCCTATCCTAAATTGGCATACGAAGTATTGCCAAAAATGGAAAAAAAAAACACTGAGAAGCGAAGAAACGACGGGGAAAACAGTGGAATTTGAGGTTGAAGGAAGGGTCCAAGCTCGATGGACCCCACGTGCGCGTCGAGACGAGCTTTCCGAATTGGGGTTGAGCGCGCTAATCCGATATCGGTAGCCAAAGTTATGGCCAAAATACCGAAACGTGTCCAAAGTGCTCCCCAATTCCGGACTTGGCTCGATCACCTCCCGCCTTTACGTCGGTCAGCCAAGTCGTGGTATGCCAAAGCTCTCATGGTGCAATCAGATAGCTCGGCATCGTCTGACTCGGGCTCTCCTGCATCATCAACTCACCTAGTAATCCCTCCTCCTTTGGTTGGATTTTCCCCACTACTGTAGGTGATGCAGTTAAACGGGCAGAATTTTCTCTAAATTACCAAGAAAATAAAAAATAAAAAAATATAATTTACAAAACTTTCTTTTTCTCTCTCTGTCCCTCTCTCTCTCTTTTCTCTTTTCTCTTTTTACTGCCATTTCTCTCTCTTTCTTTCTTCTCTCTCTTCCTTACTTTTCTCTTCTTTCACTCTTTTCTCTCTTTCTCTCTCTCTCTCTCTGCCTGCTTACTCCTCTCCCTCTCTCTTTCTTTATCTTTTTCTCTTCCTCTCTCTTTTCCCCTTTGCCTCTCTTTCTTTCCTTTCTCTCTCTTCCTATTTCCTCCTCTTCTTCTTTCCTTTCTCTCTATCTCCTCCCTGTTGGGCGTTGGGATGCTTGGATATTTATTGGGCGTTGAGGCGGTGGAGCGCAGCTTCGTGGAAGCTGCATTTTTTTTCTTATTAATTGTAATTTATCAATTTAACCCCCAAAACTTTTCCCATTTTACTAAATCACACATTAATTTTTATTTTTGATTTATTATATTACTTCAAAAAAAAATCCGCATATTACAAAACGAACATCTTGGGACAAAAATGTGTGATGATGATGATGACTTTATTATTCTATTGCTCTACGTAGATGAAATATTGATTGTTGGACATGATACTAACAAGATTACTAAATTGAATAATGCTTTGAGTAAGTCTTTTTCTATGAAGGACTTAAGACCGGCAAAGCAAATCTTGGATGTCCATAAAGCGTGATAGGGGAGCTTAAAAGCTATGACTATCACAAGGAAGTACATTGAGAAGGTACTTGATCGTTTCAACTTGAACAGCGCAAAGCCGATGAATACTCCACTTGGAAGTCATTTCAAATTAAATTAAAGCAACCCAAGTGAGAATGAAGAAGAAAGAAATGAAGAATATCCATATGCATTGGCTTTTGGGAGCTTGATATATGTTGTGGTTTGTACAAGACCGGATATAGCATATACCATTGGAGTGGTTTATAGACACCTTGCTAATCCAAGCAAGGAGCATTGACAAAAGGTAAAGTAGATCTTTCATTATTTGAGTGACACTTCTACGACATGCTTATGTTTTGGAAGTGGTAAAACAACATTAGAAGGATATACGGATGCAGATATAGCTGGAGATCTTGATACAAGAAAGTCAACGTTCGGATTCTTGTACACTTTTATGGGGGGGACCATGTCTTGGCAATCAAAATTGCAAAAGTGTGATGCATTGTCTACAATAGAAGTGGAGTACATAGCCATTACCGAAGCATGAAAGGAGATGCTATGGATGAAAAAGAGCATAGAGGAGAGAGGAGAGGAGGAGGAACAAAGCATAGAGGAGAGAGGAGAGGAAGGAGTAGAGAGGAGACAAGATAGCAGGGAAATTCAGAAGATTCGATTCATTCTTCCTCCATACATTGTCGTGCTATCTAACAGCACATAACAAATACTGATGACTTAACAGACTCATAGGCGCATATTGATAAACATCTAGCGTGCGAGGATACGCGAGCACTGATTACACTGCCTACTAACAACCTTCTCCCCTTTTAATTAGAGAACAACCTTGCTAATTAACATACTAATTAAGCTAATAAGACATAACATAATCATCATATTTGGTTCTTATGGTCCCCTTGTTTGTCCTTTTGCTCCGCCTTGCTGTAGAGGCGTTGCTGGTACCCGCGAGGTTTGCATCAATTGCCGCTGTCCCCTGAAGCACCTGGTCCTTAAGGTGGAATTCTGGATGAGCGCTGCGAAAATCATGGAGCGACTCCCAGGTTGCGTCTTCACGTGATTGACTCTCCCATTACACAAAAAGCTGGGGAACAGGGCGACATTTCAGTTACGTGGTGTGGGTGTCCAGGATAGCTAGTGGTTTTAAAAATAGATGCTGATCAATGAAGTCATTGGGTAATAGGTTGGGTTGCACAGTTGGGACCCCCACGCATTTCTTTAAGAGGGACATATGAAAAACATCGTGGAGCTTCGCGGCTGGCAGACAGGCTAGACGGTAAGTGACGATGCCGATCTTCTCTTAAATTCCTTAAATTGGGAAGGGTCCATAGAAATGACAGGAGAGCTTGTGGAACGATCGGCGAGCCAAGGAGTGTTGATGATAGGGTTGAAGCTTCAAGAAAACCCAGTCGCCTACTGATATTTGGGTGTCCGTGAGCTACGAATTCTCTTGGTTCCGCATGCGTGATTGGGCGTGGAGAAGGTTCTCTCAAAGGGGAGTGAAAATTGAGGCTTTGTTCATGAGCAATTCATCAACTGCGGTGCGGTGACGGAGGAGTTGCCGGCGAGGTAGTCCACCAGGGACAGTGGGGGTCGACCGAAGATGGCCTCGAAAGGTGTCATTTTGATCGCCGAATGCCAGGCAATATTGTAGTGCCACTCGGCCCAGCATAAGTAGTGCAGGCATTGCCGGGGTGATCAGCAATGAGAAATTTGAGATAATCCTCCAAATAGTGATTCAACACCTCCATTTTGCCGTTAAACTGAGGATAATAGGCGCTGCTCATCGCCAGCACTGTCCCGTAGGATTGGAACAACTCGTGCCAAAACTGGCTCATTAAGACAGGGTCTCTATCAAAGACGATGTTCGCAAGAATCCCATAAAGCTTGATGATGTCACGGACCATGATGTCGGCCACCTGAGGAGCAGTGAAGGAGGGGCTGAGAGTTGAAAAGTAGGCATGTTTTAAAAGGCGATCGACTACCACTAGAATAGTTGACTTGCTAGCGGACGGCGGAAAGTGGGTAACGAAATCCATATAAATGGAATGCCAAATCTTCCCCGAGATTGGTAGGAGTTGCAGGAGGCCTTGAGGGGAACGGTTGAAGGGTTTGGAAGCTTGACAAACCGAACATCGGGACACGTAGTGGCGAATAGAGCAACGGAGATCTGGTCAATAGAATGTGCTCGCAAGCCGGGTCAAGGTCCGGAGAACCCCGGCATGGCCGCCCACAGGTGAAGCATGGAATTTAGAGAGGAGGATGGGTTGGAGGGGTGATTCTTGAGGAATGTAGACCCGCCCTTTGTAGAAGAGGATGCCATCTTTGATGGAATAGTCCGGATGTTCACCGGGACTTCAAGCAACAGCACTATCAATTGTCCCGTCGCAGAGTGGACATTGTAGGATCACCGAATAGCATCCGAGAGCGCGGTCATTAGTATGGAGTGGGCCAGAAGAGTATGACAATTGGGAGACGGAAGATGGGAAAGCGCATCTGGGCGACCATTTTGGATACTAGGACGGTACTCGATACTGACATCGTACCCGAGGAGCTTGTAGAGCCACCTCATCTACTCTAGGGTTTGGATGATCTGGTTTAGTAAGGCACGAAGGCTCTGGTGATCCATCTGCACAGTGAAGTGGTGGCCCAAGAGATACTGGCGCCATTTTCGAATGGCCTCACTGACCGCGTGCATTTCTCGCGCTTAGGCAGAGGACGACTACATCCGAGGGGAGAGGTGTTTGTTGAAATATGCTAGGGGATGATCGTTCTGAAGCAGGACCGCGCCTATGCCGATACCTGAAGAGTTTGTTTGTACAACAGAAGGGAGGGTGAAGTCGGGTAAGCATAAAACAGGGGTTTCTGTTATCTTTACCTTCAATTCCTAGAAAATCGTTGTGTCACTAGCGACCAAATAGAAGCGTCCTTGCGAAGGAGGTCATTGAGGGGGGCAGCTAGGGATGCGTAGTGTGAGACAAAGAGTTGGTAGTAGCCAGAGAGACTGGGAAAACTGTGCAACGCCTTCAATGAAGTCGGCAGCAGCCAATCAACAATAGCCTAGATCTTTGTAAGGTCTACTGCTACGTGACTCCCGGAGACAATATGGCCAAGGTAAACAATGGAACTACAGCCGAACTCGCATTTGCTCTACTTGACGAACAACTGATGAGATCGGAGACTGGTGAACACGCCGCATAGGTGGATCAAATGAAGCTCCCACATAGGGCTGTAAATCAAAATATCATCAAAGAAGATCAAAACAAATTGATGATGAACTGGCCTGAAGGTATCATTCATAATCGATTGAAATGTGGACGGAGCGTTGGCCAGGCCGAAGGGTATGACGAGGAACTCGTAGTGGCCCTCGTGCGTGCGGAATGCGGTATTTGCAATGTCCTCTAGATGAATTTTGACTTGGTGATAGCTCGCACGGAGGTCTAATTTGGAGAAGACGCCGGCACCATTGACTTCATCCAGTAGCCCCTCAATAATCGGAATGGGGAACCGATCCTTCACCTTGACGGCATTTAGTGTGCGGTAACTACGTAAAATCTCCACGTGCCGTCTTTCTTCTTGACAAGAAAAGCCAGAGAGGAGAAGGGGCTAGTCCTCAGATGGATGACGCCCTCGGCCAACATGTCCAAACACGGTTGTGTCGAGCCATGTAGTTGGATGCAATCGCCTTCTTGTTTAAATTGCAACCAGAGGTTAGTGTAGTCAAAGTTAAAAGGGCCCAAGCCCAACATCCATTGGACCCCCAGCACAAGGTCGGCCTTGTAGATGGGCAAGAAGAGAAGGTCTACTGTGAAAGTCGTGATCCCTAGTTTAAGCTTCACTCCAAGACACTCGTCGCCGCATGACAGAGCATCTCCATTGCCAACCGTGACGCGTAGTTGGGGTGATGGGCGCGTCGTCAAGCCAAGGAAGGAGGCTAGCTTAGTTTGAATGAAATTGTTGGTCGACCCACCATTAACGAGAACAACCACGCGATGACCATTGATATAGCCATCGAGTTTTAGTTTGGTCGGGACGATGTGGCCGTTCAACGCATGAAATGAGATGTAGAGGGCGGTGGGGGCTTGAATTTCACTGATTGGGGTCGGTGGCGCATCCTCAAGGAGCAAAGGGGGTAGTGAGTGATCCTGTGGCTCATCATCCTCTGCATCCGCCAACAAACAGAGGAACTGCGGCGGTCGGCAACGATAGTCGGGGGTGAATTGAGAATCACAGTTGAAATAGAGGTTGCACACCCGCCGAGAAGCCATCTTAGTAGGGGTGAGATGCTTGACGGGAAGTGGAGCAATCCGCGGAGGAACGAGCGGAGGCGAAGGGGAAACTGGCTGCTTAGTGGAAACTGGCAGTGAGGAATGAACGGCCCGTTGGCGGCGTTGCATTTGTCTTCTATGAGCTTTGCTATACCCATGGCCTCGTGGAGGGACTGAGGTTTAAGAAAATACAGTTCCCTTTGGATGTCTTCACGGAGGCCTGAAAGTGAGCAGTTAAGGAGAGAGGAGTGACTGAGGCCGAAGATACGAGTGGATAAGCACTCGAAATCATGGAGATAGGTGGAGAGGGAGAAGGATTGTTTGAGTTTGAATAGCTAGGCTTCATGGTTAATGAAGGAGGATGGTCCAAAATGGATTTCAAGGAGACTACAAAACTTGTCCTATGAGGATAGCTGAGAAGTTGAGTGTAACTAGTGGAACCATTGGATTGCCAGACCAGCCATGTAGAAGGCTGCGATCTAGAGTTTTTGGTCATCGGGATCTGGTGGAAATGGAAAAAATTGGTGATCTAAAAGAGCCAGCCGTGAACGTTCTCGCCGGAGAAGACAGGGATTTTGAGCTTGGGTGAACGGGCATGAGGGAGAGTGGTGGAGCTGAGAGTTGGGCTGTTAGAGGTGGGGTGAGGCGGATGAGTGGAAGGGAGCGGTGGTTGTTGTGGTGGTGTTGGTGGAACTGGAATCAGGGGTGGGCGCGGTGGTATTGGAAGGAGAGGTTGATGCAACTGAGAGATCTGCGCTAGGATTTCAGCATTAGTTTGACGAATCTCAGCTAAGGACTCTTCAGTATGATGCTGTAGCTGGGCGTAGGCTGACGCATGGTGTTGTTCATTGAGTTGAACTGGGCATCGTGATGCTAAAGTTGCTCAGAGATGGAAGTGAACTGTTCTTCCACGACGCTGGAATGCATTGTTATCCCGTCGATCATCATCACCGGCAGAGAACAGTGAAAGCACCAGAATGGAGAACCCTTGGAGAAGAGGAGGAGGAACATAACATAGAGGAGAGAGGAGAGGAAGAAGGAGTAGAGAGGAGACAAGATAGCAGGGAAATTCAGAAGATTCATTGCAGTGCTATATAACAACACATAACAAATACTAATGACTTAACAGACTTGTAGGCGCATATCGACAAACACTTGGCGTGCGAGGATACGCAAGCACTGATTACACTGCCTACTAACAACCTTGTCCCCCTATAATTACATAACAACCTTGCTAATTAACATACTAATTAAGCTAATAAGAAATAACATAATCATCATATTTGGTGCTTATGGTCCCCTTGTTTGTCCTATTGCTCCGCCTTGCTGTAGATGCATTGCTAGTGCTCGCAAGGTTTGCATCAGTGGGGCACATGGGTGAGTAAATGACTTAACTTACTTAACCCTTCATATAAAAGGGAGATAAATAAAATTTGTTTAAAATGCTCTAGAAAGAAAGCAAGGGAAAAAGAAGAGAAGGAAAATGGTGAAGTTGATGGTGGTTTTTCAATCCTTTTGTTTAAGAGAAAGTGTGATCATGATTTAGTTTCCATTGGTATTCCTTTGATAACCACTCCCCTATTCTCTTTTGTGTTCCATCAATTGTGATGATCTATTGTATGAACTAAGAGTGTGTTACTCTTAACGATGAATGTGAGCCTCTAAAGTATTAGAGAAGTTGTAATCCCAATGTTATTGTTATAGTGGAAGATTGTAGGACTTTTGTCCTGTTGTATTTCCCATTACTTTGAGAGATTTTCCATGTTTTTATTTATCTCCATACGGTTGATGAATTGCCTCTATTAATAGTCGCATTTGTTTTAAGTGATTTTTGCTTACATAAAGAAAATAATCGAGATACACTGCATGTCTCGACAAGAAGTGGTGACCCATACAGGTCATCAAACACATTAGAGAATCACACCGTGTATCCATATGAGATCATATGTCAAAATCTGAATGGATGGTGCTGAAATAGCTTTCCTTGTCATAGTAACTCTACCCCCACTTAATTTATGTAAGAGGAGGAGAGCTTTACTTTGATCTGCGGCGGTCCCGCGAGCAAGCGAGTCTTCGGAGACAGAGAGCGTTCACGCAGCTTTCCTACTTTTTCAGCCTCTCTCACCATGAAAATGAGATGTTCATAAGGCCAACAAGAAACACATCGTTCACACCATAAAAGGAACCGCACCCCGCCTTCATCTCCACCAAGGCTTGGAATGGCCGTCCGATTTGCAGAATCAACGGACCAGATTAAAAACACCCACAGCCGGAATCAGGTAGCCTTTTTCCACTTCGCTGATCCAGTGGCCCCTAACGAGTAGGAAACATACGAGACTGACCCTTCTAATCCCACGTGTCACCTCCAATTAATGCACCACCTCCCTTTAAAAGTCAACCACTACCAACGGTTTGGTGCTACGTGTAAAACGCCTTCCCATGGTTCCATTGTGCCGCTGGAAAAACTTAGAATATGAATTCAATTCACACGCTCTCAAGTCTTAACCAGAAAAACTTTTGGCGTCAACTGAATTAAGTTGCTCCGCGATAAATCTTAACACTAGTCTGAGTTGGTTTATATAGAGTAACACCATCTATCATTCCCTCCATTCCCTTCTCCTTGTTTCTTTTCTTCTCTCTCTAAAATGAATGTAAAGACACTCAACATTCTATTGTTTGATTATATTTTCAATCTTCTTTCACCTTCTTGTCTCAGCCTTTATGCTGAACAGATGAGATCGCCATTAACAGGGGCTTCCAAAAATGCTGGTATATATATAATGTTAAAATAATTTTTGGTAGTATTTCTCATTATTAGATAAGGATTTTTAAGTTTAGTAGTATTCTCATTAAGATAAACAATGTTTGATATCTTTGATTAAAAGGTTGTGGGCTAACTTCATTGTTTTTCTCTCCTTGCAGCAATGATGAATATTGACCAGGCTATTGCTTATGCACTAATGGTTGCAGCACTTGTCATCACATATCTTGTACATTGATCCTAAAGTTAATTATGTGATCAGTGAGAAAGGTGAAAGAAGAGATCTAGATACATGTACTAGTCATAGCTTGTTTTATCATCCTCCTTTATAGCATTTCTACTAGAAATGTTGTTATCAAGATCGAGGAATATATTAAGAGTACTGGATGTCGATATATAATTAATACATACTCTTCTAGTGGTGTATACATGCTTGCAAGGAAATTGTCTGATGAGCAAGAAATAGTATAAGATTTCCTGGTATAGGGAGAGAATATCTTGACTTTGTTATACAAAGCATGCCGATCGTGATGAATAAATAATGCTAATGTTGTGGTGAAGAAATAACATTTTAGTAGTTAATAGTATATATGAGAATCTCCGAACTGGAAATTACAATTAAATCAAGGATATCATTGTTTACCATATCGATTACATCTTGAGAATACTTCAGGAGGTCTTCTTTTCAACTTGCTCAAATTAACAGTCAACAGAATGTATGAACTCAGATTAACCTTTTGTGAGAGATTATTATAATACTATATTAATGCCTTCTAAAATGAATTTGAAGATGGTTTGAATCTTTAAGTCATATTAATTAATCCTGATCTAAATTATATGTTGATTTAAAATAATCCACTACTGCTATACACTGCTGTAACTACAGAAACTAATTTTGATTCTATCTCTTCTGACCATGATCTACTTTGTCTTGCCACTGCATCTGTTTGTACAATTTGTTTCATTAACATGAGATACAAGCATATACGATCTATACCATTAATAGAAGAAGAATCACAATGATCTTACCAAGATATGAAACTTAATTTTAGCTCAAGAACATAAGAACAAGAAAAAGTTCATCACTTGCTTTAAGTGATGGAAAATACAATATCTAATAATTCATCCTTCTAATTAATTAATACTTCTCGAGAAAGGAGCAAATGTTAGTCTCCCATCTTTACAAGAAAACAAACGGCTTATTGAATTCTCTCCTAAAAAGCCCATGAATATCTTGCACAACTTAATCCATTAATCTGGTGCACAAGTTAATATTCAATGGAGGAGATAAGTGACAAAGAGTGCCACAAGCATGAGCATATAAGCGATTCCTTGATCGATCGCCTTGCCTGAAAGTTGAGTTAAAAACAAGCATTCAGCATATCGATAATATCCATGTTCATGATAATGAGAAATCAGATTCATAAATATTTACCATCAATCCCGTTAGGACGGATCAAAGAAGGAGCCACGTTGCTTTGGCAAAGGCAAGGATGCAAGAGAGTTGAAAGCATGATATAGATGAAAACGAGAGCTTGTATCTTCATGTAACTCATGATGTTGTGATCTTTTGGATATATACTAGCAAAGAAGATGTATAACAAGAGGAACTTATTAATGTGAAGAACTAGAGCTATGTAGCTAAGCATTGCTCAAGTTTAAGATTATATAGAGGCTTGTGATTCAAATGTCAATCATGGCTCATTAACAAATTGTGGGCAACTTCTTAATTAGGATAGAAAATAGTCATTAGAAGATCATTAACAAGTAATTTCTTGACTTGATCAAGATGATAAAGCATCAGTCTAAGTCAATATCGTAGTGATCCGTGCATGATTATAATCACTTAAATATTTCTATGTACAGCACCCAAGTTTTGAATATGATCAACTAGGGATAAATCTTTTTTATGTACAATATTGTTGGTCAGATCAGCTTTGATATGATCAAGGTTCATCCTGTATTGTTTCTGTCAATAAAGAGAATAAATCTCAATGTATCCCATATATCTTTTGCTAGGTTGAATGCCGCTAACTCTTGAAAAAATCAAACATTGATCTTGATCTTAAATGGGCAACTGATCATCAAAACTTTCATTAATTGGTTCAAAGCTCAACAGGAAGCTCACATGTGTCTTATATATTATCTGATTAGATTAATGCAGCAAACTTGGACTGAGTATTAAAGTATCTAAAATAGTAATTGAATTATGTAAGCTTCTCACATGAAGATGCAAGAACGTTCCCTGTATTTTAAGGGAACTTCAGTATTCAAAAAAGAAGAGAGACATAAAGAAGTTGTTTTTAATTAGTGGATCAATTTTAGTTTGTTCTTTAATAATGTTGAGAAATTGTGGTGAAAATTAAGACATTATATATATGCATATATATATATTTATATATGCAGGATGAGGTGTTTGTTTTTTCGTCACGTTCAAATAATGAAGCTTCACAGCAAGTACCATGCATGGAAAATTGGTTCCATGGAGAAATATGGAATGTTGAAGATTGAGAAAGCAATTGGTGTGCTAATACACCAAACCGTTTGGTGTATGTCATGCAGGGTAGACTTAGACTCTTTGACTCAACATCAGAGAAAGCTTCAAATCTGGTGAGCTAGTTAACTCACCAGCAAAGTACCACGTATAATTACACCACCTCCTCATCACCATTACATATTAGATATAGAACGTGTCATTTCAGTGGTCAATATATACTACTTTAGCTTGAAACTAAATATTAAAAAATAAAGTCCTAGGTTATGTATATTGCTAAGAAATCTCTCTCGCTCACTCTCATTATTATACACAGCTATTCACGATTTCTTACCTTCAGGTTGAATACATCATCTTGAACGTAATCCATGTTTGAATGTGTCCTGGAGGATGACGAAGAAAGAATCCATAATATTTAATCAACCAATTAATTACTTGAATACTAAACAAATAAACACCAACAGAAAAACGAAAATTTATGTAAAGATATAAAATGAAAAATGTAAACACTGAAAATAATACTATAAGAGAGGCCAGCAACACTTCAACAATGAAGATACAATGACACTGACCTATTGAAGATGTGGTCTTTAATTTATTACTTCTCTTTGGTGCCCAAAGACATTTTATAAATTCTTACATTTAAAACATTAGTTTTTTTTACCTTCTCTGATGAATATGCCAGCTTTTTATTATTATTATTATTTTTTTACACAAATTAGTGTTTACTACCATAACATGATTAGTTGTCTAGATACAAACAAATCTAAAGATGATCTTGTAAGACATTCAAATGTTCACTTAGAATGAGTCTGAGAGCACTAAATGGTCAGGTCCTCACACCATGAACTTGTCACAACTTAAAAGTGAACTTGGCCAATTTATTTACATGGTTGCCAAAATAATAAAGGACTATTAAATAGTGATAACCTATGGTGTTTTGATTTTATTATACAATGTCAAATATTGCGGCTTATAGTTTCTTCACACGCCCGACTTGATAGCGTGAAATTTTATTTATGCGGGACTCACTACATTAATGAATGAAGATGTACTTTCATCCATTCAATTACCTATAAAAGGATCAGCTTCACTACTTCTGAAGAAAACACACCTAGTATAAGAAGAAGAGTGAGAAAAGTTAAGAAAAGAGAGTTATTTTCTTTTAAGTGGGAGAGAGACATTGAGTGTCAAGGTGTGTATGAGAGACCAAACAAGAGAGGTTCTGCTCTTCAAGAGGAAGAGCTTGCAACACACAGAAAAGAATTGCTTATTGTTTTTAAAACATTCAGTTGTTGTTATACTTTTTCATAGACATACATGTGGAAAAGGTTTGATTACTGCTAGTATATCAAGGGTTCTATATAGGGGTGTGCTAACAGCGCCCCCCTTTTGTAATTCGACACCTTTTGTCATGGTGAAATTTCTCCTCTACCGCCAGTGGATGTAGGCCAAATAAGAGCAAAACCACCTTAAATCTTTGGTGTCATTTACTATTCATGATTCTTCCTATTCATCATGCGTTGATTAATTTCTCATCTATATTTCATGTCAGTTTTGGTCCTCTATAAATTGGAATTAATAAGAGCTAAATTGCTTAGATATTTAACAGAATTTTGGCAGAATATTTACCATGTAGTATGAGATTAAGAAATTGAATAGAAGGAATGACTTTAGTCTTTGGAGAGTCAATATGCGGCCTTTGTTAGTGAACCAAAGTCTGTAAAAAGCCTTGTAAGGAAACGATGCATTGTCGGCAAGACTATCAAAAGACGAGATGGAAGAGATTTTAGAACGGGCACATAGCTGTATCTAGCTGTTACTGGAAGGCTTATAGCTCCGCTTGGAGTCTCTCTATATGAGAAAATCTCTCACTAATCGATTATATGTGAAGCAAAGGCTCTACACCTTTCACATGAAGGAAGGTGTATCAATTATTGACTATGGGAATAAGTTCAGTAGGATTATTACTGATCTTAAGGATCAGATCCTAATTATGTTATCTTCACTAACCACTTCTTTTGAGCATTTTGTTAACATAATGTTGTATTAGAGAAAACTATCTCAATAAATGATGTCAAAATTGCTCTGATTCAAAAGAATTGAAAAAGAATGTTTTGAGAATTGTAGTGAACATTAGATTGACGACCTGAAGCCCGAAAGGATAGATATTATCCTGCTGGCTAGTTGCCAACTAAGGATCACCAAGGAAGACAACAGAAGAAACACCAAACAGAGAGAATTATCTCAAAAGAAATTGAATAAATATTATTAAACTCAAGGTTGAATGAGAAACTAGTCAACAAGCTGGACTAAATAGCTTTGAAACTCCAAAATCTTACATTTTCGGAATTTTTGTCAGAAAAGGCAAAAATTTGAAATTATTCAAATTTGAAATTCAAAACAAGCTAAACAACTAGCCAAAATTCTAGATCAAATCAGAAACAAATCATACCTTAATTCGGTAGATGGTGTTTTACAAAAAATAGTAAAAAAAAACTAAAACGAAGATTTGAGGGGGAAAACAGCTGAATTTGGTGCCAAAAACGTCTTCTATGAGCATATCTTAGTGCCTATGTGGTGCAAATTGAAACAAGCTTTCCAGATTAGGGTCAAACACGCGATTCTCACACTTATAGCCAAAGTTATGGCTAAAATATGGAAGCACACCCAAAGTTGCCCCAATCAAGGAATTGGCTTGATCACTTCCCACCTTTACGTTGATTTGCCAACTTGTGATATTTCAAAGCCTACATCATGCTATCAGACAGCTTAGTATCATCTAACTCAAGCTCTTCTGCATAAGTCACTTTGGATTGTAAAGAACTCGCCCTCGAGTTCACAATAGTGTCAATCGATTCCACAAAGCAAAAACTCAAATGTTTCACATTAAAGACGTCAAAAGTCTTCAACTGATTGGGATGTCCAACCTATATGCATTGTCATTAATCTTCTGTAGCACCTCACAGGGTTCAATCTTTCGCTCCTTGAGCATGTTATACTCATCAACAGGAAAGCGATCACGAGTTAGTACAACCCAAAGAAAATCATCTACATCAAAAAGTATTTGACGACGATGATGTGGTCAACCTTAGTCTTGTATTGGGCATTACTCTCATGAATGGCTTGCTTCACCTACTCGTGGATAATCCGAAGATGCTTTGTTATCTCATCACCTTGGGGGTGAACACGCACAATCCATGGAATAGGGGCTAAATCAAGCACCCCTGATGGGTTCCGACCATAGACAACCTCGAATTGTCTTAAATCTGTAGTCCTGTTCTTTGATCGGCTATAGGAAAATTCAGCTTAAGGTAATGCAAGTCCCACAACTTCGGCTTAGTTCCAACCAAACACCTCAAAAGGTTACCCAAACTCCGATTTACCACTTCGGCCCACCTGTGCGTCTAAAGATGGTATGCACTGCTAAAATTTAATTACGTCTATGTCTTCCCTTACAAGCTTTTCCAAAAAAGACCGATGAACTTGGTGTTACAATTGGATGTAAAGGAGCGAGGAACACCATGCAAGCATACTTGGTGAGAACTCCCTTGGCCCACTAGCACACAAAGCAACGATCCACAAAATGAGCCACATCACTGAATAACTTCGACCAATAAAAGTCAGCAAACATGAGTATGCAGGTCTTATCTCAACCAAAGTGTTCCTTAATATGGAGTTTCCTCATAATATGTTATCATAATGCACAGTTGGGAATGCACAACTGTAATCCATGAAACATGTAACCGTTATGTAAAATAAAATCATGATGGTGTTCATCGGTTACCTCTTGAAGTTTCTGCCAGAAGGAAGGATTAGTAGCGTACATGTCTTTGAAAGCCTCAAAGCCTGTAACTTTTGCACTAATGGTGGTGAGAAGTGAAGTATGATGGCTCAGCGGATCTGTTACCCAATTAAGGCTCCCTGCTTTATGCCTCAAGGTAAAGGTAAACTCCTGCAAGTATGCCACCCACTTAGCATGTAATCTGCTCAGTTTGTGCTGGCCGTTTATATACTTCAGGACCTCATAATCGGTGAACAAAAAGAATGCCTTCTATATGAGGTAATGACGCCAATACTTTAGAGACTGAACTATGGCTAATGTGTTATGCTAGCCCACAAGTGCACGGGGTCGCTCAAGTAGCAAAGTGCCTTGATAGTAGGGTAGTTGAATCAATAGGGAATGACAATGCTAGTACTAATTTATCTTCTATTATCTTTCCTAAAATATTTTTGTTGTTTTTGTAAACTAAGTAATCTAAAGAAAAACTAAAATTGAAGTGAACAGTTAGCAAATCTTGGGTTATCAGTCAAGACGACATGACACCCCAGATCTCTATCCCCCTAAGAACCCTTGTGACTAGTTCCTAATACTAGCTATCTAGTTGATGTATTCTTGGACCGTGAAAAACCCTAAATTATTTTGATCTCGATCTCTAGTACAACCAAACCCTAATCTCATACAACGACTTCGCCATACGACTCCATTATTATTATTAGTGTTCTATGGTTCCCACTATTAGGTTTTACCCAAATCCGGAGAGTGTGTTGTGAAATCACTGCGATCACCCGATCTCTCTGCATGTGCATACCCCTATCATCTATGCCCAGATCTAGCTTGACTAAGATTTCTCTTCATACTTCAAGCAACTATAGATATGTGATCGGCGCTTTCGTACTAACAAACCACAAGCATTAAGCACGCATAGACAATTCACGAGAATAATCAAAAGAAAACCGAGTATTAAAGAAAGAAAAGAGTCACAAGTTCATCTAGGGTTCTAGGACCTGAGGCACCATAGAAGGTTTAGCCTCTCATAATATGGGAGGCCCTAACAAGATCTAAAGAGGAAGACATAATAAAAGAAATCAAACTCTCTCAATCAATGTCTCCTCCATCTTCAATCTCCTCTCTCGACAATAAAAGAATCCCCAAAAGTTGATCTGCCAAAAGTCCCCTTGTAATTTGCATCTAACGACCTTATATAGACTTCAATTTTATGACACACGACCATATCAAGGTTGTACGTGTAGACCCCGTGTATAAGTCTAGAATCTCCAGAAATCGATTCGACGTTGTTTTTCTAATTTGAATGTACACGGCCTGACGCACGCCCATGTGCCTCTTTGACACGCATGTGTCCTCTTTGACACACCTATGTCCATGGGCATGTCACTCTCTCTAAAGAGACTGTTCAGCTTCTTTTACTCTGATTTATCCCATTTTTCGCTTACTTTGTCCCGAGTACCTATTTTCCTATTCAGTGACAACAAAATACCAAAAAAGCACAAAAATAGAGGAATCCATGTAAAAAGGCAAGCAAAGTGCATGCAATTATTGTACGAAAATATGTATAATTATGCACTCATCAACGGCGCAGAACTCCAAGTCATAGGTGGAAAATTCTTCTTCTATCCTGACAACTTCTCACTATAAAAGGCTACAAGTCATCCAGATTGGCTTAGAACACCACCAATACCAACTCCAAATGCATCACAATTGACTTCGAACACCTTGTAGAAGTTAGAAAGTGCCAAAACTGGTGCATTAGTCATCTTCTGCTTAACCAGATAAAACTTGGCCTTTACATCCTCAACCATTGGAAATCATGTTCCTTGAGGCACTCTGTGATAGGGGAAATCAGAGTGCTCAAATCCCTGATGAATGGATGGTAGAATGAGGCCAACCCATTGAAACTTCGAACATCATGGAAGGTCCTCAGTCTGAGCCACTTCGAAATTGCATCTATCTTTGATTAATCTGCATAAACACCATTAATAGACACAACAAAACCTAGAAAAGTCAGAAAAGTGGTGAAGAAAAAACACTTATTTCGATTATCAAACAGGTGCTTTGTTCGAGCATCTCAAAGACAACACTGTGATGATCAAAGTGTGAGGACCAAGTCAGACGATAAATGAGGATGTCGTCGAAGTAAAGAACAACGAATTTCCCCATAAAAGGCTGCAAAATGTGGTGCATGAATCGTTTAAATATGTTGGTCGTGTTGGATAGCCGAAAAGACGTCACCATCTACTCATGCAACCCATGATGTGTCTTGAACACCGTCTTCCATTTATCTCCAGGTCATATTCTGATTTGGTAGTATCCGCTTTTAAGGTTAATTTTGGAGAAGATCTTAGAGTCAGATAGCTTGTCCAACACGTCATCTAGGCGGGGAATGGGAAACCAGTACTTGAGTGTGATTCTATTAATTGCTTGGCTATCCACATACATACGCCACGAGCCATCTTTCTTTGGCACTAATAGGACTGGGACTACACATGGGCTCATGCTCTCTTAGATGTAGCCGATCTTCAATAGCTCCTCCATTTGTCATTGAAACTCTTCAGCCTCCTTAAGACTGAGGTAATACGCCGATCGATAAGGTAAGCTTGATCTAGGAACAAGATCTATCTGATATTGAACCTCCTTTATAGGTGGAAGTCCAGGAGGAAGTTCCTCTGGCATCAACTCCGAAAACTACATGAGCAGCTGTTGCACCTTTGTTGGTAGATCTGGATCTATGTCCATAATACTATTCCTACAAGGCAATATAGCATAGACAACATCTCCTTGCTCGATCCTTTCTTAAAACCTGGACATAGAGAGTAGGTTAGTAGTATTGGTTACCGGGATAGGGCGGTTTGTTCTCGGCGGGGTACCAACACAATATTTTTTCCCCTTGATGCTAAGGGAATATGTATTCTTCCTTCCATCATAAACAATACTACTATCATACTTCCAAGGTCGTCTCAACAATACATGACAGGCAACCATTAACACAACATCACACCATCATTAGCAAAATATCTCCTGCCAGTAGAAAAAGATACGAGGCATCGCTGATCTACTTTTACCTCACTGCCTTTACTTAACCACAATAGTTTGTACGGATTAGGATGACGATCCGTCTTCAACTATAATTTCTGGGCAGCTTCTTCAAACACCAAGTTCTCACAACTACCCCTGTCAATAATCACCTTGCAAACTTGATCGACAATTGTGCAGGTCTTGTGGAAGATGTTGTTCCTCAACTATTCATCCCCTAAAGCATCCTTGGGAGTCAGTAGACTCTTGTGAACAACTAGAGTCTCATGGCCATCTCCGTACAACACATCATCAGTTGCATCATTATCATAAACGGGCTCGCCAATCTCCTCGACCTCATCTATCACATCTTTCTTGATCAAAAGATTTTTGCGGTTCTAACTAGTGAGCTTTCGGTAATCGGTTTATCTATGCCCCTATTCACGATAACGAAAACATCAATTAGTAGAGTTAGGATTACCCAATTGTGGTTGATGGACCGGACGGGAATCCTGATGGCGAACTGGTCGACTACTCTTATTACTCCTGACTACTAGCCTCCTATTCTGTTGTTTTTCAATAGCAAAGGCATATTGGTATGCCTCTGAAACAGTCCACAGCGACTAAAGACAAAGAACATCACGTAGTTGCTGGAGTAGACCTCCCAAATATCCAGCCACCAACTACTCCTCCATCTCAGATATGTTATTCCGAGTGACCAACTAGTACAACCCATCTGTATAGTCATCTACCGATCTCATCACTTGCCGTAATGCATGAAGCCGCTGGAACAAGGTCTGAGTGTAGTCGAAGGAGAGGAAGTGCCCCTTTATCTTTTTCTTCATCTTGTCCCAATCAGTGAACTTTTGTTTGCCCTACCTGTCCCGTGAGCATCGTAACTGCTCCCACCATGCAGATGCTCGGCCCTTGAGTTTGATGGCAACCGGCTTCACTTTCACACAATCACAGACCTTCTTGTATTCAAAGATCTGCTCTACTATGTTTATCCAATCGATGAATCCTCGTCTTGTATCAATCCAGCAAACTCGTGTAGATCCACTAGAAAGCCAAGGTCTCCATGATGCTTCTCCCGCCTACGTCTCGGAACAGGGCACGTCGGTGATAAGGGTTGACAAAGGTGGATTCAAAATCATGATCTGAGATGTCACGATTCTACAAATCCCACACCGCCAGACGCTAGGTCAGCTCCACGACTTGCCTCTACAGAACCTTGATCATCACCTACTGAATGTCACGATTGCGGTATTGGACTTCCTCGTTTGGGACCTAACCATGATGACCACGACCACGACAACTAGACATTGAAGCTGATGAGTTCTCTCCCTTGGAAGATGTTGAAGCTCTGATACCAACTTAAGCCGAACAAGATAGAGATTATTCTGTTGGCTAGTTGCCAACTAAGGATCGCCAAGGAAGATGACAGAAGAAACACCAAACAGAGAGAATTATCTCTTAAAATTCAAAGAAATATTATTAAACTCAAGGTTGAATGAGAAACTAGTCCACAAGCTGGACTAAGTAGCTTTGAAACTCAAGAATCTTTCGTTTTCTGAATATTTGTAAACAATGGCAAAATTTCAAAATTATTCAAATTTGAAATTCAAACCAAGATAAACAATCAACCAAAATCCTAGATCAAATCAGAATCAAATCATGTCTTAATTCGACAGACAGTTTATGAAGAAAAATAGTAAAAAATAACACCTAAAATGAAGATTTTAGGGGGAAAACAGGTGAATTTGGCGCTGAAAACATCGTTCACTTAGCTTAGCTTAGTTGGTCACATGGTGCGCGTCGAAATGAGCTTTCCGGATGGGGTCAAACACGTGATTCCGACACCTGTAACCAAAGTTATGGCCAAACACAGAACCACACTCAAAACTACGCCAATCACGGAATTGGCTCAATCACTTCCCTTCTTTATATTGATCCACCAAATCGTGATATTTCAAAGCTTGCATCATGCAGTTAGACAACTTAGCATCGTCTAACTCGAGTTTTCCTACATCTGGGCCTAGTTGTTAGAGGTAGGCCTTAGGAAAAAGGGACTGGCAACAAAGGAAATCTAGTTCTAAATCTATAAACAAAGTTGTAATCTATTTCTACTGCAAGAAGAAAGGGCATATGATGAAATATTGCATGAAGGCTAAAGAAAAATAAGATAAGGATAGATCTTCTACATCAGCTATGAATGCTAGTATTGTTGATGACAATTTGGAAACTATTGAAAAAGCATAATCTATTACTACTACAAGTTATGATGATCCTTGGATACTTGACACTACTTACTCTTACAATATATGCTTTTGTAGAGACTGGGTTTCCACTTTTAAGGCAATCGAAGGTAGTTTCGTCTTAATAGGGAACAATACCTAATGCCTAGTCTCTAGGATTGGTATAGTCCATGTCAAGATATATTATGGCAATATCAGGACTTCCAACAATGTTAGGTATATATCTCATATGAGAAAGAATCTTTTTTCTTGGAGTCTTTTGGGTTGTATGGGTTTCAGATACAATAGTGATACTAGTCTTCTAATTCAGAACTTTCAACAATGTTAGGTATGTACCTCATATGGGAAAGAATCTTTTCTGTTTGAGTCTTTTTGGCCCTTATGGGTTAAAGATACATCTGTGATGCTAGTCTTCTAAGTCAACAAAAGTGCTCTGGTGGTGATCAAGAGAAAGTTGGTCAACACATTTTACATTCTTTAATTTAGCACAATAAAGTTACTACAACACCTACTTCCTCATCAAATTTTGATTTGATTCTACTCTCTTATGGCACATGTGCTTTGGTCACATGAGTGAACGAGGCATGAACATATTGAGTAAGTGAGGTTTGTTGAATCGTTAAAAAACTAGTAAACTAGACTTTTGTGAACATTGTGTGTATGGTAAACACACCAGAGTCAAGTTTAGTATTATTGTGCACAGGACCAAGGGTACTTTGTATTGCAACCATTTGGATGCTTGGGGCTTGACATTTGTCTTATTAAAGAGTGGTTCTCAATTTATATGAACTTTTATCGATGAGTTCTCTAGAAGGAATTGGGTGTACTTTCTGAATCAAAAGAATGAGGTTTTGTCACCTTCAAGGAGTAGAAGACACTTATTAAGAATTAGACTTGAAGGAAGATCAATCATCTCATAATCGACAACGGTATAGAATTCTACAAAGGTGAATTTGATCAATTCTACAAGAATGAAGGTATAGTGAGATATACACCACAAAAAAAATGGGGTTGCAGAATGCATGAACATGACTCTTTTGGAAAGTGTTCATTCCATGCTATCAAATTCAGGTTTGCCTCAAACCTTTTGGGTTGATGCAATTAATTAATATTGTATGCTCTTTGTGTTGGAGATTTGGCTTGTGGAAAGGATAAAGAAGAAGAAGAACCGATGAACCGAGTGTGGATAATAGGCTGCAATACTCTCAGTGTATGTAAGAAGACAATAAGAAAGAACTTTTCATTAATAGGGTACTGAAAACAAGATAGATTATGGATAAAAAGGAGATGATAACACTAATACAACTTGGACTGAATTTAAAGACAATAACACTACTTACACATGGAGTTCCACTAACCTATTAACATTTCACTTAACTAGGCACTAAACAAGCACTAAAGATGAGATCGTCTGAGCTTTTCTTCCTCACGTGATGCTCACACATCAGCTTTGGATTTATCTTCAACACTTTCCCTGAATTCAAAGCAGCAAACACCCATTTTCATTATGAAATAACTAAACTTCTGAGCTGATAATGGCTTTGGGAAGATATCTGCTATTTGTTCCTCTGAATTATAATACGTGAAAGTAATTGAACCATCTGAGATTAAGCTTCGAATGAAGTGGAATCTGATCTCAATTTGCTTCGTTCTTTCATGCATAACAGGGTTCTTAGTTAGCTAAATTGTTGATTTATTATCACAAAACAATTCAGTTGCTCCCTTCTGTTCTTCACCAATGTTTGATAAGAGTCTTCTTAACCAAATTGCTTGACAGGCTGAGGTTGTGGCCGCTATGTATTCGGCCTCAGTAGTAGAGAGAGTTATAATTTCTTGCTTCTTGGAGCTCCATGTGACAGCTGTTGATCCAAGTGTAAACATTGATCCAGAGGTGCTTCTTCTATCCTCAATTGAACTTGCCCAGTCACTTTTAGTGAAGCCATATAATTTGAAATTATTTACCTTTTTGTATTGGAGTCCAAAGTATAGAGTTCCAGATATATACTGAGAATTCTTTTTGCTGCTCCGAGATGCAACTTTGATGGACTTTGTATAAACCTTGAAACAATGTCAACTGAGTATGTGATGTCAGGTCTTATGTGAGTAAGATAGATAAGTACTCCCACAAGTCTTCAATATAGTATTGCATCCGCATCTCCTGAGCCATCAAGTAGATGAAGCTTTTCACCTGTGTTCATTAGTATGGTTGTCATCTTACATTGAAACATACTGAATCTCTTCAAAAGGTTTTGAGCATAATTCTTCTGTTAGACATGAATTCCCTCTTCATCTTGTTTGACTTCCAATCCAATGAAGTAGTGTAGAAGCCTGAGATCAGACATCTCAAAAGCATTCATCATCTGCAACTTGAAGTCTTCAACCATTTCCTTGGATGATACCATGTAGATGATATCATCCACATAGAGACAGACAAGCAGTATGTGATCACCTTGTCTTTTGGTATATAGTGTAGCTTCACTCTCACACCTATCAAACCCTTGGTTGATTAAGTGTTGATCAATTTTGTTGTACCAAGCCCTGGGGGCTTGTTTGAGTCCATACAAGGCTTTGTTTAGTCTCAACACCTTATTCTCCTTCCCTGCCACAGTGAACTCTTCTGGCTAATTTACATACACCTCTTCTTACAAATCACCATTGAGAAAGGCCTGATTTCACGTCGAGTTGGAAGATAGGCCATTGTTGTTGTGCAACCAGGGCTAGAAGAAGTCTCACAATCTCAAATCGAGCCACTTGTGAGAAAGTCTCTTCATTGTCCACTCCATGATCTTGAGTGAATCCTCTTGCAACCAACCTCGCCTTGTATCTCTGAACATTCCCATCTGCTCCAAACTTGGTCTTGAATGCCCACTTCAGAGTTACTGCTTGTTTTTCCTTTGGTAAGTCAGCAAGATACCAAGTATTGTTCTTTTGTATGGATTCAATCTCCTCCTGCATTGCTTGCCTCCACTCTTCTTTCATTGTTGCTTCTTCAAAGTAGACAGGATCAGAAACAGTGAGTACAAAGGTGCATCTTTCATAGAACTCTCTTAGAGATCTAACTTTTCCATGAGGTCTCTCATCTGTGAAGGAGTCTTTGGAATTCTGATCAATTGAAGTTCTTAATTTCTAATCAGTTGCTGTTGAGTTTGAGTGAGTAGGTGAATTGGATCCTTCTGAGCTTAAAGAGGTGGATGAATTTGATGCTTCTCCTGTACTGGCTCCAACACTAGTTGAGTTGTTTGTAAATATGGTTGGTAATGGTGCATCTTCAATAGGTGTCAGTGGAACCTTCAGTTGAGATTCTTTATTGGAATGACTCCAATTCCACCTAGCATTCTCATTAAATACAATATCCCTACTTATAATCACTTTACAAGATATAGGGGTATACAACTTGTAAGCCTTGGATTCATGACTATATCCTATAAAGATGCATTTATCAAACTTGTTATCTAGCTTCTGATGATGTTGAGAAGGAGTCAGTGAGCATGCAATGTATCCTAATACTCTTAAATGACTTACAGAGGGTTTTCTATTGCTTCATGCTTCAAGAGGTGTGCAGTTGAACATTGCTTTGGTTGGAGATAAGTTTAGTAAGAATACTTAAGTTGTAACAGCTTCTCCCCATAATTTGTTTGGCAATCCACCTTCCTTGAGTAGACTTCTGGCCATCTCTACCACTAATCGATTCTTTCTCTCTACCACACCATTTTGCTGAGGAGTATAAGGAGTTGAAAGTTCTCGTTTAATGTCATTTGCTTCACAGAAAGCAGTGAATTCCTTGGATAGGAATTCTCCACCTCTGTCAGTGTGCAAGCATTTGACATTGTATCCACTTTGCTTCTCTACTAGAACTTTGAAGTTATTGAAATTCTCAAATGCTTGAGATTTGTTTTTGATGAAGTATGCCCAATTCATTCTACTGTAATCATCAGTGAAGAGAAGAAAGAATCTGTTACCTCCTAATAACTCAATTTGCATTGGTCCACACAGGTCTGGATGTATGAGCTCTAATGGTGTAGATGTTCTCCATGATCTTCCAGATTGGAATGGCCTTCTAAATTGCTTCCCTAGCATACAGCTTTCACAGAACTCTATGTCTGGAATTTGTGGAAGGCCTTGTACCATGCTTCTTTGACTCGGTGTCTTTAAACCTTAAGTGTGGAGATGTCCATATCTCATGTGCCACAAGGTTGATTCTTTACATTCACTCACCATCAATCCATTATGCTCTATGCTGGTCACTTCAAGGGGAAACATCATATTCTTTATCATCTGGATGTTTGAAAGTACATAACTTGTATTTTGGTCTCTGATTTAGCATGTCTCTTTGTCAGAGAGTACTGAATACCCTTCTGATATCAATTGGCCTACCCTCAAGAGGTTGTGAGCCAATTTTGGAACATATTGGACATTTGGCAGAAGTTTTACCTTCCCATTGTCAGTCTTGATTGCTACTGTCCCTTTGCCTTCAACATCAACTTGTTTATTGTCACCAAGTCTCACAGTTTGCTTCTGTGATTTATCCAGATCTATGAATAACTCTTCATACCTTTCATATGGTTAGAATAGCTACTGTCCACCACCCATATGCTGCTTGAAATCTCATTAGAAAAGAGATGTATCATAAAGAGATTACCAACCTCTTCTTGCTCTTCAACCATATTTGTTGCCTTGTCCTTGAACCAACATTCAGCCTTTATATACCCATAAATTTTGCAATTATGATATTGAATGTTACTTCTATATGGCTTCTGATCAGCATGTTGTGGTCTTGAGTCTGAGCTTCTGCCTCTCCCTCTTCCTCGACCTCGTCCTCTCTATGTTCCTCTTCCCCTTCCTCTGCTAGTGGCTTTTTCACTCCTCTTTGTATTAGTTCCTTCACCTTCTACTTGGAAAGCCTTGACTTCTGTCTTTTCTGCTGACCTGTTGAGTCTCACTTTATGGACTTGCAAGGAGCAACTGAGCTTATCCAAGGTGAGTGTTGACAGATCCTTTGCTTCCTCTATTGCAGCAACAATATGGTCAAACTTTGCTGGAAAGCTCCTTAAAACTTTGACCAGTACTATATGGTCTGTTAGAGGGTCACCATACACACTCAACTGGTTGATTACCCCCAATGCTTGAGAGATGAACTCCTACACACTTTCATTGCTCTTCATTTGCAGTGTTTCAAATTCTTGTTTCAGAGTCTACATCTTCACTGCAATAACCTTTGAATATCCCTGAAACTCTGTCTGCAGTATGGACCAAGCTTGTTTGGCAGTTGTGGCGGCTACTATACGTGAGAATATGGTCTCATGCACAACGCTTTGAATGAGGAATAGAGCTTTGGCATCTCATCTCTTGTTCTCCTTCACCCAAGCTTCTTCATCATGCTCGGAATAGCCGGACTCCACCAGATCCAAGAGAACCTAAGATCGGAACAAGGTGCTCATCTTAATTACCCAATAGTCACAGCACTCGCCTTTGAAAACTAAAAGAGATGGCTGAGAAGGAGTGGTTGAGGTCCCATTGGATGTCATGGCTATCAGCTACTATAGCTCTGATACCAGTTTTTGTTGGAGATTTGGCTTGTGGAAAGGATAAGGAAGAAGAAGAATTGATGAATTGAAGATGGATAATAGGCTGTAATACTCTCAGTGTATGTAAGAAGACAACAAGAAGGAACTTTTCATTAATAGGGTACTGAAAACAAGATAGATTCTAGATGAAATGGAGATAATAACACTAATACAACTTGGACTGAATTTAAAGACAATAACACCACGTACACGTGGAGTTCCACTAACCTATTAACATTCCACTTAACTAGGAACTAAACAACCACTAAAGACACGCTTGTCTGTCCTTTTCTTCCTCGCGTGATGCTCACACATTAGCTTTGGATTTACCTTCAACAATTAGATTAATAAGTCTTCGTCAATTGCTATTGATTGTAAAACTCTTTTTGAGGTATGGTCTAACTCTCTTGTTGATTATACTATTTTAAGAGTATTTGGTTGTCATACTTATGCTCATTTTAATGATGGTAAACTTGAGCCAATGGCAAAGAAATGTATATTTGCAAGATATACATTAGGGGTTAAAGATTATAGGTTGTACTGTACATATCCATTATCCTTTGTTTTGATTATTAGCAAAGATGTCAAGTTTGATGAGTCTACTCTAATAGAACTAAGGAGAGTGCAAGAAACAACAAAGGACCATAGTGTCACGAAAGAAGGTGGAGCTTTAGGTAGAGCCCTTAAGATAAGCGCTTGATAGCACTTTGGTTCATTGGTTCAAGTGTCAATTAAAGAGGTACATGATTCTTCTTTTGATGTTTCAGATGTACTTTATGAGGAGAAACCATACAACATTGCTATTGGGAGAGAAAGAAGACAGATAAGAAGACCACATAGATATGTAGATTATGCAAAGTATTACTCTGACATTAGTTCTCATGCTTTGGCTATAGTGATAACTTTGTTGGTAATGGACTTATACTAGTCATCATGAAGCTGTAATGAAGCATCTCAGTGGTTAAAAGCTATGGGTGAAGAAATTGAGTTTCTTTACAAAAACCATACTTTGGATCTATTAAAATCGTCAAAAGGTCAAAAGATTGTTGGTTGCAAATGGATCTTCTAGAAAAAGGATGGAACTCAAGGGGTTGAAGTAGTAGTAATGATGATAAGAATGATAATGATCATAATAATGATAATAATAGTAATAATAATGATAATAATAATAGTAGTAGTAATATTTATTATAGTAATAATAATATTAGTGACAATAACATAAAAATAATTATTATAGCAATAATAATAATAATAATTATTAATATTATAATAACAATTTTAACACGTGACAAAAGGATAATAATAATAATAATAATAATAATAATAATAATAATGAATGTTATTATTATAATTCAGTAAATGTTCATTTTAGTAATCTGTCATTGAAAAAGCTTTTTTGGGAATGAACATCCAAACAACCAAACAACGTCCCAACTATAAAAGTACTTATGAATTAACTTATCTAAACACAATATATATATATATATATATATATATATATATATTTGAGAAATGTTTTTGAAACCTAACCGTGGGGTCCCATCCTTTTGGTTGAGTATGTGTGTTTTAATCTACTAAGATAGCGTTTGGTTGTTTGTAACTCTCCATCCACGTATAGAGAGTTACAAGTATGGGGAGTTACAGGATGACGAATTAGTTTTATGTGTCTAATTTGTTATTTAAAAAGTGATGGATGCAAGTGAATATACATTTTTTGTGTTTGGTTGTAATAAAAGATGGATTGGATGGAGGATATAGTTACCCCTATTGTGAGTGGTGATGTTACCCCATTTTGAAAAATTAAAGGTATTTAAATCTTTAAAAAAAACTAATGAATAGATAATTTGTAAATCTTTTAAAATAAATTAATTGATGTAAATGTTATACTTAAATAAATTAATTAATTTAAATTTAATTGAATAAAAAATTTTAAATCATCAATTATATCACGGAGAAATGAGTATTTTCATTTGTTCTGGACCTGATTACATCCTTACTTTTTGCTCTAACACGTCAGTGAAGTACATCATATTTAGATTCGTTTCAAGTTTTCAACCCAAAACAATTATAACTTATGTATAATTTGATGATTTATTGCAAGAAACAACCTATGTGCACATACCATGATAACAAGTTTGTTTGCAGTGGATCAAGAAAAGGCATTGGATTTGTTCATAAATGGATGATTGTCATGGTCTCCAGCATTCTGAGTTTGTGGTTGTGGGCTTGAATCATCAGCACAATTTGACCGCTTAGTTTTTCACTATGCATTTAAAGAAGGAAACTGGACACCAGATTCCTTCTTTGTAATCTTGTACATAAAACTAGACTGTAGTTTTAAACAATTCTAATTTTAACAGCTTTAAAACCCTGTTGAAATGAGAATAAATCCCCTAAAAGTGGGTTGTGACACTCTAATGATCTTAAGCTATTTGGAAGGTAACCCTTCTAACGAGGAATAGATGAAGGTCAACTATATATAGGAGGCGATACTCCCCTAAAAACATTATTAAATCACTTGTTAGTGCAGAGTACCACTAGAAGTATCTTGAGTAGTGCTCTCCAACTATTCATTCCAACCCTTGAGGTCCTATGCTACCATGTGGAAAATCTCTCCAAGAAGGCTACAAGGCAATGAATGGAGTTAGGATGGACACCATAACAATGCTTACTCTAACAAGACAAATGCACCCAAATAACAACATACCAATGGAAATAGTTGCAAGCAACACTTGAATCCTCTACCCAACTTAGCCAGATATCTAGAGCTTGCAAAGCTTCTGCTGTAACTCTAGCTTTGAGCTTGTTCATTCCATGAGGTCCATCATGTTTGGTTTTAGACAACCTCAAGATATAAAGATAGAACTCTGGTGGTTCTATTTCTTTAGTCATAAGAATAATTGATGATATTCCATGTCATGCCCCGATCCGGATATCAGGACCTCGAGCATATGAGCAGACCAGCCGCACCCAAGTAAGGCGCACCCCACTCAGATACAAGGCCTGTGTAAATCAAAAGCTGATAACATATATAATCAAAATGTGTCAAATAACATAGATAAATAATCTCAGAGTCCTACAACGGAAAATAAAACATAAAGGGTCTAAATGCCCTAAACAATACCAGGCCTTACAAGGGTCCTAAAATCAAAAAGAAAAAAAAAACAAAAAAAAAGAAGTGTCTCTCACACAGAAAGAATGATAAGTGAGGTCCCCCGACCTCGGCAAACAACCCTCGAGTCACCTACTCCTCAGGACCTGAAAAAGAGAGAAAGGAAAACAAGTGGTGAGCTTTCGATTGGAAAGCCCAGTAAGCACCATGCAAGGACCACAAAGATGTAAATCCAACAAAAATGATAAATGATAAGTCAAGCATAATCAAATCCAAGAATCATCAATCACCAAGGGGCTACACCCCACATAACCAAGACCTAAAAGTCTACCACAATCAACAACAACAGTACGACTCCTATCCAACAGCGGCCCTCGAGCTCTAAAAGAGAGTTTCAAGAACAAGCTCAGCAAACTATCCCCCGGATAGCAACAACGCAGCCTCGGCCGCAAGCCACAAACTTGTCGCACATCGGTAGTGCCACCTCTTGTTCATATCGACATAGTCAGCGAATCAATCCCACTGATGGGCAGGATAACCAGGGTATCGTCCCTCTGGCATGGCACGCTGAAACGTCCGCAGTGTCCCCGTCCCCAAACGCTCCATAGGACAACCAGGGTATCATCCCCTGGCATGGCAAGCTGAAATGCCAGGGAGCCCTGTCCTTGAACGTTCCCACATGGAGCCTCCTCGCTCCACTACACTGGGCGGAAGAACAAACTCAATTGGCACATGCCTCCTGGCTAGCACACAAGATCATATGCCCATGATCAAGTGTCGGCCCATGGGTGGGCATGTCCAATGAGTGTTTCAACAACCATACACATACATAATGAAAGAAAGCAACAACAATCAAGTATGTGCATCTATCAAATAAATAGAGAGTATCACAAAAGAAAGACATGCTAACAAACAACACTCATCAAAACAAGAAACCCAAGGATAGGTGGTAGCTAGGCAAGAGTATCTTACCTCAATTGGTATACCAACCGACTAACCCGTATCCCTCCTGATGTGGCTCAGCGCTCTACGTCAATATCTGGTAATGATAATCATGACTCAGTGCCATTACAAAAACAAAGTGGTCTATTATTAATAATAATAACATTAATGTAGAATTCTTGAAGTTAACGCGTAGTCTCAAAGAACCGCTCACAACTTTTGATCCAGGAACCCGATTGAGTGATCTAATACTCGTTAGAAAGATCTTTTCCTTATCTTTCCAACGGTATATTATACGTCCCTATCGGGTAATCACAGGCTGCCCAGCTATCCCTCGAAGGGGATAGACAGGCTGTAGCCCTCTTAATCCTTCTCAGACTTAACTAAGTTTTTCCCGTTAACTTAATCTATTTAAATCAAACTATTCAGAGAATAATGAACTCAGTTATCCTAATAAGTTGGTCCATGTACACTCTCAAAGAGTCACCCAACTATTACTCTTTGATCAGCTAAATAAAGTCCAATATGATTTACGTAGGCCTCTTGATGCCAACACTATCAAAGCCATACCTAAACCAGCCTCCAACTCAACAAATCCATTCACCATGCTTCAACAAAGACCCCAAGCCTCATAGCATGAGTTAGACTTACTGGACAATTAGAAGCCATGAACTATTACTCTCATCACCAACACAGACTGTAGACATTCCTCTTCCTCTCTAAGTTTTCATCAATCTACCACTTCATCAAGAACACATCAAGCCTCTCAAGATGACTGCCCAACATCTCCTCCTTTCCTCTTATCCTCTATTCAACCAACACATAAGTATCATTGTCCTTGTACCTATCTAATCCTCAACTTCATCTTGGATCCTTGCATGCCATCACAATCATGCAAACATGATTAATATACCTTTGAGATACTAAACCATCATCCACTCTTATCATTTTACCCAACAGAGATCACCTCTCCTCAAGCATTCATGTCTACCAAAACAAATCAGAGATCCAACACAGTATCAACAATGATATATCAAAATAAATCATCCCTCACTATTTATCACTAGTATTAACCCTTTAAAACACATGCAAATCAATTCAATCTATCCATGCCAGTTTATAAACTAGACCCAAAGAATAACATCATCCATTAAAAAGCTACATTGTTTATGGATTAGTAAAGAGTCCCTGGAAAGCTTCAAAATTATCGTCCAAGTGTGTGTGTGCATGACCTCTCATGCCTTTTCGTAAAGAAACCCAACAAGTCTTTCACTTTACATGCAACTCCCTCAATTCAATTAACTTGTGAGGAGGATCTTACAACCTGGTCTCCAAAATTTCCTGAAATTACCTACATGCCCCCAATTAAACCTAATTGAGGTATTTAACAATTTAAATCTCCCTTTCACATAAAATCCCAATAATTCCAAACTTGAGGAATCTATTTAATTAACTAATTAATTAAAGAAAACTTAGAGAACACTTAGAAACCATTTCTTAATCAACTAATTGCTTAAAGAGCAAATAGGAATTTTTTATTTTAATTTCAAAAGTTCAAACAACTCCAAAACGATTAATGCAAATAGCTAGAAATCAAAAGTTATTCACTAAAATCCTCGGATTTTACATTCCATCACGGTGTTATTGTTAACTACAAAGGACGAACATAAAAAGTATCTTCATAAAACTAAGACCAACATAAGCTATATAAATAGCTTTACATAACACAACCAGAAAAGACCAACTTACAGCCAGGAACAATAGGATTGTGAACTGAATTGCTTCTATCCATTCCAAACCTTTGCAATTATGTTGGTCTTAGTTTTATGAAGATACTTTTTATGTTCATCCTCTGTACTTAACATCTGGTATCAGAACCAAGTTTCTCCAATCATGTGGTAGAGTGGATCCCTGAGAAAAAAAAAATGCAATGGATTGGACTCGATTAGGCAAGCCTAAAAAAGGGCCTCTGACCAGGCAAGCTAGTAGCCTCTGTGATGCAGGAGAACCCGAGTCAGACGATGCCGAGCTGTCTGATTGCACCATGAGAGCTTTGGCATACCACGTCTTAGCGGACCGACATAAAGGCGGAAGGTGATCGAGCCAAGTCCGGAATTGGGGAGCACTTTGGACACGCTTCGGCATTTTGGCCATAACTTTGGCTACCAATATCGGATTCACGCGCTCAACCCCAATTCGGAAAGCTCGTCTCAACGCGCACGTGGGGTCCATCCAGCTTTGCTCGATGGACCCTTCCTTCATCCTCAAATTCCACTATTTTCCCCGTCGTTTCTTCGTTTCTCGGTGTTTTTTTTCATTTTTGGCAATACTTTGTATGCCAATTTAGGATAGGATATGAATCCGATTTGAACTCAGATTTTTAGGAGTTATCTGTTTTGTTTAGTTATTTTAGAATTAGATAAGTTTTTCTATTAGACCAAAATTTGCCGATTTGGGCAAATTTGAATAAGAAGATAGAATTTCTAGATTATCTAGGTTAGTTTTTTTTAACTATTTAAACCCGGCTTGTGGGTTGAATTTTATTCATTGATTATTGAGTTATTTTCTTTTTAAAGTTTTAGAGAATTTTCTTCTCTGTTTGTCCTCCCTTTTTCTTGCTCTTCTATCAATCCCCCTTGTTTGCCACCGCCCGCAGGTTAATCACTACCCTGCCCGGCGTCAGTTGGTATCAGAGCTCATCTTCTTCCTGTGGCCTCGGCATCAATGGCTGGAGGTCGTGGTGGCCGTGGTGGTCGTCGTGGTGGACATGTTCCGGCAGAGGAAGGTCCGTCTCGAGACCCAATCGCCTTGGAAGCGATGAACGAGGATCTGCAGAGACAAGTAGCGGAGTTGACCCAACGATTGGCGGCGCGAGATTTGGGGGATCGTGAGGTTTCAGACAACGACTCTGAGTCTACCTTCGTCAATCCCTATTCCCGGTGTAGGCAATCCAGAGAGCACCGTGCACGAGAGGAGCGTCACAGAGATCTCGGCTTTCGGGTGGAGCTGCCCGAATTTACTGGAACCCTACATGCTGAAGTCTTCATCGACTGGCTAAACGAGGTCGAGAGGATATTTGAGTACAAGGAGGTCCTTGATCGTCTGAAGGTGAAGCTAGTTGCCATCAAGTTGAAGAGCCGAGCATCCGCGTGGTGGGAGCAGTTGCGGCGTTCACGGGATCGTCAAGGCAAACCAAAGATCGTAGATTGGGACAAGATGAAGAAGAAGATGAAAGGGCACTTCCTCCCCTTCGGCTACACCCAAACCTTTTTTCAACGACTTTATACGTTGAGACAGGGCGCAAGATCGGTAGATGAGTACACAGAGGACTTCTACCAATTGATCGCGCGGAACGACTTATCCGAGACGGAGGAGCAACTGGTGGCTCGATATCTGGGAGGTCTGCGCCAACCAATACAAGATGTTCTCAGTCTACACTCATTATGGACTGTTTCAGAGGCATACCAGCGCGCCCTCACTGTTGAAAGGCAGCAGAATAGAAGACCACCAATCAGGAGCGATCAGAGTAATGGACCGCCGCCTCGTGCATCCCTACCCAAAGCAAGTACCGTCAGGTAGTTCTAACTCTGGAGTTCATTGTTATAGATGTGGTGAGCAGGGGCATAAATCACCCGAGTGTCGGAAACCTGCTAGTCAGAAGGGCAAGAACCTGATGATTGAAGAGATCGAGGCTGAGGAGGCTGAGGAACCAGTTTATGATGATTATGGCGATGATGATGAGGCTGGTGACGTACTGATTGGGGATGGCCATGAGACCCTCGTTGTTCGCAAGAGTCTGCTGGCACCCAAGGATGAATCAAGGGACAACTGGCTGAGAAACAACATCTTCCACACCACCTGCACAGTAGCCGACAAGGTTTGCATGGTGATCATCGACAGCGGTAGTTGTGAGAACGTGATGTCTGAAGACGCTGTCCAAAAGTTGCAGTTGAAGACAGAGCGGCATCCGAAGCCCTACAATCTATCATGGCTGAGCAAAGGCAACGAGGTAAAAGTAGATCGGCGATGTCTCGTGTCTTTCTCTATTGGGCAGAGGTACTTTGACAATGCATGGTGCGACGTCGTGTCAATGGATGCATGTCACCTACTACTGGGGCGACCATGGCAGTATGATCGGAGCGTGGTCCACGATGGAAGGAAGAATACTTATTCCCTCAGCATCAAGGGAAAAAAGATCGTGTTGGCACCCCGCCGAGAAGAAAAGCATCCTGCTCCGGTAACCAATACTAACCTACTTTCTATGTCCAGATTTTTAAGCGGGATCAAGCAGGGCGATGTAGTCTATGCATTGCTACCTTGCATGCATAGTGCCATAGACATGGATCCAGATCTGCCAATAGAAGTGCAGCAGTTACTCCTACAGTTCGCGGACTTGATGCCCGAGAAACTTTCCCCAGGACTCCCACCTATGAGGGACATCCAACACCAGATAGATCTTGTCCCAGGATCTAGTTTGTCGAACCGACCTGCATACCGCCTCAGTCCCAAGGAGGCCGAAGAATTGTAGCGGCAAGTGGAGGAGTTATTAAGGAACGGCTACATCTGAGAAAGCATGAGTCCCTGCGCAGTTCCAGCCCTGTTGGTGCCAAAGAAGGATGGCTCGTGGTGCATGTGTATAGACAGCCGAGCAATCAATAAAATCACCATCAAATACCGCTACCCCATCCCCCACCTGAATGACATGTTGGATCAGCTATCTGGCTCGAAGGTCTTCTCAAAAATCGATCTGAAGAGCAGATACAACCAGATCAGAATACGGCATGGAGTTGAGTGGAAGACGGCATTCAAGACACAGCATGGACTGTACGAGTGGATGGTGATGCCTTTTGGGTTGTCCAACGCCCCCAGCACATTCATGCGATTCATGCACCAGGTTTTGCGACCGTTTATGGGCAAGTTTGTGGTGGTCTATTTCGATGACATCCTCATCTATAGTCCAAATTGGTCCTCTCACTTTGACTACCTTCGTGCTGTCTTTGAGTTGCTGAGAACGGAGCGCCTGTTCATCAGCCGAAAGAAATGTTCCTTCTTCACCACTTCTGTGACCTTCCTTGGTTTTGTTGTTTCTACTGACGGTGTTCATGTAGATCAATCAAAGATCGATGCAATCTTGGAGTGGCCCAGACCGAGGACCTTGCATGATGTTCGAAGCTTCCATGAGCTGGCCTCGTTCTATAGAAGATTCATCAGGAACTTTAGCACGTTGATTGCCCCCATCACTGAGTGTCTCAAGGGGCGTGATTTCAAGTGGACGGATGAGGCCGAAACTAGCTTCCACCTGGTCAAACAGAAGATGACTGAAGCACCAGTTCTCGCACTTCCCGACTTCGACAAAGTGTTCGAGGTCAATTGTGATGCATCTGGAGTTGGCGTTGGAGGTGTTCTGAGCCAGTCAAGACGACTGGTAGCTTTCTTTAGCGAGAAGCTGTCAGGGTTGAAGAAGAACTACACCACTTATGACCTGGAGTTTTATGCCATAGTTCAGTCACTGAAGCATTGGCGCCACTACCTCATACAGAAGGAGTTCATCCTGTTCACCGATCATGAAGCCCTGAAGTACATCAATGGCTAACACAAACTGAGCAGGCGACACGCTAAGTGGGTGGCGTACTTGCAAGAGTTCACCTTTACTCTGAAGCATCAAGCAAGAAGCCTCAACCGTGTAGCAGATGCTTTGAGCCGCCGCAGTTCTCTTTTCACCACAATGAGCGCCAAAGTTGCAGGGTTTGAAGCTTTTACGGATATGTATACAGATGATCCTTCCTTCGGGCGGATCCTTCAGGAGGTAACCGATGGACATCGTCACGATTTTATTTTGCATAACGGTTACCTGTTTCGTGGCCTGCAGCTGTACATCCCCGACTGTTCATTGCGACAGCAGATCATGAGCGAACTCTATAATGAGGGTCACTTTGGTCGTGATAAGATCTACGCCCTCATAGCTGCAGACTTTTATTGGCTGAAGTTGTCTAGCGACGTGGCTCACTTTGTGGAGCGCTGCTTTGTGTGTCAGCGGGCCAAAGGAGTTCTCACCAACGCAGGCTTATACACTCCCTTGCCTGTCCCTGAAGCCCCTTGGCTTGACGTCAGTATGGATTTTGTTTTGGGCCTCCCTCATACCCAGCGGGCCTCAGACTCTATCATGGTGGTGGTTGACAGATTTTCCAAGATGGCTCATTTTGTAGCTTGTCGGAAGACTATGGATGCTACCCGCATTGCACATCTTTACTTTCGAGAGGTTGTTCGCTTGCATGGTGTCCCCCGCTCCATCACATCTGATCGTGACACCAAGTTCGTTAGCCTCTTCTGGAGAAGCTTATGGGGAAAATTGGGGACGCAGTTGAACTTTAGCAGTGCATACCACCCCCAGACAGATGGCCAGACTGAAGTGGTGAACCGGAGTTTGGGCAACCTATTGAGGAGTTTGGCTAGAACTAAACCGAAGCAGTGGGATCTGGCACTACCTCAAGACGAATTCGCCTATAATAGATCAAAGAATCGGACTACCGGCTTGAGCCCATTCGAGGTTGTCTATGGGCGGAACCCATCAGGAGTACTTGATCTCACCCCCGTCCCAAGAATTGGTCGTGTTCACCCCCGAGCTGATGAGATGGCGGAGCACCTTCGGGTTATTTATGAGCAGGTCAAGTCAGCTATTCAGGAGAGTAATACCAAGTATAAGATAAATGCAGACAAACGGCGGCGTCAAGTGCTGTTCGATGAGGGTGACTTAGTGTGGGTTGTCCTCACTTGAGATCGCTTCCCTGTGGGTGAGTATAACAAGCTGAAAGAAAGAAAGATCGGACCCTGTGAAGTGCTGTAGAAGATCAATGACAATGCATACCGGTTGCGCCTTCCCAGTCATGTGAAGACCTCAGACATCTTCAATGTGAAACATCTGAGCCCTTGCTTTGTGGAGTCAACTGATACGAACTCGAGGGTGAGTTCTTTCCAACCGGGGGAAGCTGATGCAGGAGAACCCGAGTCAGACGATGCCGAGCTGTCTGATTGCACTATGAGAGCTTTGGCATACCACGACTTGGCGGACCGACGTAAAGGCGGAAGGTGATCGAGCCAAGTCCGGAATTGGGGAGCACTTTGGACACGCTTCGGTATTTTGGCCATAACTTTGGCTACCGATATCGGATTCGCGCGCTCAACCCCAATTCGGAAAGCTCGTCTCGACACGCACGTGGGGTCCATCCAGCTTTGCTCGATGGACCCTTCCTTCATCCTCAAATTCCACTGTTTTCCCCGTCGTTTCTTCGTTTCTCGGTGTTTTTTTTTCCATTTTTGGCAATACTTCGTATGCCAATTTAGGATAGGATATGAATCCGATTTGAACTCGGATTTTTAGGAGTTATCTGTTTTGTTTAGTTATTTTAGAATTAGATAAGTTTTTCTATTAGACCAAAATTTGCCGATTTGGGCAAATTTGAATAAGAAGATAGAATTTCTAGGTTATCTAGGTTAGTTTTTTTTAACTATTTAAACCCGGCTTGTGAGTTGAATTTTATTCATTGATTATTGTGTTATTTTATTTTTAAAGTTTCAGAGAATTTTCTTCTCTATTTGTCCTTCCTTTTCTTGCTCTTCTATCAATCCCTCATTTTTACCACCGCCCGCAGGTTAATCACTACCCTGCCCGGCGTCACTCTGTGTTCACGATGAAATGATGGTCGAGTGCAACATGTTTCATACGGGAATGAAACACTGGATTAGAGCATAAATTTGTGGCTCCCACATTATTACAATAGATGATCGGTTTTTGAGAGGAAGAGAAACCAAGCTCACCAAGTTAGAGATATGATCCAACGCAATTCGCCAGTTATAGCAGTAACAGATCGATATTCAGCTTCAGTTGAGGATCGAGCAACCGTGCGTTGTTTCTTAGATTCCAAGAGATGAGGTTGCGATCAAGATAAACAATGTATGCACTAGTGAAGGTGAAGCCATCTTTTTTACCAGCCCAGTCAGCGTCAGAGAAAGCATGAAGATCAAGAGTGGAGTGACAATGGAGAAGAATACACTGATCAATCGTTCCACAAAGATACTGAAGAAGATGTTTTGCAGCATTCCTGTGATTTGTGGTTGGATGATGCATGAACTGAGACAATTTGTTGACCACATATGCAATGTCCGGGCAAGTAAAAGAGAGGTATTGAAGGCTTCCCACAATGGTACTATATTCAGTAAGATCCGATAGCTCAGAGCTCGAGTGAATAACAAGAGTGGGCATCATGGCGAGAGGTATAGCGACCCGGTGGGTATCTGTCATCTTGGTATGAGCAAGAAGACCAGCAATATAACGCCGTTGTGATAGAATGATGCCCTTGTGAGTGAGGGACAACTTCTACGCCAAGAAAGTAGGTTAACGGATCAAGGTTCTACATTTTTTTTAGCAACCAGATTTGTTGGGTTTTTTTTTCCACTGTTGAACTTGAGTATGTTTTGTTTTTTTTCTTTTTTTTGCTCTCCATCAGTAATGATATGCCTCTCTTTTTACCATCATTCATACTTAGATTGAAAGAGTTTATGGTGTTTGGATGTTTGTTTTGCTTGTTTGTTTTAGTTATGGGAAGCATAGTATTAACAGGGTTTATGATTTATGTTTTGTGATGATTGTTTTGGGTCATTGATTCTGTCACTCTCTCTGTAAGAACAAGTGCTTCTTTAGTTGGGGAGCTATGTTTGTGATCAAATAACATTTATATTTATTTTTTTCATAATTGATCAATTATGAAAGATTCAGTATTCATGATTGGTTGAAGAGTGTTGTGTGAGGTTAAGGTTCAGAGGGGGAAAGGAGAAGAAGAGAAGACGAAGATGAGAGAGATTGAGAGAAAGAAGAAGATTTCATTCATCTATCAAAACTGAACTGATTCTCAGACATTGTCAGTATATGAATCAATAAAAGACAGTAATGAATGACTGTGATTAGAAGTAGTAATTGTTATGATGGATCTACGACGGATCCTCCACTAGAGAAGATGATGGAGATTAGAAGCTAGCTGGGCCCTTTCTTTACTAAGGTTTGGACGGCTTGGATTTCCTCATCAACCGTTTTAATTGCTAGACTATTGCTTTTGAGAGAACATACTCTATTTTGTTCTCTGGTTCTGATCTTTCCCCCTTTCTCTACATATCAACACTCCCTTGTTAAGGTTCCTTTGTCCTCAAGGGAAATCTGGGAACCAGAGTCGAATATCCTTGGCAATCTCGCATGTAGCCTCAGAAGGGGGATAGTTCTCCCAATGTACTAGCCATTGTGTGGATGTTGTGTTGCCTTTTTTGGTTATTTTCCTGTCCAGGATTGCCATAGGTTTCAACATTGAAGTTGGTAAGGAAGATGGAGGTAATGCTACTTTCATGGGTATCTCCATTCTGGCCCTTTTGAGTAGGATACATGGAAGATCGGGTGAATTGAAGAAGATGGTGGAAGATCCAACTTATATGCTACCTTGTCAATCTTGTCTATGATTTTGTAAGGGCCATAATACCATGCAGCAAACTTTGGTACCTCTCTTGCAACTACTGAATTTTGTAAGTGTGGTTGTAGCTTTAAGTACACCATGTCTCCAATCTTAAAATTTCTGTCAGTGCGATGTTTATTTGTTTGCATCTCCATTCTTTGTTGAGCCTTGGACAGCTGCTATTTGACTAGTTGGATCACTGCTTCCCTATCCCTTAGGAGTGAGTCAACTGATGCCAGGGCTGAGTCTCGTGGGAAGTAAGGTAGATGTATGGGTGGAGGTATTCCATATAGAGCTTGGAATGGTGTCATTTTTGTAGAAGAGTGATAGCAGGTGTTGTACCAAAATTTAGCCAGTGAGAGCCAGGAATTCCAGCTTCTGGGTAGGTTTCCTGTCATGCAGTGTAGGTAACACTCTAGGCAACGATTGACCATTTCGGATTGCTCGTCTTTTTATGGGTGGTAGGTTGATGAATGCTTCAATTCTACCCCTTGTACTTTGAAGAATTCCTTCCAAAAGTTGCTTAGGAAGATGGGGTCTCTATCACTGACAATGGATGTGGGAAAGCCATACAACTTGTAGACATAATCTACATAAGTTTGTGCCACTATAGCTGCGGTATAAGAGTGGGTTAGGGCTATGAAGTGGGCATACTTAGTTGGCCTGTCTACCACTAATAGTATGACATCTTTACCCTTGGATTTTGGTAACCCTTCAATGAAGTCCATGGTTACATCTGTAAAAATGGATTGTGGTGTGGGTAATGGCTACAACAGTCCAGGAGAGGCTATATTCTCAGGTTTGTAGCGTTGGCAAACTTCACAATGTCTGATGAACTCCCTGACATCTTTCCACATTCCTTTCCAGTAGAACATTGTAATTAGTGTTTGATAGGTAGCATGTACCCCTGAGTGTCCACCTATTGCACTGCTGTGAAAGTGATTTAGTAATTGGTCCTTCAGCTCTTGATTTGGTCCAATTACTAGTTTTCCCTTCCTGAGTAGTTGGTTCTGAACCCACGTATAGTGTGATTGGGTTTCTCCTTGTTGTAGATTATGGATTATCTCTTGCAACCTGTTGTCTTCTTGCTATGATTCCTTAACTTGGTTCAGCAATTCAGATGATATGGTAGAGAGTGCCTGTAGTGTAATCTCTGGATTGTGCATTCTGGATAATGCATCTGATGCAGTGTTAGATTTCCCTGGTTTGTATTGTATCTCATAGTCCAAGGACATTAGTTTGGATAACCATGTATATTGGCTAGGGGTTGTTACCTTCTGCTCTAGTAGATACTTCAATGGTTGATGATATGTCTTGATAATGAAGTGTCTCCCTATCAAATACTGCTCCCACTTCTTTACTGCAAACAGGATAACAAAATTTCTTTTGCATATGTTGGTGAGGACTGATGTTTTGGGGATAACATCTTACTGATGTAGGCTATGGGGTGTCCTTGTTGCAGTAATATGGCTCCTATACCTATGTTAGAAGCATCTGCCTCTATAACAAAGGGCTAATCAAAATTTGGTAGTGCTAGTACTGGGGCAGTTGTCAATGCCTGTTTAACTCTCTCAAAGGCTTGCTGCGATGCTTCATCCTATTGTAGTTTCTCTGGTTTTTTTAGAAGCTTGTATAGTGGACTGGTCAATATTGTATAGTTCTTGATGAATCTCCTATAATAGCCTGTCAATCCTAGAAAACCCCTGAGTTGTTTGATTTTCATAGGTGTGGGCTAGTTCTGGACTGCTTGAACCTTATTAGGATCAAAAGATACTCCTTTCCTTGTTATAATGTGACCCAAGTATTCTACAGATTCAACAGCAAAACTGCATTTGCTCATCTTAGCAAATAGGGTATTTTTCAGCAGTAGTTTCATCACTTCATCTAGATGCCAGCATGTTGGTTTGAGTTGTTTGATTTTCATAGGTGTGGGCTAGTTCTGGACTGCTTGAACCTTATTAGGATCAAAAGATACTCCTTTCCTTGTTATAATGTGACCCAAGTATTCTACAGATTCAACAGCAAAACTGCATTTGCTCATCTTAGCAAATAGGGTGTTTTTCAACAGTAGTTTCATCACTTCATCTAGATGCCAGCATGTTGGTTTGAGTTGTTTGATTTTCATAGGTGTGGGCTAGTTCTGGACTGCTTGAACCTTATTAGGATCAAAAGATACTCCTTTCCTTGTTATGATGTGACCCAAGTATTCTACAGATTCAACAGCAAAACTGCATTTGCTCATCTTAGCAAATAGGGTGTTTTTCAGCAGTAGTTTCATCACTTCATCTAGATGCCAGCATGTTGGTTCAAGTCTCTATTATATATCAAAATGTCATCGAAAAATACCAACACAAACTTGCTTAGAACAGTTTTGAAGACTTCATTCATAAGGCTTTGGAATGTAGAAGGTGCATTTGTAAGGCCAAAGGGCATAACCTTGAACTCATAGTGCCCCATTTGAGTTCTAAAAGCTATTTTGTGTATGTCATCTGGGTACATTCTAATCTGGTGGTAGCCTGCTCTTAGATCTAGTTTAGAGAAAATGGTAGCCCCATGTAATTCATCTAGTAATTCCTCTATAATTGGGATTGGGAACTTATCTTTAATTGTTAGATTGTTGAGACTCCTGTAATCAATGCATAATCTCCAAGAATTGTCCTTCTTCTTTACTAACACAACTGGTGATGATTAGGATGAGTTGCTGTCCTGTATGATTCAAGCTTCTTGTAATTCCTGAGTGAGCTCTTTGATGATGTTTTTTTGTAATACCCCATATATGTAGGGCCTTATACATACTGGTTTAGATCCTTCCTTCATTCTTATTTTGTGATCATGCTGTCTTTGAGGAGGTTGTCCTTTAGGTTCCTGAAAAACCCTTGCATTCTTCCTTAAGACTTCTGCAATGATTGGGGCATGTTCTTGAATTGTGCAGTTAATTCATCCTGTTTAGGGGTCTTAATAGGTTGGAGCTCCTGTATTGTAATAGTGCAACATTGATTCAGGGATAATTGTGATTCTTTACTCATCAATTTCTTCATCTTGTCTCCACTAGTCCACTGCAGTTGAGTGTTAGTTTCTTCTCTGAGGGTATATTGTTGATTACCATATTGGAACCTCATTTGAAGCTGTTTGAAGTTCCAGGTGATATCTCATAATTCAGAGAGCTATTGAATGCCCAAAATCATGTCATAGTTGTCTAGTGGTAGGATTAGAAATTCAGCTTTGAATTTGTACCCTTGCATGCTCCAAGAAAAACTCTTGCATCTCTCTTCACAAGTTAGTTCATTGCCATTGGTTGCAGTTACTTTGAGCTAACTTGTGAAGAGAGATGCAAGAGTTTTGAATTTGTACCCTTGTATGCTCCAAGAAATTGTGGGTGCTGCCTGAGTAAATTAATAGGAATAATGCTCTGGTTCCTATAGAGCCTTTGGCTCTCATAGTTTGGAAGCTATAGGCTCCTCTAAGAGCATGGAAGGATAGTTGGGGTGATTTAGTTTCAATTCCATCATCATTTTCAGAGAATTCTTTTGTAATTTCTTCTTCCTCCTTGTCATCATTCTCAACATTTAGCATATAGAATTGTTTCTTCTTACAAACATGGCCTGGAATGAATTTGTCATCACACCAAAAACATAAACCTTTCCTTCTTCTTTCATCTAGCTCCTTACTGGATAGTTTCTTGGTCTGATTTGTATTGTTAGCATCTGAATTTGGTGATGCAAATCTTGCTGGTTTGTTTGTGTTAATAGAATTAATGGTTGGTATTAACAAAGGTTCTTGCTACTGCTTTAGTGTTTTGTACTATATTACTGTCATTTCTAGGATTACTTCAATTGATTCAACTTTTCCTTTCTTTAACCACAATAATTCTTGAACTTTAGCCAATGCATATGCTGATTGTAGGTTGGTAGGATTAAAAAGCCTCACAGACATCTCTATTTCTTCTTTTAATCCACCCAAGAAATGACTCAAAGCTTGTGTTTCATTTAAATCAACCTTGCTTAACACCATATCAAATTCCTCTAGGTACTGCTGAACTGGCACCAATTATTTCAGTTTCTTAAGTTCAGAAATTGGATCCAAGAACATATATTCTCCAAATCTGACTGTAATAGCCTTCACAAACTCAGTCCAAGGAATTAATCTTCCTCTTTCTTTGGTATTCAAGAAGACCTTAAACCAGCTCAGGGCCTTGCTATCTAAGTGGATGGATGTCATTTTTACCTTATTTGATTCTAAGGTATGATCTATTTCAAAAAATTGTTCAACCTTGTACAACCATTCATGCATGCCACAACCATCAAATCTAGGAATATCTAACCTAGCATAATGGTTTGCATTCATTGAATTGTCCCCTAGGCCAAAGATGCCATCACTTCTATTAGCAAATTGAGATTGAGTGTGAGATGCTACCTCATTGTTTTGGTGAGCTATTCCAGTAATCATTAGCCTGATCTCCTCCATTGCCTTGTTGTTCTGCTCCTTGATCTCCTCTATTGCTCTGCTATTCTGATCCCCGATTTCTTGAATGGCTCTTGTTTGTTTCTCATCTATTTCTTTGATCAAGGGCTCCAATTCTCTGAGATCTTGTTTCTTACGGTTGTTTGCCATTGCCGGGGTCGAAGCTTTGATACCAATGTTGTGTAAGGTTAAGGTTTAGAAGGGGAAAGAAGAAGAAGAGAAGAAGACGACAAGAGAGATTAAGAGAAAGAAGATTTCATTCATCTATCAAAACTGAACTGATTCTCAGACATTGTCACCATATGAATCAATGAAAGACAGTAATGAACGACTGTGATTAGAAGAAGTGATTGTTATGATGGATTTACGGTGGATCCTCCACTAGAGATGAGCGATGAAGATTTGAAGCTGGTTGGGCCCTTTCTTTACTAAGGTTTGACGGCTTGGATTTCCTCATCAACCGTTTTAATTGCTTGAGTATTGCTTCTAAGAGAACATGCTTTGTTTTGTTCTTTGGTTCTGATCTTTCCCTATTTCTCTACATATCAAAGAGGTCTATCATGAAGTTTGGTGCTTTGTCCAAGTGTGAAACTTTTTCTGGTTGATGGATTTAATCAAGGGCAAATTCCCAATTAGTCCCTCACACTATTTGATACTATTCCCACCCAAAATACTATTACACTAAACCTCTACACACCCTCCCCTCACCCCCAAGGACCTATAGATAATTTGGCACTATTCAAGGGACCAAAAGTTAAATAACTATTTAATCAATTACAACTTTTGGAAGAAAAAATAATTTATTATGATTATCACGAGAATGGAAAAGATGCAGAAAATTCCATGTACAAATGAGGAATAACATTAAATTCAACACAAGTACAAGCAGATCTTGCATCATCAAAAACTAGTAAATAAAAATTACATCCCACTTAAAACCAATTGAAGAAACATGATAAGGTTATTCAGTTGAGAACAATAACTACAATGAAATATATATATATATATATATAGAGAGAGAGAGAGAAAGAGAGGGATGATAGGATAAGGGCGGCCGCAAGTGCGGCCGACTGATCCTATCATCCCCCATATCTAATATATATATTAAAACATATATATTAGATTTTATGTATATTTTTATTTTTTTACATATATATAATTATTATAGATATGTGTAGATATATAACTGAATTTTCAGGATAAGATAATTTAAAAAGTAGATATATGTAAAAAAAACAAAAATATACATAAATATATATAGATATATATAGTCTATATAAAATCTAATATATATGTTTTAATATATATATTAGATATGGGGGATGATAGGATCAACTGGCCGCATTTGCGGCCGGCCTGATCCTATCATCCTTATATATATATATATATATATATATATATATATATATATATATATAAACATATATATTAGATTTTATATATATTATGTATATCTATATGTATTTATGTATATTTTTGTTTTTTTTTACATACATGTAATTATTATAGATATGTGTAGATATATAACTGAATTTTCAGGTGAATTTTCAGGATAAGATAATTTAAAAAGTAGATATATGTAAAAAAACAAAAATATACATAAATATATATATATATATATATATATATATATATATATATATATATATATATAGTATATATAAAATATAATATATATAATTTAATATATATTAGATATGGGGGATGATAGGATCAACACTTGCGGCCAGATCCTATCATCCCTATATTTATATATATATAATTAAAATAAAAATAATATTTTGAAAGAAAACCTTTCTTAATTTACTTATTATTCAATTATAGTAATCACTTAGAAGATAATTAAAACTAAATGTATATAAATATTTTATGACTTTCGACTGCCCTTATTTTAATTGAAAAGAACATCCTACTGAAGTGTAATCTGAAGTGATCTTACTTCCTGCAAAAATGTTCACTTCTGCCCACTTCAGTGATGAAGTGGGCACTTCGGTGGAAATGAATATCATAAATGTTCACTTCTGCCCACTTCATGGAACTGAGACTTTCACCCACTTCGAACTCCGGACACTTCAAGGGAAATGAATGGCCCTTATTATTGAAAATAAACAATAATGTTCATAAAATATCACAAAGTTCTACATAAATAATCAATCAAAAAATCACAAAAAGCTCATAAGGTAAAACCACACCACAAAGGGCCATTTGTCAAAATGACCCTGGTCTATTTATTTTATTATTTTTTTGGCCCTAGGTTGAAAATATTTGCCAAAATGACCCTGAAATTGCCCAGTCAGCAACCAAACTGCTGACTGGGATGATGTATGTAGCTCATCGGCCTTACAAATGCCGATTAGCTCCAAAACATGATGTATGTAGCTAATCGGTCTTTTAAATGCCAATTAACTCCATATAGCTCTTTTTCATGGAGTTTGGAATCGGCCTTTCAAATGTCGATTAACTCTGGACAACCTCTCTGGAGCTAATCGGTCTTTCAAAGGCCGTTTTTAATCCGAGTCAGCAGGGTGACTGCTGACTAAGCAGCTGCAGGGTCATTTTGACAAATATTTTCGACATAGGGCCAAAAAAATAATAAAATAAATGGACCAAGGCCATTTTGACAAATTGCCCCACGACAAATGTCCGTAGAAAGCTCAAATATCATCATGTTCAATCTTACAACCACCGATTTACAATATTAAAATAAAAAAAATACACAAAAATACTACTACGAACTATAAATATATGAAGTGTCTTTTTAAAATAAGAAAGGGGTGTCTGGTTGTAAAATATAACAAATTTTTTATCATTGTGGTTTAGATTTGAAACAGCATGGCAAGATGAGAGCCATGCGTGATACATGCAACCTATATTTCCAAGATATCTTATTTAATTTCTCGTATGGTTTCAGGAAACATAATAGCATATATAATAAGCTCAAACTTGGAAAGTTCTTTTGCTTTATAATATGTTTGATGTGATATTCCACATATTAATATTAGTAAACATGGATGTCTCTGTTTAGGTGGTAATAGTTTTGTTCATTGTGCTTATTAGCTTCCAAGGATGTCTCTGTTTTGGTGGAAAATCTACCCAAATCTGCACAACTTTCTGTTATAAACCAATGGTCCTCAAAGTGCGCTTGAAAGTTTGAAAGTGGACTCATTTGAAAGTTTGAAAGTGGGTATTAAAAAACAATGATAAATGGTAACAGTATTTGAAGTGTGACTGTTGAAAATTGGTTCATGGAGGAAGTGCTATGGACAGGGTGATTGAGGCGTGTAGGTGCATTGACTTTAAGAATAATTTCACCTCCTCTGAGTGTTTAACCCGATGCAGCAAAAGATGACAACGGCGAATAGTTGGGAGCCCAACAGTCAAGAATAAAAATAATAAAAATAATAAAAATAATAAAAATAAACAAAACTATGTCACGCGCAAGGATATTTGCACCCGTAAGGAATAAATCATCATACAAGTGTTTTACTTATGGTCTCATTTGGTTAATCTTTCACATCTTGTTTTAACCGCTGTCATGGAGAGTTAATCTATTTATGTTGTGTTTTCTGCTTTTTGTTTTAAATTTTGTAGACTCACTCACTGAGCTTTCTAACTTTCTCTAAAAAACCATGATTTATTCATATTGAAAAAAAAAAAAAACACTGAGATACAGTGAGTTGAGGATAACATGATTTATTCATGTATATGTATATAACATATGTTCCTCTGCTTTCACAGGTTCTACTGAACCCAACTTTGGTGATGCTTCTTAACTCATGTATACATTCCACACACCACACTATGAGAATATATAACTCCACCACAAGCATCTCATAAAGGAGGATTAATGGAAGAAGTAGGTGAAGATGAGAGCAAGAAACATAAGAACATAAGCTATGGCCTGATCAATTGCCTTCCCTGAAATAGAACAAAACCAGAACATCAACAACTGAGTACAAGATGCCGAAGAAGAAACTGAATCTCAAACTACTCACCATCAAACCTTTGAATGGTGGTTAAATGTGAAGGTGGTGATACCCATTCACAGAAGCAGGGATGCAAGAAGATAGCAAGCATGAGGGCGAAAAGGAGGCCTTGCACTCTAATAGAATCCATTCTCTTCGATCTCTACAAAGAGAAGGGACTCTAATTATTTGGTTTGTGTCAAGTTTTGTGAAGTTGGAGCACTTATATAGTGCAAGTTCAGTGTTCCATTCTTCAGTCAATGTTTTGAATGATCTTCAAGAGTGTTGCATACGTAATACCAATGACTAGAAAAGCACCAAGTGACTGAACTCATTCAATGATGATGCAAGGAAATTTCTACTGTTTCATTAATTCAATATATCAAAGAGTTCATGTAAAATTGTAAAACAAGCCCCACAGATGGAATCAGACAGGAGACAGTTGATTCTTATATGAGTACAACTCTGTTTTGCTTGCGCTGTACAAGAGTCCTATTGTTCATTGCCTTCTAAGAGAACTCATGGCATGGCTATTCAAAGGAACAGAGCTAATTTATATGTTTCACTATATTGAACCACCTGTTAGCATACACTCAAGAAAAGAAGCCTTTTTACAAAAGCTCATCACATAGAAATCGCAATTTGGTATTGAATCAAAGTAATGACCAGTTTTGAAATGCATCCAAACTGCTGGCAAGCAAGTTGCTGATGCTAATGCTGTCATCGCTAATCATCAATTTAGAGGAATTTGAACCATTTAACAAAGAACCTCTCGACTCTGGCTGTTCAAAAAAAAAAAAAAAAAAACCCACAAAAAAGCAACTTGATTGGTAAAGAAAAGCTGAAATAACATATGGAAATATATCAGAAGAGTACAGTGATTACCCAATAGTTATCTATCCTCTCAAAATCATTCTTGGCATGACAAGGAATTTCCAGATGAGGGTTCAAACCAGTTGTAGGTTCCTTACAAGGAAACCCCTCTGTTTGAGGATGGAAATCAGTTTTCAAGTCATGAGCAGCTCCACCATCATTAAATTGCAAAGGTTTCGCTTGAGCAACACTATCTGTCTGCAGAGTTCAGAAAACAAGAAATAAACATCAAAGTATGGATTCAACTTTCAAAGGAAAAGGAATTAAAAACACGAGGCAAAGCTTTACTTTATCATCAGGTCTGATTGAATTTGATGAGATGTTCAGACAAGTGGTGAAAGGAACATCATTGCATTGATCCATAGCAGTTTGGTTCCGAGTGTTCTTTTGAAATGGAAATGCATGACATGTTTCTTCAGCCTCCCATATTGGCTGAGAGGCCTGCTTGGCTGATGGGTCAGCAGGTTGATAGCGAGCTATATGGGCAGCAATGGCGGCATCAAAAGAATCAAAGTTGATCAGAACATTCTGAACATTTGAATTATTCTGAGAGATCAACTGACTCTGATTGGCATCAGGAGTTGTGACAACTTCAGATAATAGAGCTCCAATGCTGATATTTGAAAAACTATCAACAAACGAAGGTCCCACATTGTTGGTGATTCTCGAAATACTCATGTCCTATTGGAATGTATGATAAAAATCAATGAACAAAATGAATCAAGAATAGATAACAAGCTAGATGGGGCTAGAAAAAAATGTACCACACTTTTAGCTGTTGTTCTGCCAGCACCTTGGTCAAATGAGCCCTCCGGACCACTTTCTTGCCGTGATACAAGACATTGCTCACCTTTATCATCAGTAATATTTATTCTTTGGTTTTGTTCACTTTGTAAATTAATCTTAAACTGGGGACCAGACAGAGATGTTCCATGGTGTCCTGGTTCAGTATCAGAGATCCAAGCATATCTTCAAAAGAATAACCAAAAAACCCATGTAAGCTGAGGCACAAGTAAATTATAAATACAGAAACAGCCACCAAAAATATCAAAAGAGACCAACCTTAACCGGAAAACAGCAGGGCTACCAACAGCAGCATATACATCAGACGCACAGACACTGAAATCTTTTCCAGTCCATCTTCTGTGATCTGACATGTTTTCCAGACAAACCTCATAAGGAAAGAGCATGAGCTCCCCTGATGTAGGTATTGAATTTATCCACTTGGTATTAAGGTGTTTAACAACTGATGCTATTTTTTTCCGAATTCCTAGAGTCAGCTCCAGATAAGGATTATAATTTCCCTGTATAATGAGATAATCAAACTGAATAGTCAGCTCACAATAGTTAAATCTTGTGAATCAGATATTGACCATATCGACATGTAAACATTTCCTTTCTAGTAGGCAAATGACAGTCAGTTAAAAACATGGCATATTCTTTGAAAATCTTGTATATTTTACCTTCTCCAGCAATACACGAGTAACTTCATCTAAGGGAAAGAGCTGGAGCTTAAGTTTTCCAAATTGTTGTGGTCTTTGTCCTGGTACAATTAGAGAATTTCCAGGGGTTATTTTCTGAAAACTGGTGCTTGCAGCCTGCATCTGCTGATTCAATGGCTGAGTTGGACAAGGTAGAGGTAGTCCACATAACTCTATACTAGATTTGCCTGAAATAGAAGAATAGAAAAACATTTGGAAAACATACTAAAACATAAATTAGGACAATACTTCTATTGAAAGTTCAGATTAATGGCAGAAGCCCAATATTCAGGAGATCCCATTCCTGAACGCATACATGTCTCCATTAAGTCATAATAATCACCTAAAGCAAACCAAGGGGGATTCATAAGAAAACAAATGATGATAAGAAGGCTATAAAAATAGTTAGCCAAGCATAAATGCCCATCAATAATTGTTATTTCCATGCTTGAAGTGCAACTAGAGCAGTGCCAAACAAGAAAGCTTTTGCAGAATACCTCCTTCATGCAAAAGAAAAGGATCAAATAAGAAACCATGAGAAGTTTGTCTCCTTGGTTTAATGTATATGAATTCACCTGTCTTTTTCCGTGATCGCTTGGAAGCTTTTGCATCGGATATCCTCAACTTGGCCTGGCTAATCCCTGAGCCTAATTTACTCTTAGTAAATGGAGGAGGACTTGTTTTACGCTGTTGCCCAGTGTTTTTCATGGTGGCTTAAATATGTGCAGTGATCACAAGCTAAATGAAATTGAAATTGACTGCTCCTGCTTTCTTGCAATTATCAGCTTCGCTCTGCAGAGGAATCAATTTTCAAATAATATAAACCATGGTTACGATAAATATCAGCTAGTCACTTCTGGTTTCCTTTTGCTTTCCTTTGTCTTTTCTAACATTTTTATTCATTAATGTAGACTATCAAAATTATTAGACAAAAAGGGAAATTTCTATCAAACAGATCTAAGAATCAATCTGATGTCATATCATCAGATATTTGAAGGTCCATCTAAACGGTTGACTGTGTGTGCACATTTCAAGTCTGCAACTACATGGGTTACTTGCTTGAATTTGGCAATCATTCTGTTAATCCTATGTTAACAAAGTATTCTAATGGGATCACACAAACAGGTTTCAACTTTTCTCTTTCTCAAATCCATATAAAATATTTGGAATTCACACCATGAAAGTAATTAGTAGTGCTTGGAACCCTATTATCAGATTTACTGAGAAATCACAGTATCAAAATATAGGCCAGCATTCAGTTTGATGGAACATCTCACTCACATAATTGGGTTTCATTTTGCTATTGGCTTTAAAAAATTGGATTATGGTATCATCAAGAGAGGGGAAAAAAGTCCTCAGCAAATTAAGATGGCAGGTTTCAGGTTTAGGAGTTGAACCATGAACTAATGGGAAAAATACTTCCTCACAAATCAAAGACCCCCTTTCAAGAACTATAACATGAACTACAATGTCAAAGAAGTACAATAATACAAAAAACAAGCCAGGAATAAGATCATAAAAATCCTAACTTCCATGGAAATACTCAATGGTTAGGAAAAAAATGGAAAATTTTGTGAATTTTTTTTTTTTGTATTTGCAAAATAAATTATGTCTAATAACACGGCATGGGAAAATCTAAGTAAAACATCAACACCTTCGAATCCAACAGTAAATCCTTCAACGCCAACATTCTCTATCTCTCTAAAACAATACACAAAAGGGGCAAAAAGAATAAAAAACATCCGCACAACAAGAGCTAAAAAGAACACAAAGTTACGGAAAAGATCATAAGAACCCTAAAAAATCTAAGGACAACATCAACACCTTGGAATTCAACTGTAAATCCTCCAACGCCAAAATTCTCAATCTCTACATGAGAGAAAAAAAGGCCAAACGAACAAAATCATCGCCACAACAACAAAAGTAGAAAGAACAAAAAGTTAGAGATAAGATCATAAGAACCCCAATCTTCTAAGATAACTCGAAATTGAAGCAATTAATCAAGAAATAAAGATGAAAACCTGTACAAGCCTGAACGACTCTTGGTCGATTCTCGAAGCAAAACCCTAATTATCAACAACGTTCAGGCACCTCACCGATTCTCCTCCCAGATCAAAGTTACCTGCAGATGGATATGATTGGGGAAAAATAGGGAGGGAGGGTTTCAAAATTTTGCCGCCTTTCATTTTCCCAGAAATACGAATCAGTGTATTTATAAAAAAATCGCCCCAAAAAACAGTTTATTTGGCAAATAACCATTAACCAGTATTAATATGCCCCTGACAAATATATATATATATATATATATATATATATATATATATATTTATAAGATTTATAAAATTTACTTATGGTTTTTAGACAACAATATAAGATTTTCTGAACTTGTAAAATATTTAAATCTATTTTACCAATATTTTTTTAGGATTACCAGTAAATATATTTTTATAAAAAAAATGTTAAAATTTAGAGAATTTTATTAAAAATTATTTATAAAATTTTAAAATATTTTTAATATTTTTGTTATGAATATATTTAGGATAATTTTTTATAACTATGGATTAAAAGAATTAAAGTAGATGATTTTTATTTAATTTATTTTTAATAATATTTTATTTTATTTTATTTTATTATTATTTTTTGTGATAATTGCTTGCATGCCCCTACAAAACATCAAAATTGCTTATTAACCCTTACAAAAGTGATAATTGCTTGCATATCCCTACGAAACAACAATAATTGCTTATATCCCCTACTGTTACTCATTGTTAGTCGCTGTTAGTGATTTTGTAGAGGTATGCAAGCAATTATAAGGAGCATATAAGTAATTATTGTCGTTTCGTAGGGGTATGCAAGCAATATTCACTTTTGTAAGGGTAAATAAGCAATTTTGATGTTTTGTAGGGGCATGCAAGCAAAAAACCCTTATTTTTTAAATAAAACTCCGCCTATGCGAGCATAGCCGGTCCCAAGCCCGGATAAAGGAGGAGGGTTGTGATAGGTTGACAGCTAGCATAAAACTTTGTCAAACACCTAATATGAATTCTCTGCACAAATATAACTTTGAGACGTGCCCACCTAGGCACGCGCTACATCGGCACCCGGGTGTAGTGTTAAATGAGCAAGGGGTTCCATCACATCGCCACCCGGGTGTGATAGAGTATAGGCAAGGATTCCCACATCATGGACAGGTGTGGGTAAAAAAATTAGTCCCGCCACATCGACACCCGGATGTGGTGACAAATAGGCAAGGGTCCTCGCATCTTAATGAATGGGTGCGAGTATAGAAGCTAGTCCATGAGAGTAGGATTAGGATCGGAAGTTGGAATATAGGTTCTTTGACAGGAAAGTCTATGAAGTTAGTAGACACTCTAAAAAGGATAAAGATAGATATAATGTGTTTGCAAGAGACTAGGTAGATAGGAAATAAGGCTAGAGAGATTGGTAACACAGGTTATAAATTATGGTACTATGGAGAGGATAAACATAGGAATGGTGTGGGAATTATTGTGGAACCAAAAATTTACTAAAAAGGAGAAAGATAGATATCATGTGTTTGCAAGAGACTAGGTAGATAGGAAACAAGGCTAGAAAGATTGGTAACACAGGTTATAAATTATGTTACTATGGAGAGGATAAACATAGTAATGGTGTGTGAATTATTGTGGAACCAAAAATTAAGGACAAAGTGGTTGAAGTGAAAAGAGTAGGAGATAGGATTATACATTTGAGGCTAGTGTTGGGGAAAGAGACAATCAACATAGTTAGTGCGTATGCTCCCCAAGTAGGTTTAGGAAAAGAAGTTAAGGTTAAGTTTTGGGAAAATTTAGACGAGGTAATTTTAGGGATTCCAAGTGAGCAAGAACTTTTTATCGGGGGAGATCTTAATAGGCATGTAGGTTGTCTCAGTAATGGCTACGAGCAAGTCCATGGAGGTTATGGGTATGGCAATAGAAATGAGGAAGGAAAAGCTGTTTTAGATTTTACTTTGGCTTAGGATTTGGTATTGAGCAACACTTGCTTTAAGAAAAGGGAATCACATTTGATTACCTTTAAGAGTGGGGGTAACCATAGCCAGATAGACTTCCTCCTTACAAGAAAAAGGGATAGGTCTATATGTAAAGATTGCAAGGTACCTGGAGAAGCACTAACTAACCCAACATCGGTTAGTAGTGTTGGATGTGAAGAAAAAGGATATAGTGAAACAAGAAAGGATGCTTAGACAACATAGGATTAGATGGTGGGCTTTAAAAGGGAATAACAAATTAATATTTAGGAATAATGGGAAGAGCAAGTTGGAAATATAGAAGATGATGCAAATAACTTATGGAAGGAGATGGCGAATTGTATTGAGAAGGTAGGGAGTGAGGTCCTAGGGGTTTCTAAGGGACTAGGACCTCAACCACAGAAATCATGGTGGTGGAATGAAGATGTCCAAAAGACTATTAAAGGAAAAAGATATTGGTACAAGAAGTTACCTACGACTAAAGATGGTTAAGCCTTCGAAAAATATAAGAAGGCAAAAAAGAGACCAAGAAAGCCGTTAGCGAGGCCCGAGATAAATCTTTAGCTTATTTGTATCAAAAGTTGGGGACGCGAGAAGGATACAAAGAAATGTACAGGATAGTACGCTTAAGAGATATAAGGAGAAGGATTTGAATGAAGTCAAGTGCATTAAGGATGAGTCTCAACAGGTCTTGACAGGAGATAGGGAAATTAAGGAGAGATGGAGAAGTTATTTTGATCACCTATTCAATACAAGTCATGAGGATAATTTTGTAGATCTTTATGCATCAATAGTGGAGAGGAACCTTAGCTATACACGTAGAATCAGGCCTAGTGAGGTCAAGGAGGCACTAAAAAAGATCAAGGTTGGGAAAGCCTATGGCTCGGATAGTATATCGATTAAAGTTTGAAAGTATCTTGATGAATTAGGGGTATTATGGTTAACCAAAATTTTCAACTCTATATTAAAGGGGGAAGATGTCAGACGATTGGAGAAAGAGCATTCTGGTACCTATATATAAAAATAAGGGGGATATTCAAAATTGCACAAACTATCGTGGTATTAAGTTAATGAGCTACATAATGAAACTCTGGGAGAGGGTTGAGCATCGACTCAGGGATATTACGAAGGTGTTAGAGAACCAATTTGGCTTTATGCCTGGTAGATCTACAACAGAAGTCATTCATTTGTCAAGGAGTTTGATGGAGATCTACAAAGAAAAGAAGAAAGATCTTCATATGGTTTTCATTGACCTAGAGAAAGCATATAATAGAGTACTAAGACAAAGTCCTTTGGTGGGCATTGGAGAAGAAAAACATTCATGTTACATATATAAATGCTATTAAGGATATGTACGAAGAAGCAATTATGAGTGTGAGAACAGTTGGAGGAGATACGAAGGAGTTTCCTATAACAGTGGGCCTACATCAAGGATCGGCCTTGAGCCCATATTTGTTTACACTAGTAATGGATGAGTTAACTAGTTGTATCCAAGATGACATCCCATGGTGTATGTTATTCGCAAATAATATTGTCCTAGTTTATGAGACTAGAGATGGAATTAATAAGAAGTTAGAATTGTAGAGGAACACCCTTTAGAGTAGAGGCTTTAGGCTCAGTAGAAGTAAAACTGAATATATGCATTGTAATTTTAGTCAAAGTAGGAGGGACAAAGGGGAAGTGACACTAGGTGGAGTAGTAGTGCCTAAGTGTAACAATTTTAAGTACCTAGGTTCCATTATCTAGGAGGATGGGATGATTGATGAAGATGTAACCCATAGAATCAGAAAAGGAGACTGAATTGAAGAAGTGATATGGGTCTTATGCGATAAGAAGATGCATAACAAAGTGAAGGAAAAATTTTTATAGAACGACAGTTAGACCGGCTATGTTATACGGGAGCGAGTGTTGGGCAACTAAAGTTCAACATATCAAGAACATGAATATGGCCAAAAATAAGGATGTTAAGATGGACGTGTGGCCATACAAGATTGGATAAGATTAGAAATGAACACATCCGACAAAAGGTACATGTTGCACCAATTGAAGATAAAATAAGAAAAGGGAGTTTAAGATGGTTTGGACATGTGTGTCGTAGACCCCTAGGTGCCCCGGTTCGAAAATATGATAGTTTGGTAATAGAAGGTAAAAAGAGGGATAGAGGTAGACCGAGGATTACATGGAGAGAGGTAGTATCTAAGGACCTACTTTTATTAGATGTTGATCTAGATCTTGTCTTTGACAGAGCCACATGGAGACAGAGAATTCATATAGCCGACCCCATCTAGTATGGGATTAAGGCTTAGTTATTGTTGTTGTCGTATTTTTTTTTTTTTGAAATAAGTGGATGAACCACGTTCATTTATTTATTGAATAAGATAGCATTACATATCAGCCATACATAATTTGGTATTATATTATTTTCTCCGCACATCCCAATTAAGCATTCGATTTTGATGCCACGATTTCCCTTCCCTCCGAAATTGCTTTGGTTCCTGGGTCCCCTTCATCAAAATTATCATCCTTCTCCCTGAAGTTAACCTCTTCGTTGAAGTTCTGAGCAAGGCTTTGCTTAACAATGGCCTCCATTGGCACCGGCTTCTTCTTCTTGGTTGCTCTTGCTGCATCAAACCAAGATAGTATTAGAAAGTCAATCCCACGAATAATTCCAGAAAAAATGTGTTGTTTTCCAAGTAATAGCATCTATGGTTTCTCTCGAGCCATATGCTCCAAGTGATATGTAACGCACCAACCCGATCCCGGGACCTCGGGCACGTGTGCAGACCGGCCGTAGTGGTGTAGAGTCGGGCCCCACACGGATACAAGGCCTAAGTGAGTAGGCAGATAATGCAAAATAAACAACTTAATTTATTCAAAATAAACAGAGTTCAGCAGAAAATAAATAACAAGGGTTCAAGTACCCTACAAATACCAGGCCCTAAGGGGACCTACAAAACGTAATATCTCACTCAAAACAGAAAGATAGACAAGGTCCTCGGACCTCTGCAAAATCCACCGATTCCACGGTCGGCTCGACTCCTGCGTACGTACTAGTGTCCCTACATTTTACCGGGATCAGCATAGCGGGGAAGAAAACAAGTGCATGAGCTTTCAAATGGAAAACTCAGTAAGTACCCCTGCGGGGTTCAAGAAAATATGATATCAATAAATCATGAATATCAAAATCAAACTCGGGGCACGCCCCTCAAAACAAGCCCTAGGAGTCTATCACAAAAAAAAATAAGCAAGATAACGACTCCTAGCTAAGAGTTCCAACGGAAGCTCCACAAACGTCTCCCCAGTGGTACCATCAGCCGAGCCTAGAAAAACGACCATCCGGTCACTCGGACCCTCGATTGGTATGTCGATAGCACCACTTTTGTCTCGTATGTCGGCGATCGGTGATCAGCCCCCAATGACTAGCGGGGACAGCCAGAACACTCTCCCTCTGGCTGGGAGTGCGGGAGCGTCGAGTGTCCCGTCCCCAGCTTCTTTCCGCTGCAAAAAACTGCGACCCACACTGCTCCTAACTTGGAATCCGGGACGAAGAACAGTTCAAGTAGGGATCCCAACATCCCCAAAACAATCAAACATGCTATATAGGGTTTTCAACAAAATTCATGGAAGCATGTCTGAAAAATATATGTCACAACAAAGACATAAAAATAAAATCCCTGAAGGGAGGAACAAGGCATGATCAACATGCAATCAAAAGCCAAGAAACCAATCAACAAATGACTGGGAGGTACAAGGCAGAAATACTTACCTAAAATCGCAAAGTCTCGTGCTCCACGGGACTTCTCGAGGCATCCAAGTCAATACCTGGTAAGATAATCCTATTCTCAATAAGGTACTTGTCTAGGAATATTGCATCTGCTATGCATGCTCTAACGGCCTGGGTTCTACTTGCGAGCCTTCACTTGCGTCCCCATGTCATTTTACCTTAAATGACTATTTCAATTTATTTCCATAAATAACCTATGTTGGCCTGGCGGTTAAGGCCCATCTATGACAAGTGGGGGGTGTAGAGTTCGAATCCCACTTGCCATCCTTCTAAGTAGTTCTCTTTATTTCTGTTTTTTTTTTTTATCTCTTTCTCTCCAATCTTGGTTAGACTAGCCCGAATCTTGACTAGACCCAATCCCTTCTTTTTAATACTTGATGGAGTCTATTTAGTTACCCATTAGTCAATCTTAAATTAACTAATCCTTTTCTTAACAATTAATTAATCAAGGCCTTTAACGATTAATTTAATGTTTGTTAACCAAGTCTCAACAAATCTCTTAATCACTCTAACCATACTATTAGATTATCCTCTCGGTTAATCAATTAATTGAAACTATGCGAACGCTTTTAATCAATCTAAGCATTTTATTAGATTAATTAAATTTATCAAAATCGTCAATCTAGTTAACTAAATCCTTAATTAACTTTCCAAACTTTGATTAACAACTATTCTTTAATCATCACATTAATCAAACTATTTTACCCAAATCGACTAACCCTTTTGATTAGCCCAAGTCCAATTCGATAATTGACTAATCAATTATTTATCCCAATTAGATGTCTTTCTATTAATCATTTAACTAACCATTTAGTTATATAATTATTTCATTAGATAAGTTCCACATTAGCTAGCTTACTCGTTGATTTAATTATCAACCAAATAATTAGTGAAATTCTCTAATTATCTCACTAACATATTCAGTCAATTAACTAACTTTTGTTAGTTGACTAATTAACTATTAGATAGTAATCCAGCAAAATACAATTAAATAATTTAAAAACAAATTAAAACCTATTACGATAATCATCTTTCTCTCCCTCATCTCTTTCTCTGTATCTCAGGCCGTGCTTCACCAACGATGAGTCCGCATTTCCTTACGCCTTGGTGGAGCCGTTGTCCCCATCCGAAGGTCGCCGGCGATTTCCCAAGCGGCCCGTGGCCGACGTTTTCCTCCCCATTCTCCCTCTGGCTCCCAGGTCCGCGGTGGTGTTTGATCACGGAAACCTTCTCTTGGCCGGCGAGACCTCGGCGGAGACCGGTGGCGTCCAGATGGCCCCTCCGTTGCTGTTGTCTTAACTATGACCTACCATGCATGCATTGGCGGAACAATGGAGCGAGAGAATAACTCACCTGGAGAGCGAAGGTGGCGAGCTCGCGAAGCCATTTGGATTTAAAATCGGTGGAGGGCCGGGAATATCACCTTTCTTCTTCTCCCGGCCAAGCTCTTGCGTTCCGGTGCGCTGCGAGACTCAAATGCTTCACTTCCCTTCTCTGTCCGCTCGTAGTCACCTTAGTGATGGCGGTAGAGATGCAGAAGAAGAAGGTGGAGAAGAGGTGGTGTGCTCTCCAGTCCACCCTCTCTGGCCTTTTATAGGGGTGAGGAGATGCGTGGGGTGAGGTGGCGATCCTTTGGCATTTGCCATGCAAATCCTGCAATTTACCTTATTTGGCGATTCCATAACCCCGGAAGGAATCTCAGTGGCCCATTTGGCGGACAGGGGAGGAAGTAAGTGGCTGTTGCTTTCGCGATGCGTCCTTCTTGTGATCCAGCGGTCGAGTTTATCCGCATGCGGTGCAGTCGGTCTCCTTGTAGCGACCTCCCCGCAGCCAGAAATGTAGCTTGCGCGTCGATTAGCGGCTTGATTTTGCCACGCGTGGCTACCCCATTTATTTTCGCCTTACCTCGCGATCTGTCTTGGGTGGGATCCTTCGATCTGGACCGTCCGTCCATCTCTAGTCATAGCCTCCCCGTTCATTTGCGCAAAGGCCCTTAGAATTATCAAATTTCCTCCCAGGTCCTTCGATTTTGCCACGTGATATTTCTCTCTAGTCCTTCTATTTTTTTTTAAATTACTACTAGGTCCTTCTTCAGAGACAATAACCTTTACTTTGCAGTCCCTGCAATTTATAACATTCCTATTTAGTCCCTAGCAGCCAAATAGAATTCAAAATTATCATTTTGAATTACTCAATCAATTTGTTTCTCCTTGCCCCTTTTAATTAGATCGAGCCATTCCAAACTTAGGATATTCCCTTTCATAAAACTATTGATTTAATCAACTATTCCCCACTTTCCTTCTAAGTCCCAATCATGATCAATTAGAGGGTTTCCTAATTTATTTAATTTGGTCACTTCCAAATTAAATCAACCCCTAATTTACTTTAATAAATTATTCCATAATTTATTAACTCCTTGTTTAATCTCTCCCATAACCATTTTACCAAAATGCCCCCTGGAGCTTGTAAATCCCCAAAATGCCCCCTTTGCATTTTTATTTAATTAAGACATTAATTTAGAGGGAAAATTTTTTTTAAATGCATTATTTCACTAAAAAAAATCTTGGGTTTTACATGATAGCCATGATTGCTAGCTTTCATCCTACCATGGCTTCTTTGTGAAGCCGAGTCCCAAGGTTTCCTCCTCCTGCTCCCTATAAATCTTGTCTGTTATGGTGCGCAGCCGTGATCCCGAATAGTGGGAAAAGTGCTCCCAGATTCTTATTGCTTCTCGGCATATGATGATGAATAGGTGTTCAACTATTTCTTCATATGCATTGCACATGTAACACTGAGTTCTTCCTCCCTGCTAACTCCTTTTGCTCAAATTGTCTAGAGTAAGTAGTTTGTTGAATCATGATAGCCATGCAAATAACTTGACCTTCATTGGGCAAGGGATTCCCCAGAAGTCGTTTTGTATGGGGCATCAGAGGCCACCATCCACAACAAACTTGTATAGTGTTTTCACAGAGAATCCTGATCCCCACTACTATTGTCGCTCGTCACCATCATCCTGTGGGGTCACAACCAGTTCATCAAGTATATCCATTAAAGTTCTCTTCTTTGCATGATTGAGGGGGTAATGCAGGTGGCTCAGGTCAGTTGGTACCGAGTTGGCGGATCAACATAAAGACTGGAAGTGATCGAGCCAATTTTGTGATTGGAGCAGTTTTGGGGGTGATTCTGTATTTTGGCCATAACTTTGGCTACAGATGTCGGAATCACGCATTTGAGCAAAATCTGGAAAGCTCGTTTCGGGGCGCACCACGTGGTCCCCCAGATCAACTTTGTAGTAGACGTCATCTTTGAATTCAAATTCTGCTGTTATCAAGCCATATCACTATTTAGATATTTTTGATATTTCTAGTATTAAATTATTTTTCAAATTAGGATATGATTTAAATTCGATTTGATCTCGGATTTTTATGAGTTAGTTTTAAATTTAGATAAGTTTTAGTTTTGAATAATAATTTTCCAATTTTGGAAATTTAGAAAAGATGATATGGTTTCTAGGTTATTATTTTGAAGCTATTTAACCCGGCTTGTGGGTTGGTCTTAGATTATTGAATTTTGAGTAATAATATTTTCCTGAATTTCAGAGTATTTTTTCTGGTTCTTTTGGTTCTTCGTTTGTTCATCCTTGTTGTCCTTGGATCCGGCAAGCCCGCGGGATAATTGCTACCCCGCCCAGTATCAATATTGACGCCGAGCAGGATCCAAGGACTGTAAGGAAGAACAAACGAAGAACAAAAAGATCCAGAGAAAATACTCTAAAATTCAGGACAATAATATTACTCAAAATTCAGGGCCTGTTTGGATGCACAATATTTTTTTCTATAGGAATTTCATTCCATAGGTTGTGGACAAGATCCCTATAGGGAAAGTTACAGAAAAATTTCCTATAGAATGAGTGTTTGGTTATGCACAGTAAATATTTTATAAGAAATCAATGTTTATGAACCCTAAATAGGTTCACATCCACACATTTTGGAAACACCAACATCATTGACATAAAGAAAATAACATGTAATGGTTATATTCAAAGAAAGTACAAGCTTCTTCATCTTAATAATACTTAGCTAAAAGAAACTGCAGCTCATTCAATCACCATCATCACTATCAGCAAAGACTTTCTTATTTAGATACTCAGAAAGATTATTCAGAAAAACAGAAAGAAGAAGCTTGTCTTCAGAAAAAAAAAAATAGCAAGATTATTCAATCACCATCATCACTATCAATAACGACTTTCTTATTTAAATACTCAGCAAGATTAGTATCCATTAATTATTTAAAATTCTTCAAACTACAACAGAAAAAACACAGCAGTAGCAGTGTGGCAAAATAGAAATTCAGTAAGAGATTGCAGAAATTAATGTCTTTATGATCACCTTTATTCAAACTATTGCATAAAAAAGAAAAGAATCACATTGTAAAATCACTAATTATATCGCTCAAATTAATACATGATTCTCCGCCCATCTCCTCCCAGGTCCTCTCGAGCTTCTTCTCCTATCCGAACTTTGATTCAATTCTAGGCAACGATCTTCAATGGTTGGATTGGGACTAGGTAATTCGTCGGAAAGATAGCGGCTTTCGAGATTGTTGTCGTCTCAGAGGAGTCCCTTCAGCTCTCGCAGGATGGCAAAGTAGAGATTGGTGAGCAGGCGCGATGGGGGCGGAATGGAGCTTGGAGGAGATAGAGCGGGAGAGGGTTTTGAGGAGAGAGGCGGCAATGCTACGAGGACGGAGGAAGAGGCTGCGATGAAGGGAGCTGGAGTGGAGCTTGGGTGGTGCGATGGAGCCTGAGTGGAACATGGTGCGGTCGATGGGGCCATTGAGGAAGGGACGATCGGCGAGAGGGCCGGAGGGAAAGCGGGGGCCGTAGATCTGAGGAAGGAGAGGATGGTTGCTGGTCGCGGATCTGAGGACGGAGAAGAGCTCGCGAAGGAGAAGGGGAGTAGCTCGGTCTGAGCTCGTGAAACACCAAGGCATGAAAAAAGCATGGAAGTAGAGATAGGAAAAAAAAGATGTCTGACCTCTTTTATATTTTACTGTAGTATCTCTAGATTCCATAGTTATTTTTTCCTATAAAGAATATAACCAAACGGGGCGTAATTTATATTTCATAGTAATGACTCATTCCATAGTAATGAGGGCCATTATTATGGAATATGGGTGTATCCAAACAGGTTCTCAATAATCTAAGACCAACCCACAAGCCGTGTTAAATAGCTTTAAAAGAGTAACCTAGAAACCATATCATCTTATCTAAATTGCCAAAATTGGCAAATTATTATTCAAAACTAAAACTTAAATAAATTTAAAACTCTAAATATATTAGATAACTCCTAAAAATCTGAGATCAAATCGGATTCAAATCCTATCCTAATTTGATCAATAATTTTAAAAATATCAAAAATATCTAAAAAGTGATATAGCGGGAAAACAACAGAATTTGAATTCGAATATAATGCTCACCATATCAATATGGGGGACCATGTGGTGCCCGCCAAAACGAGCTTTCCGGATTGGGTTCAAAAGCGTAATTCCGACATCTGTAGCCAAAGTTTTGGTCCAAATATAGAACCACCCTCAAAACTGCTCCAATTACGGAATTGGCTCGATCACTTCTAGTGTTTATGTTGATCCGCCAACTCGGCATCAACTGACCAAAGCCTCCTGCATCAGGGGGCCTTCTTTAAGGAGTGAGACATTGCGCTGCCATTGCCGTCGGGCAATCAGCATCGATATATCTGGCTCTTTGATCAGGTATGTCAGTGCCTCAGACCGATCGATAGGGGCGCCTCTATTGAGCCACCTATCCTTCAAGAAGTTGATTGTGTCCCCCTTACCAAGATGCACCTTTATCTCCAGCTGCATTTGGTTCCATTGCGACGTGATTCCTTTCCAATAGAATGATACCCTTTCCGGTGGCTTCTTATGAGGGTTGATGTATGAGTTCAGGTAACAGGAGTGACAAATCACCTTAAGACAAAGGCCAACATGTCCATTGAGTATCATGCACCACCACTCCAATCATAGCCGCATTGAAACAATGCAAGTTATAATTCCCCATCCCCCATGTTCCTTGGGTCAACATAGGCGTTGCTAATTCACTAGCCTATAGGCTCCTTTACGGAGGTCCGAGCCGGGCCATAGGAAATCCCGCTGTAAGGCATCAATTCGATGGATTATCCAGCCTGGGAGCTTGTATATTTCCATCCAATAGCTGGGGATAGCAGACAAGACTTAATTTATCAGCGTGATGCGACCTCCCAGGGAGAGGAATTAGCTTTACCATGTCCCGATTTGCTTCTTTATTTTGTCAATAAGTTTCAACCAATCCGCCTTCCGTGGCTTGGAGTCGGATATATACATGCCTAAATAAGACACAGATTGGTTTTCTACCTTATAATTGATTATATCTGCCATAGTTTCAGGGGGACGATCCTTGAAGTTGACTAGGATAAGTGTGGTTTTGTTATAGTTTATGCACAGCCCAGAGAGCCCCTCATGTAGGTAGAAGAATAGCTTGAGCATGCGCAAGTGTTCCTCGTCTCCCGAGCACAGAACCAACAAATCTTCAGCATATTGTAGTGAGGTAACTTCATCATCTATGGTCTCGTAAGATATGCCTCTAAAGCAGTTGGCCTTTCTTGCCTATGTTAGAATGGAGTTGAAGACATCCGCTACAATGATGAACCAAAGGGGGGAGATGGGATCTCCCTGACAAAGGTCCTTCCATTAATAAGGAACTTGGTAGAGGTCTGAAGGATCAATCGGATCTATTAAACCTATTTAGGCCCAAATCCTCTTGCTTGGAGAACTTGTAAGAGAAAACCCCACTCCACCATATCAAATGCTTTTTCAAAATCTACTTTTAAAAGCATGCTGCCTTGTCGGCTTCATATGGTGAATGAGCTCTTCCACTGCCACGATATTGTCCTAGATGCTTCTCCCATTGATAAAAGCGGTTTGCGACTCGTTGACCAACTCTTGTATTCGTGGTTATAGCCTGTTTGCTATCACCCTTATAATGATCTTCATGGAGTAGGTAATCTTGACACGGGGCTTATCTGCCATGATTCGCTCCCAATTAGGAATATATCTGAGTTTGTGATACCAATTAGTGCCTTGAAATGGTCAAATATGGCAAGAATGATATTATTTTCTTCCAAGAGAGCCCTTCCCTAGTATTTAATCTTGTGAATCCAGTTCCTATTCTTTCATTGGTTGTCCATAGCGTCAAAGAACCTTGTATTATGATCCCCTTCCTGTAACCAAGTGATCCGGGACCCCTGCCTCTACTGCTCCTTTTCTCCACGAATGATATCCTCATAACCACTTTTGTAACTGCAGTAACTCTCTGCTTCCTGGTAATATAGGTCCCGTGTTTCTTGAAGAACATCCAAAGCATCAATCTTTTTTTAGCAGCTCCTCCTTTTGCATCGTGTTATTTTGGTAGATGTCCTTATTCCACATGCGCAACCTCCTCTTGACTATTATAAGCTTCTTGTCTATCATAAAGGCACCATGACCTTCATACATGGCTTCTTCCCACCATTGTTTGATCATCTCCTAGAATCCTTCGTGGTATCCCCATGCCTTGTTGAAACGGAAGATGGCTTTGGGTTGATCAACGCTTCTACATTCAAAGCATATGGGTGAGTGATTAGATCTAATTCAAGGACTGGAGTACTGCCTGCCAGATTCTGGGGAAGTTGGTTACCAATTCCCCGGTCATAAGGAACCGATCGAGCCTTGCCATGGCCGGCCTAGATTTGCCATTAGTCCAAGTGAATTGTCTTCCCTATAATGGGCGATCAAAAAGATGAAAAGTTTTGATTGTTTGTTCAAACAACTCAATTTCCAAGTTTGGATTGTTTGTTTAAACAAATCAATTTCCAAGTTGAATTGTCAGGTAGCATTAAAATCTCCCCCAATTATCCATGGGCCATCCTATCGCTGTCTGATGGTTTTTATCTCTTTTGTAACACCCATCTCCAAATAGGGGACAAGTGTCACACCAGCTAGGTCAGGGGGTGAACCCTGAGCTTAAGTGATACAGGAGGCTTCAGTTAGATGGTGCCACGTTGGCGAGTCAACGTAAAGACCGGGAGCGATCAAGCCAATTCCATGATTGGGGTTGTTTTGGGTGCGATTCGGTGTTTTGGCCATAACTTTGACTATATACATCGGATTCACGCGTTCAACCCCAATCCGGAAAGCTCATCTCGACGCGCACATGGGGTGTACTGAGCTTTCCTTCCTTTATCGTCAAATTCCACTGTTTTCCCCGTCAAACTTTAATTTTTTGGTGTTTTTTTTCCTTTCCATTTTTGGTAATATTTTGTTTGTCAATTTAGGATAGAGTTTGAATCCGATTTGACATCCAATTTTTAAGAGTTATATATTTTTTCTAGGGTTTTTAAATTATATAAGTTTTAGTTTTGAATAATAATTTGCCAAATTTGGCAAATTTAGATAAGATGATATATAGACTTTGTCTTTGAAGGTTATTTAATGCGGCTTGTGGGTTGATTCTTCATTGAGTTGAATAATATTGTTTTTTTCTTAAAGTTCCAGAGAATTTTCTTCTCTTTTCGTCTTCCCCTTCCCTTGCTCTCTTGGTAATCCACTGATTACCACCGTTCGTGGGATAATTGCTACCCTGCCGGCGTCAGTTGGAATCAGAGATCATCAATGGCTGGAGGTCGTGGTGGCCATGGTAGTCGTGGTTGTGGATCTGCAGAGACCCAATCTCCTTGGAAGCGATGAATGAGGATCTGCAGAGACAGGTTGCGAAGTTGACCCAAGGATTGGCGACGCGAGATTTGGAGGATCGTGAGGTTTCAGACCACGACTCCGACTCTACCTTCGTCAACCCCTATTCCTGGCGTGGCTAGTTCCGAGAGTACCGTGCACGAGAGGAGTGTCACGGAGACCTCGGCTTTTGGGTGGAGCTACCCGAATTTGTCAGAACACTACGTGTTGAAGTTTTCATCGATTGGCTGGATGAAGTAGAGAGGATATTTGAGTACAAAGAGGTCCCTAATCCTCTGAAGGTGAAGCTAGGTTCCATCAACCTGAAGGGTTGAGCATCCGCATGGTAGGAATAGCTGCGGCGTTCGCGAGATAGGTAAGGCAAAGCGAAAATCACCGGTTGGGACAAGATGAAGAAGCAGATGAAGGGGCACTTCCTCCCCTTCGGATACACCCAGACCTTGTTTCAACTACTTTATTCGTTGAGGCAAGGCACGAGATCAGTAGATGAGTATAAAAAGAACTTCTACAAGTTAATCGCACGGAACGACTTATCCGAGACGGAGGACCAACTGGTGGCTCGATATCTAGGAGGTCTACGCCAACTATTGCATGATGTTCTCAGTCTGCACTCATTGTGGATAGTTTCGGAGGCATACTAGAGTGCCCTCGCTGTTGAAAAGTAGCAGGACAGAAGACCACCAATCAAGAGCGATCAGAGCAGGCAACCAGTTTGCCACCAGGAGTCCCGCCCCGTCTAACAACTAACGCTAGGTAGTTCCACATCTACTGTTCGGTGTTACCGATGTGGTGAGCACGGGCACAAGTCACCTGAATGCCGAAAACTCGCTAGTTAGAAGGTAAAGAACCTGCTGATTGAAGAGGACAAGGCGGACAAGGCTGAGGAGACTAGGGAGCCAGTTTATAATGATCACCAGGATGGCGACGACAGGGCTGGTGATATGTTGTGTGGGGATGACCGTGAGAGCTTAATTGCTCGTAAGAGTCTAATAACTCCCAAGGAAGATTTAGCGGATGACTGGTTGAGAAATAGTATCTTCCGCACGACCTGCACAATTACCAACAAGGTATGCAAGTTGATCGTTGATAGCGGCAGTTGTGAGAATATGGTATCCGATGAGGCTGTCCATAAATTACCGTTGAAGACAGAACGGTTCCGAAAGTTGTGCAAGTTGTCATAGCTGAGTAGAGGCAGCGAGGTAAAAGTAGATAGAAGATGCCTCGTGTCTTTTTCCAATGGCGGGAAATATTTTGACAATGCTTGGTGTGTTGTTGTGCCTATGGATACCTGTCATGTGTTTTTGGGGCGGTCTTGGCAGTATGATCGTAGTGTTATTCATGATGGGATGAAGAATACATATTCCTTTAGAATTAAAGGGAGAAAGATTGTGTTGACACCCTGATTGGATGAAGCCCCTCCTGACCTGGTAACCAATACTACTAACCTACTTTCTATCTCCAGGGTTTTAAGCGGGATCAAGCACAGAGATCTAGATCTACCAACAGGGGTGCAGACTTCTGACTCTACTGTGAACTTGAGGATGAGTTCTTTTCAACCCGGGGTGACTGACGCAGAAGGCTTGATTCAGATGGTGCCACGTTGGCGAGTCAACGTAAAAACCAGGGGCGATCAAGCCAATTCCATGATTGGGGTAGTTTTGGGTGCGGTTTGGTGTTTTGGCCATAACTTTGGCTACAGGCATCATATTCACGCATTCAACCCCAATCTGGAAAGCTCATCTCAACGCGCACGTGGGGTTTATTGAGCTATGCTCGATAGACCCTTCCTTCATCCTCAAAATCTACTATTTTCCTTGTCAAACATTAGTTTTTCGGTGTTTTTTTTTTCATTTTTGGTAATATTTCGTTTGTCAATTTAGGATAGAGTTTGAATGCGATTTGACTTCTGATTTTAGGAGTTATTTTTTTTTCTAGGGTTTAAATTATATAAGTTTTATTTTTGAATAATAATTTGCAAAATTTGACAAATTTGGATAAGATGATAGACTTGGTCTTTGAAAGCTATTTAACCCAGCTTGTGGGTTGATTCTTCATTGAGTTGAATAATATTGTTTTTTTCTTAAAGTTTCAGAGACTTTTATTCTCTGTCCTTCTTCCCCTTTCCTTGCTCTCTTGGCAATCCACTGATTTCCACCGTCCGCGAGATAATTGCTACCCCACCGACGTCACTAAAGCTATATAATCTAATAAAATAATCATAGCCAAACACTAATATTATAAAAACATACTATCAAATACATTAACTATACAAACCATAATGTCATATAGTACAACTCTAGCATAAGAGTTCATGACTCTTCTAAAAGCAAATACAAAACTCCAAATAGAAACATAAACAATTAGGCGGTCAGAGCCAACTAAGGGTAGACAAAACTCTCTCCTCCACTTTAGATATGATCAAGTACTTGTCTACTACTTGCAAAATTTCACACAAAAAAGAGAGTGAGCTACGAAAGCCCAATGAGGTATGAACACCACTGTCAGGTATAAACGTACCTGTGCAACATAGGTATACAATAATCTCGAATAAAATATAAACTAAATAAGTATAAAATTTGAAGATAAATGCAACATATAAAAAATACTGGTTAATACATTATCTTCAATCAAATTAGATCATGCCAAAATAATAGATTACCCAAGTAAAATGCACATACGGGTTTCTTTAATAACTTTATCCTTGGTATCGGGAATGATTTCCATAATTATCCCGGCTAACAAATCAAAGCCAGTAAATACCATGGCTAGACCAATCAACTACCAGGAAGTAGACAATATGTGAAATCATATCATATAATCAGTAATATTAATGTCACCTACACCTCTACTTTGATGTTGCGGAACCAGAGTGAAAAAAAGCAAGCAAATCAACACCCGATAGCCTTATGGTAAGGCCAATCAACTACCGTCGAGCTATAATGTATATACGTGCACTAGGCACTCTACGGGTATGGAAAGAGGGTTTTATTTCTTGAAAACAGATGGTTTTGAAACATATAGTTTGGGGCAAAATCAGAGTTTATAAAATCAACCCCTTTCCTACCTAGTACGGTACTATCTGGCTCTGTCATAGAGCTATCGGAAAGTATGTGTGTACGGTGCAGTGCATCAATATCTCAATCAACATCTCATTTTCTATTTCAGGTATGTTTATGTGCTTTTCACATGCATTTTCTAAAACATGTTTCAAATCCAGAAATCTATCTGAAAAGACATGTTTGTAACACTCAAGGCATTTTATAATAAATAATAAACTCATGCCTTTCATTTCAAATAAATCATCACGATGAAAACTCGGTAGAAATACAAGAGATGTAAAGTTGTGTTCCCTCATCTGAGTCTAAGTAGCTTCTAAGGCTAGCTAGGTCCTTCGGCAGTTGCGGCCTTGCCCTTGCCTTTTCCTTTTCCTAATAATCAAAATAGGAAAATTAATGAATACGGAAATCGTATTCTTATCTTATACTCTAACTTGACTCGAAAGAGTACAGTAACAACATTAAGTTAACTAGAGCATGCTTTCACTTTCATACATTTCAGGAGCATGAAAAATAGAGAAACTTCACAAATTAGGAGATGTAAGCATCTTCTTTCTTAGTATAAATTTAAGGACTCTAACTGTCACGCCCCGAACCCGGATCCGGGACCTGGCATACTTAGCGACAAGCAGCGTGCTTATAGGGTCGCCCTAGAAGCACGCATAAGGCTAAATAACATAAGCGAGAATAATTAAATCGAGTTTAAATTATAAATCAGCGGAAGAAATATATATAAGGTTTTATACAAAACCTGGCAGGTCTGAATGACAACTCTCACTTTCGAGGAAAGAAATAGAGGCCGCAAACCCTCGCTCAACATATCCCCATGTTGCTAGAAATCCTGCTGAAAGCTCTCTCTTGAGTTCCCGCTCCTAGCTACTCGTAAGGTCCTCATCTAGTCCCGACCCTACTCCTCATTGTCACCTGAGAAAAACATCCATCAAGTGCATGAGCCAAAGAAAGGCCCAGTAGGATCGCATAAACAATAAAAGAGATGGAAGCCATAATCAAGGAACAGAATAAAGCAAGTACAAATATGCAAGTGCAACATCATCACAAGCAAATAACAAGTAACTGGAAAGTGGATAAATCCACAGATGTACTCAATCTCGGGCATATGTGATACTAAGATGTCTACGACATCAACGACACCATCGGCATCGTCTTCGGCCTAAGCCGGACTGCGCTATAGCATACATGTGCACATGGCGGAAAATACGCTCTGGTGAGCGGTGGCGGATATTATACACCCTCTGCTTGGGGCTTCCGTCCAGATGGAGCACAGTGCTGCATCAGGCGGATATTATACACCCTGCACCGGGTCTCATGGCCGGATATTATACACCCTCTACTTAGGGGCATCCGTCCAGATGTATCATGCTTATGCGTAAGAGATTGCTGAAGTATATGAATACCTAGCGGCCAGTGTATATCTATATATCCAAAAGGCGTAACATCACCGAATATATAATAATCAGTGATCTCCCTCGAGATCGGAAGCCAATCACGTATTCGAGGTAACTCTACTCAAATGCATATGAAAAGCGTGAAAGCAACAATCTCCTCGAGGATATAAAACCTATACATATGAAACCCATCTCGAATATGTATTTAGGAACCTCGAGGAAATAAGAGCGCAAAATCAAAGTAGGGTAGGAGGAAGGAATACTCAAACCGAGTATCAGTGAAAGCGAGCAATACAGAAAGCTTCGAACAAGCATAAATGAAAATCACACTCCAGCCAGATCATATCGGAACATACAAGCTTCGGATAAATGCAACAAGCATAACATGTCAGCAGAGCCAGGCGGTATCAAAAGATGGACTCCAACATCCATCTAGCACAACAACAACAAGAATCAAGAGAATACTATGAGTTAGAAATACTCACAGCACCCGTGCGATATCCTACTTGTTTTCGCTTCTAAGTCCTACCCAGGTCCGAGTCTTCCACTCAGGTCCTTGACCACCTCACCACGTCCTAAACATGGTAAATGTTCATCACATAACATTTCATAACAATGCGAGATGCATTACATGCATTTAATTACCAAATCGGGGAGTTTACGAATGTAAACTTTTAAATTATAACTGATTGGTTAGGGCCCTACAACACTTATCAATACCATTTTTATTAGTTTAAATGCATTCCCGAACTATCGGGATGATCGGAATCAAATTTTGGGTCTTTTGGAAAATTGCCGAAAAGTCGATCCTTGGGTTACTGTAGTTTCTATAGTAATTCCTACAAAATTTCATTAACCTCTCGATCTTGATCTTAAATCTTAATTTACCCTACATCTGTAACTAGATGTTAACAGACTTCCAATTCAACATATTATATAACAAATTGTGCAGAATTAGATCAATTAAAATAATTTACCAAGAAATCCACCATTATCTAGTTTTCATTTAAAACAGGAACCAATCTTTATTTTATATGTTCAATGATAATTACACATGGTTATTTCTTACAATAACATCCTAAGATAACAATAAGAAGAGGGTAATTCCACCCCACTTGTGATATAATAATCGCACATATAATTCACAAAAGACAATTGGATAGTCCTCTTAAATTAATCCCTCCGATAACATTTTCAATCATGTGTGTAGTTCTGACTTCAGTAATAGCATTATAGTGAATACCACTATCAATATCTGTAGAATATTCTGCATCCCGAAAATCTGTCATTTATGTTTACAAGCAAGAATTACAAATGAGTACTAGGTGCTTGTTGAGATTCAGTAGATGAAATATCACGAAGAATTGAACTTACTAAACTCCCATAATTGTTGCCCAAAGGAAAATACATTAGCAACTCTATTCATGGGAGCTTATTTTCCACTTTAAATTGAAGTGCTGACCATTTCACTAATATTTTCACGAGAACCTCCAAAATCAAATTCTTAGCGACAATTTTACGGTCGTTAAAATCGTAATCTGATACATAATAATCAAATCCATGAGCAGAAAGTCATTGTTATCCTATTATACTCCCCATGGAAGAAAAATAGAACTCACTTGGATCCTCAAATGACTTAATACACAATTGTCCAAACTTGTTCGGGAATTTATTCTTGTTTTCAAAAGAACCCTCTAGATCTTCCAAGTCACCAATAGCGGTATATTAGATTTGGGGATCAAAGACTTGTCAAAGCAAGCTGTAAAAGCATCTCGGATAAAACATTCAAGTCTAATAAGCTCAAAAACAAATTCATAATCTCCTCACAGCCTAGGAGCGGCACTTGGTTAGCATAAATCACGAAATCATCAAAGGCATTTCAACGACAATTCATAACCATGTTCAATAAAATTTTGGCAGCATATCCTCTCTTTTCTAGGCCTTAATTTGTACATACATACATCACTATCATTCTAGTTCATTTAACCATTCATGAATCCAAATTAATTCACCAATTAGACATTCATCTCGCTGTCCTATTATTCCCACCAATTCATTTCATAATCTATAATCCGAAGTTTAGTAATCTCACTGAATTCTTCTCGCCTCGTTGGCAAACAAGATCTGGCGGGCAGGTGGATTTGAAGGTATACCTGCGCCCGGTGTTCCTAAAGTTACAGTGGTCGAGGGTTGGAATGCAGGTGTAGACCAATAGATCGGCCTCGATGCGTGAAGCTGGGTTAGGAGCTTTAGATCAGCGGCCCGGTGTCCGGGTAGGCTGCGGTGGTGTGGATGGAGAAGGTCGTCGGCTGCCGAGGGGCAGCTTGCAAGGCAGGGGCCGGCGGCGGTGGCCAAAGTCAACACGGCCGCATGGCGTACTCTGGCCGGCGGCCTTACAATGTGTGGCGAGGCGAAAAGGCGGGAATGCCTTGGGGTCACGGCCACGGAGCTTATCGAGGGGTTGGCCGGTACAGGATCTTGGGATCTCGGCTCCGTTTGGGGGAAAAGCTCACTGGAAGGGGGCTCACTACTCTGTAGTAGCGCCATTCAGCCTTGAGGAAGGCGGCGTCGAGAGGTCGGCCTACGGCGGTGTCTTGGGTCAGGGAGGCTCTTGGCGTCGGCGACTCACCCGGAGAGGTCGTCTGGCGGTTGTCATTGGTCAAGGGAGGGAGAAGGGGGAAAGAGAGGGATTTATAAAAATCTTTCTCCTTTTTTCTATCATTATCATTATATATATCTATAATAATATATTTTAATTTAAAATTTATAATTACTGTAACTCCATATGTGGTACTGTAGAGTCACGGGTCCCTGTAGAATCACATGTCCGATAGTGGATCGCGGAGTCCCAATCGAGGGTCCGGAGTGTCCGTGAAATCCCGGAGTCAGGGCGACCCGATGTCCGCAGATGTACGGTGACATCAAAGGGTTGTCTCAATCCCAGACCAGACCCATTTTCCTGGGATTCAACTATTTGTCTATTTTTTCTCAATAATTAATCTGATTTAATTAGTATTTAATTAAATCTGGATTAATTAGACTTTTATAACTTTTCCCAAAAATTCATCGTTTACCGTATTAAATTACTATTTAATAAATCCTGAAAATAAATAAATAAAAATCCTTATTTATTTCGGGGCGGGTGTTACACTAACATGCTTTCTTAAGACATTTAAATGCCACATATGTTATGGAGAATTAAGCATGTAATATTTGACAAAATTTTTGCAGCATCTCCTTTGTTTTTAGGGTACCGAAATTATACATACACTTACATTAACAACACAATTAATTCACACAACACATAACATCATAGTTTTCCCAATTTATAGCTTTAGAACCCCATTCAATTTCATCATCCCAGCTTTAATCCATTAACTGATTCTCAGAACCCAGACCCTTAATCAATTCAATTCATGAAATTAACTTCATAGCACCCTCTCAGCTTAAGACTACCTGATCTCCTCGAGGTGCACAATCGCTTGTCGGAGATTGGTTCAGCTCACAGGACAGGGTGGGAGGCTGCCTGCGTTAGGGTCATCGGGTCTGAGAAAAGGGGAAGATCTGGTATCGCCGAAATGTTCACAGGGTGAAGGAGTTGGCCGGAGGTTGTTGCGCCGGATCAGAGTTGGCCGGATCTACTCACAGGGGCAGAGCTCAACAGCGGGTCACCTCCGGTCGCGTAGGACGCGTGAGAAAAGGAGGCGCCTGTGCTGCGCCCTTCGTGCGCGTGAGACGCGGAGGAGACACGGGGTGGAGCTAGGTCGCAGGTCGCCGCGAGGCTCACAGGGCATAGGTATGCATGAGAGGAGAGAAGAAGGGGTGGGGCGGCATCGGTCGCAGCTCCTCGGAGGTCGGAGGTTGCCGAAGTGGATCGAGAGAGAGAAGAGAGCGCGGGTGAGGTTGAGCTCGGGCTGGATTTAAGAAATGAGAGAGAGAGAGAGAGAGGTGGTGGGGGGAGGTTTACTCTCTCTCATCCTCCATCTCTATTTAAAACATTACCCTTAGGCCTTGTTTGGATGATTGGTTGTTATGGTTTTGTAATGTATGGTATGGTCTGATATAGTATGGTATGGTATTGTAATTATTGTTTATCATGTTTGGAAAAATGGTATGGTATGGTATGGTTAATTAGTTGTTTGTGTTTGTTTTGATGGAATGGTATAGTTGCTGAAATAATAAAATGACCAGAATACCCTCAAATACAAATTAATATGAAACCATGTTAAATTGAAAAAATTGATTATATACGCTTCAAAAGTTTCATAATTGCACATTTACACCAGAAAAAAATCATAATTGCTTGTATACCCCTATAAAACAAGTTGAATTATGGATATGCCCATATTGTTAGGTTTCGATTATAGAAGTTAATTAGATGATCTTAACCATGGTAACAACTTCGGTTAAGGGTTAGAAAATTTCTAAAATACTCTTCTTTATATATTTTAGCTATTTTAAATTCCATATTTTTAAAGGGGGTATTTATAAATTTATAGTCAAACAAACTTTTCAGGGTATATATGTAAAGGATATAATGGTCATTTCGCATGTTTACCATTTGTTAACTGACAGTTTTTCATTTGATTAGCCCCAAGAGTATATATACATATTTTTACATATTATTTAGAGGTATGTATGTAATTATGTTTTATTCAGGGGTAAATACGTAACTTCAAAATTATTTAGGGGTACACCTTCAAAAAGCCCTGTTAAATTCAATGAAAAATTAAATTCAACTAAAGTATAAATAATTCTTATTGAAATCTTACAAAATATACGTCAAATTATTAACCATTAATTTAAAATTAATAAAATTAATAAAATTATAATAAAATTAATATACAAAATTAACAAAAGCTAAGACTTTTTTTGTGGAGATTATAACTTTATTTGATTTTTCTAGTGTAGAAGAGGGGATTGAAATAATTTGGTAAGGATATTTTTGGTAGAAAAAAATTAAAACCATGAGAAACCACCAAATCGGTGGTTTGAAAAATCTAACAAAAATGGTAGTTTTTAAACCACGGGAAACCATCAAATAACCATAAAAAACTATACCATCTGAATGGAAATGAAAACAAACAAGAAAGTAAACCATACCATACATTACGAAACCATTGTAAACCATGAAACAAACAAGGCCTTAATGATTAAAATAATCAAATTTCACTATTGTTTTACGAGTTGGCATCTCTTTCTCCAACCGGATTCGTGAAATCTGTATCCAAATTGTTTGCACTCATCACGGGTATATGTAGCATCACAGGTGGTCTCCATTCTTGGCTCAGATCCGCTTTTCTCGGCTTTTATCATTATGTCTATCACGGGCGTATTATAGCATCACGAGTTGTCTCTATCCCTGACCTAATCCACTTTACTCAGGACTCAATCCTTTGTCCGCTCCCCACTCATCGTGTCCTTCAATTAATCCAGATTAATTAAAGTTTAAGCAAATTCTGATTATAATTAACCCGGGCTTATATTATCACTTTGCCTCCAACTATTTCTAAGAAATGCGACCTGGACCATTAGGGCCTTCTCCTGGGCCCAATAGTTGTGTGGCTGGATTTAAGCCCATTAAGTTCTGATTTCCGTTTATTTGAGGATTAAAAATGATTAATTCATTTTTGTGGCTAATAAAACTCATGAAAATATTCAATAAGCAAATGATGTTTATTTAGAAAATTCTGAGGTGTTACATCTTCCCAGAATGCAATCTTTCTTAGGCGGTCACATAGTTCGTAGGCTATGGTTAGCATCTATGTCATCGAATCCATGGTGTTTTCCAGAATTACCGTGGTCGAGTACGTGTCGACAAACGTATTAATAGCTTTGAAGTTGTTGCCATTCCAGCCAATACAACATCCCCCCTTGTTTGGTCAGTCGGCAAAACAACTCGATCATGATATGGCCCTCCCCCTAGCGACCTCCAGGTCTTCTAATCCACAGCGGAACGTTTTGTTTCTTGTAAACAAAAAATGTATGCCTTGTAGGAAGTCTCGCACTGGATAGCGTTTCTTCCGGTTCCCATGAGATGATTTTCATCAAATAAACATTAAGGATCCCCTGAATTTGAGACTCCAAGAGGCTTTGACACCTCGAGTGGGTCCCCTTTCAGCTCTTGTTGACTCCATATCTCGTATGTGTGTCAACTGCGCCGCAATCTCATCCCTAGTGGTTCCCAGTTCAACCCTGACTATCGAGGCCGCCAAGATAATATTCCTGTCAGGCCATTCAGAAAGTGTAAGTGGGACAGAAGTAAGGTGAGGAGCATTACCTAGGTTGTCTTCTTGTTCAGTCCTTCGGCTATTTGTTAGGGCTTCCTAAACTTTGTGAGGAGAGGGGGGGTGAAGCAGCCGATGTTTCAATCTTGTTCTTTCTAGGGCTTCCCCGTTGCTTGGGGGGTATGTTCCGAGTTGATTTTGAGGCTTTTGTTGAGCCCTTACTTTTGGTGGCATTAGGTGCTTTGGCTTGTTTCTCAGATCCCCCTTTTTTCCTTCATGAGTTCCCATACCTCATCATTGACCCAGTTCCATAAACCTTTGATGTATCGGAATACCAATTTTGAGATATTAATAGGGTTAAAGCCATTTTTGGTCACTAGAAACAGGTCTAATGTTCATTTACATCCTTAATTTCAAAATTTGTTCAATACAGTCCCTGTATATTATGCACTTTGTCACATTTGGTCCCTAATGCCGATGTGGCATACGAATAAAATACATGATATCTATTTGTTTTTTTAATTTGACATGTGGTCGTATTTTGATGACGTGGCAAGCCAATTGGACTGCTGACATGGCATGCCACGTGGCAATTTTTATTTTTTTATTTTTAATTTTTTTAATTTTTTTAATTTTATTTTTTTTCTTTAACATTATATTTAATGTTATTTTTGCTTTGGAACGTTACAAAAAATAACGTTACATAAACAAATAAAAAAAATAAAAAATAAATAAAATAAAAAATAAAAAATAAAAATGTAAAATCCAAGGATTTTATGAAATAAAAATGAGTATAAATTTCTAAGAATAAATTTTAGTAGTCACCAAGTGTTTTGTGATTGAATTAAGGGGGGAAAATGGGGGATAAAAGGACTAAAACCCTAATTAGGGTTAATGGGGGGTCCAGAGGATCTTTTGGTAATTTTGTAAGAACCAAGGACTAAATATAAATTGTCCCCTCTCTCAGGGCGGAGGGCTAAAGTGTGACCTAAAAGATTTCAGGGACCTCTAGATAATTATCCAGATCAGAATCCTTACTCAAACGGTTCAACGGCCAGGATTAGAAGATCTTGGATAATGCTGATCGCGAAGCATTATAAAGGCTCAAATGATGCCACGTGTCGAGCCAAGAACAGATCCATCCGATTGAGATCTGGATCCGAGGTAAAGGGAGGGGTTTGGGTGAGGTTGACCTCACCGTGCGGGTGGATGTAAGCCACACATCCCTTGATCGCCTCTAGTTCGAAGCAAAGGGGTTTAATCGGGGCCGTTAAATTGCTTTTAATCAAAGCCTTTGATCTGAGTGTAGTCAGATCCGAGGCAAATACGAAGGAGTATCCACCGTCGATACGAATCATAATGTTTGAGCCGTCGGATCAAACCGAAGTCCGATCCCGAGGCATGGCTGCCGTTTCTCTCCGCCAGGCGAGCCACCGCGAGCGCTGCCTCCCTCCCCGGGCATTACGCGCGGGTATCTCGCTCGTCGGATGGCGAATTAACTTAGTGGCGTTGCCGTTCGCTTCGTCTACCCTCGGTCTATAAAAGCCTTCCCCTAGCTCCTTCTGAGACATCGAGAAGAAGAGATTCGTAAGGATCGCCGGCGAGGTTGACCGGAGAGGACGGGAGAGACGTTGGGAGCTCCGATCGTCTTCAATCGTTGCTGGAAGGTTGCGCAGGCAGGTACGATCCTTCTCTGTAGGTTATTTGCAAGGTTAGCATGCATACAGTAGTAGTTAGAGCTCGCCGAAAATAGGCTCACGGCCGGTAGTGAATGGATGGAGGGAAGGACCCTGGGAACAACTTGAGCGTGCAGGCATGTTCTTCACTCGAAGGGGAACCTCGTGGCATGGTTTTCAGAGAAAATGGGTTCTTGGACGAGGGACTTCAGTGCTCCGACAATCTTCTCTGGCGAGGTGTGTACAGAGAATGAAAGAGAGGCTGATGGGGGTGTTTAGGGACTGTAGAGAGATTCTGGATGAAAGGAGAACTCGATGCAGGCGGTGCTCGGCCGCGGCATCTTCTCCGACGACCACCGTCTGAGCTCCGTCGAGGCTCGGTCGAGAGAGAGGGACAGTGAGGAAGAAGTAGTTTTTTTTTTAAAAAAAAGAAAAAGATAAAATATAATTAGTAATGGGGATTAAATAATTCTATTAATTATCAGGATAACGGATAACTAGTTTATTTTTTTTAAAAAAAAATAAAATAATATTAATAATAATAAAGTGTTAAAGTGTGACAAAATGCATAAGTTCTTTTGTTATATGGAAGGCTAGATTAATTAATTCATTTGATTGATTTAGTCGGTTTGGACCAAGATGACTAATCTATAAGGGGTGGGTCCAACTAATATTGATGATTGTTTTGATCGATTAAATTTCAGTCATAGTGTGACAATTAATCGAAGTAAAAGAAATTAATCGGTTGATTAATTGTTAATAGCTCACCTAGGAGACCAAATAAATAATACCTAGGATAAGAAAGAAAACTATATCATGGATGATTAATTGAAACCTAGGTGTCGAGATAATTTAAATAAAATCGTGAAAAGGCCTAAGTTGATTAGAAGGACTTGGTTCTTTCTAAAGTAAATAGAACGTGGATAAGTTGGACTAGACATCCTATTGGGCTTAGAAGATGGACCCAATCTGGATAGGTTGACTAGAGTTGACCCCGATAGGGTTGACCAAATAAGGTTAAGAGACCACAAAAGGACAACGAATTGGAAAGAGGGCCGGAAACCAGGTAGATGGTCTATAGGACCCGTTTAGTAGGTCAAGGCCTATCAGGAGCGAGAGTGATGCATAAGCATCTAGAAACCTAGGGTTTTATTGGAATTGCGGCTCTAATAGAAACTCTATTATCAGATACTCTTGAAGAGACTTAGGGGAGCCACCGGAGGAGACTCGAAAGGTTTCCTAGTCCTAGAAAGAGGTAAGTACACTTGCCTAGTACCTACTCTTCGGAGTTTTCTTTGGACTTATTTATGCCTGTTGTTGTATGCTTTATTGATGTCATACATGCTTCCTTATCTCTTTTAAGTTCCTATTGAGCATGTATGGTTGCTTCGGGATGTTGGTATCCCTGTTTTATTGTTGTCTATTGCCCGGACTCAGTGGAGCGTGGGGGCTCCAACAGGGAAATGCTCAAGGATAGGACCCCCTGGTATTTCTGCTTACCGTGCAAGAGAGGCGATTCTCTGGTGGTCTTACTCGTCAGTGGGGATGATACGCTGACCGTGTTTATACGTATTAGATGTGGTACTACCGACTTACGACCGGAGGGTCGATCGGCCAGAGGGTCGAGTTTAGAGCAAGTAGTTGGTTATATTGACTGGGGGTGATCTTTGAGCTTCACTTTCGAAACTCAACACAAAGCCTGAGGGTTTCTGTTGATAGGGGTCGCACCGTTGTCTTTAGTTGTGGTAGACCCCTAGAGATGTTTTCCTTAGGGACGTGGTCCATTAGTTGACTTGTTGATACGATATGTCTTTATGACCCCGCAGGGGTACTTACTGAACTTTCCATTTGAAAGCTCATGCATCTGTTCTTTTTGTCTCTTACAAATCCCGAGGTTTAGAGAGCAGTTGTTGAGGAGGTCGTGCTAGGAGCTATTGAGGTCTGGGAGTCTCCTTGAGTTGTTTTTTATTTTATTTTGAATGCTGTTATTTTATAGGACCTGTATAGGGACCTGGTTTGTATAGGGCCTATGGACCCTTTTGACCCTATGTTTACTCGAACTTGAATTAATTTATGTTATGGTTGTTATCTGCTGATTCACATTTAGGCCTTGTATTCGAGTTGAGCTTGTCTCTTCTTGGGTACGGCAGGTCTGTGCACGTGCCCGAGGTCCCGGGATTCGGATCGGGGCGTGACAAAAAAATAAAAAATAAAAACAAAATTAAAAATTAACAATTTTTTACGTGGCATGCCATGTCAGCAGTCCACTTGGCTTGCCACGTCATCAAAGTATGACCATATGTTAAATTTAAAAAATAAATAAATACCATGTATTTTATTCTTATGCCACATCAGCGTTAGGGACCAAATTTGACAGAATACATAATATACAGGGACCGTCACTACAAAAAATTGCATCTTTTGTGGAGGTAAAATTCGTGACTAAAAGTCTAATAAATAGCAACTACTACTTATAGTGACAATTTTTCCATTTCGTCACTTGCCGTCACAAATAACCTTGTCACTATTTCATTCATGACCACATTTAAAAAGCGGCACAATTATGCAACACTTTTGTGACAAATATGTTAATACTAAAAAGTGAAATATTAGTGATGAAATTGATGTAGTCACAATAACTCCAACCATTTGTGAGAATTTTATTGTCTCAAAAAAGTCTAACCGAAAAAATAATGACAATAGCGTATATTGTTGTGACAACCGTATTAGCACTAAAATTATTGAGAACTTTGATGATAAAATTTGTCACTAATAATATTTTCATTAGTTAAAGTTATATCTTCACTAATGTTCAAAACAATGGTGTCCAACAAAATTGGTGTAGTCACAATAACTCCAACCAATTTTGTCAATTTTATTGTCTCAAAAAATTCTAAATTGTGACAAAAAAAAATCGTGACAATAGCATATATGCACTACAAGAAAATACAAATTTTGTGGCGGTTTTTAAGTCATTTAGTGTTGGCTTTTTATTATTTTATTTTATTTATAAATACTTATTTGTTTTTTTTACAATAATCCAAATATTTACCATTGAATTCCATCCATTTTAAATATAAAAATAATACAAAATTTATTGATAATTCAAAAATAATTAAAACAAAATTATATTTAAAGAAATTATACAATTGTTCTCAAATACAAAAATTCAGCAAAAAATTATTTACAAAAATTGTTTCCAAACAGTCAACACAAACAATATCGGATTGGAGATGGAGGAAAGTGCGAAGAAACTTGATGCCATCATTGGTGAGGTACCAGTAGTAATGCATCCATGCAAACATCTCCTGAACATACTCCTTCGACTTGAAACTCTACATCAGCTTTATGACCTGCAGGTTGCGCATGTTGATCAATGGGTGCTTCGCAAGGTTGTTGTCCTTCTTTGCATATAGTAAACCCTCTACAACACCACAACCGAGAAACCAATCTCAGAACCAAACCCTAGCTCCAATCAAACAGAAAACAAAGGAAAAGAGGAGGAGAAGCATGATACCTTAGAAGAAGTACTTGCATATCTCATGGCTATTCTGTAACACCCATTTCGCTACTGAAACAGATGTTACACCAGCTGGGTCGGGAGTGCACCCAGCCCATAAGTTAAACAATTAAACCTGAAATTAAAGATCATGTACTCTAAACAAGATACAGATGCCATATCATAACCGGTTATACACCGGAAATCACACTCAAATAAGAGTCATAATAAAGTACACCACACAGAGTCATGGGCAACTACGGCCCCAAATACAGCAGAAAATAACATAATTAAGGTTCAATACAATCCAACACTAATAAACGGAAAAACAGGTATGCCAGAGCCGGCTAAACCTCGATCCTTGCTCGAGACATGAATCACTAACCCGCTCCGAGTCTAGATCCTGGAACAACAAAAACAGTATAGAAGAGGGCTGAGCTATACAAGATCAGTGAGTATAGACTACCTTGCCAGGTATTATACATACCTGTAATCTATACTAAAGTACTGAAACATAATCAATGCGAGTAGAACTCATGAAGGTCAGAATAATTATATTCAATCTTGATAAGAATGCTAATACGATCAAAATCCAGAGAAAACCCACGAGTAATCACCAATCATATCAAGTATACAGTGAACATGTATACATGCCATGGCCTCATATCATACAAGCGTGCTCCCCTAGCTAAAATGTCTCCGGAAGGACTCCAGCATCCATCAGGAACAGCGGTATGCCTCTACGTGATCCTGATAACAGGCGCTACATAAGTCCGGTAAATCCCGTATCAAAGACAGGAAGGGTTTTTTTTTAAATACACGGCTTTCCAAACATTTTAGTTTTAAGAAAACAGCTGAAAACAAAACCCCTTCCTCACTGGTCCCGTCTACTAAAAATGCCCGGGCTCTATCCCAAGCCCCTGCTGGATCCCCCATACATTAACTAACTTGGGTGCAGCCTATGATACATACAATAATCTTTAACTACCCCTTAGGGTTACCCTTAATCATATAACTACCCCGAGGGTTTCCTTTGATCATATCACATGCACCGAAATTTAACTCAATTACACAAGCATAAATATACTATGCAAGTATAGTAATAAATCCTTTGGCATTCACAAACCGAATCAAAACTCATAAGAATATGATAAAACAAAAATCCCGATGAATACACAAATTAAATCTAGATTTACGGTAAAGTCCCCTCACCTTAAGTCCTCGCAAATTCCTAAGAATCGCTCGGTTCTTCGGCAGCTCCTGCTGGACTTTTTCCTCTTCCTAGAATCAACGAGAATACTAGTAAATATAAGGTCCGTATTTTCCATAACTTAGTTTTATAACTTAAGGATACGAAATCTAAGAATACGGAAGTCGTGTTCTTAATTCAAAGTTCCATTTAAGCTCCAAGGGACTTATAAGAGACATTAAGCTCTTGAAATCATGATTTTTCCTACTTAACGAGCATTTCAAACCTTCATCACTTCTACAATATCTCTAAGCATGCTTCATTTGCAAGTCCGATCAATCTAAAGGATATAACATTTAAACATGATAATCATGGACATTAATCATACCTAAGTGTGTCAATATAATCACTAATAGAGTATTTATGCTTAAGGATTTCAAGAAAAATCGGGCAACACCTCCTCTATATAGAGGGCCCCGAAATTAATACAACCAAGCACATACTTAATAAAATTCGCATTCCATGACAATCGTCTTTTATAAGGTCCATCTCCATGTTTAGTTAATGGATCTAGCAAGCACTTAGCAACTATATAATGACATTCTCATTAATTAATTCAAATTAAACCATTTCATGGCTCTCTAACCCTTAATTAAAATTCATGCACACCAAGCCCCTTAATCTAAGAATTTTTTTCCCAATTGAAACTTGTTAGAAATTTACTTGAATGTGAGAACCCTCGAAGCTCTTGCACAAGCTCCTTTCAATGATCGGATGTGACTATTAGCCGGAGAGAAGAGAGAAAGAGTTGGCCGGACGGGGAATCGCCGGATCTAAGCTCAGAAGACCGGTCGGGGCTTGGCGGCGGGCTGCAGTGGTAGCACTACAGGTCACTGCGGCCAGGTGCGCACACAGCGCAGTGGAGCCGGCTGACGCGAGGGCGGAGCTTCGACATTAGGGCGGCGCAGCCTTCCGGTTCCGGGGCGCGTGTGTAGCCGCGGACAGAGCTGCCGGCGGCGTCGCTGTGTAGGGGAAAACGGCAAGGCGGCTCATTGTGGGAGCACACAGCCGGAGCTGGTGAGGAACGAGGCGGCGCCGGCGTCAAGGGTGGCAACCGCTCTGGTCTGCGTCGAGCGCACTAGGGCTCGTGGTGTTCAGTCGTGAGGGAGAGGGGAGCAAAGGTCACAATGAGGGCTTTTAATTGAGATTCATTTCGTCTCCAACTTTGGTCCGCCAAAGTTATAAGTATGTAAATAATATTTAAGTTATTATTTTATTCCATTTCATTAATATCATGAAGCCTTTGAGTTAATTAACTTATCCTCTCAATAATATCACATGGGCTCTACTAATTAATGTTATCCTCTCCCTTACATCATCCCTATCCCCTTCAATTATTCACCTACGTTTAATTAAAATAATTTAATCATTGAAGTTCTTGTAGCATCACATGAGTTATTGTAGCTTCACATGTCCCGGCTCAATTATTCACCTATCTCACTGTCCTGACTCAGATCCACAAATCCCGGGTCAATGATCCCAGTCGTCATGGGCGCACTGTATCCTCACGGGTTTGCCTCTCGTAAGACCAAATCCGCGAATACCGGCTTTTGACCCGCCCGATCTACTTTATCGGAACACGAACATTTGTCCGATTCTCCTACTTAATTAATCTTGATTAATTAACACTTACAATCTTCCCAATTAATTAATCATGGTTATCCTTACCGTCCTCCTCCAACTATTCTAAATGTACGTGGCTTGGCCCATTAGGGCCTTCCCTCGGCCCATTAGTTGCGAGGCTGGATTTAAATTCATTATACCTCGATTTTCCCTTAAATTGAGCTTTAACGTAATAAGTTTATTTTCCTTGTTAATTAATCTCATTAATTATTGAAAATTTTTCTGATTTATTTACTTAAAATTCAGGGCGTTACAGATTCTTCTTTGAGATGATCTATAAACAAACGTATAGATAAATCGAGAAAAGAAAAAGTGAAAACCCTAACCCTAGTTTGGAAGAGGTGAAGAAAGTTCTCAAATTTACCACGGTTGAAATGAACCCCATGGTATTCCTTCCTCCAATCTCGGTTGGCGTAAGGGCGGAGAAAAAGATGTGGGTAATAGAATAGAAACAAACATGAAGTTATTATACTTTTTATAATTGAAAAATCTAAAATTTTGAGAAAATTTCAAAATCTCAATCTAATTTTTAAAATTTTGAAAATTAAAATGATCTATAATTGATATACTTATAAATAATTTTACAGATTAGAAATACTCCACTTAATAATATAGATAGACCTTTTAAAATTAAAACATCCAATGAAAAAATTTCAAAATCCCACTCTGGTTTTTTTAATTCAAAATTAAAATTATATCGAACCAATAAACTCTTATACATATATAGATAGATACATTTTAAAATTTCAAAATACTCTTGCTTACTAATGTAGATAGATTTTTTTAAAAAAATTTAAAAATCCAAAATTGTGACAAAATTTCAAAATCCCAATCTAATATTTTTTGAATTTTTTTAAAATTAAAATTATGTCCGATAGACTACCCTAAATATATAGATAGATGGATACTTTTTAAATTAAAAATACTCTCATTTAGTAATATAGATAGATTTTTTAAATTTAAAAAAAAAAATTCTAAAATTTTGAGAAAATTTTAAAAAACTACCATAATTTTCTTTTTTTTTGGATTTCTAAAAATTAAAATTAGACTCACTTTTGGGTGAATTCTAAGATACCTTGGGTATTATTCCCAAGGTACTTATGTGTGCCATGGCACACAATTTTGTATAACTTGCACACACCATTGTATTTTTTGTATGTGTGCGATGGCACACTTGTGTACCTTCGTACACAAAAGGTAACCCAAGGCAATACTGTTGCAAGGTATCTTAGAACACACCCTCACTTTTGTTTGGATAGATTTGTGAAATTTTATAGTTTGGCCCCTTAGCTTTTTATAAATTAGTATATAGTATAAAAAATATATATTTTTCAAAAAATATTCGTAAAAATCTTAAGTTTGGCTTGGTTTTTTAAAAATTAGTATATATAGTATAAAAAAATTATAAATTTAGAAAAAATATTTGGACAAAATCTATTGTTTTGCACCAAAAATAATTCTTTTTTACTTGGCCCCTAAAAAAAAAAAAAACTTGTTAGCTAGTGGGATTTTTATTGACGACAATGTTAGTCACAAAAAGTTTACATTTCATAACAATAATTTTTGTCACAAAAGATTATTAGATTGAGCGACATGAAACTTTCTAATCACAATAAATAAAAATAATAGTGTCAAAAATATGTTTTGTCACAAATATACTTCATTCCCGCCAATATTTCTCAATCCCAAAGGTATCTACATTATAAATGACAATTTTATTGTAACAAAATAGTTTTCAACACTATTAATATATTAATTGTGATAATTCATTTGTGAAATACTTTAAATCGTCACAATTATTAATATATTAGTGACATACAAATAAGTCATCACAATTAAATCCAACAATTGTGCCACATAATTATTTTGTCACAATAAACTTTATATTTGTGACAAAATGATTGGGAGTCACAAAAAATCGTCACTATATGTCTTTATTCTTGTAGTGCGTATTGAACAAATTTTGAAATTAAGGATGAAAATGAACATTGGACCTGTTTCTAGGGACCAAAAATGGCTTTAACCGATATTAATATTGAGTTCTGCACTTATCTTTATAATGTTGTGAATAGTAGGGGTTTGGTGGGGGTGGTGGTTCAGGGTTATGATTTCTTTAGAGCAATTGGTATTAGTTTCTTTACATGTTTGAGTGTAGGTGTGTGAGTGGCTTAGTGATCAGACCCAATGTAATTAGGAACTTGGCTTTTATTTATTTCAATGGGTGCTAAAGTAGTTTTTAGTGGGCTACTTGGTTGGGCCAAATTCGCTTCAGCAAGCAGAAGTTGGTTCAATGGTCCACTTGGTTTGGCCAAACTTGCTCTAGCAATCAACATCTTGTTCATGGTGGCCTTTGGTGGGCCGCACCGGTTGAACTTGGCCCACCCACTCAAAAGACCCGATTCAGCCTATTCGCGGTCATAGAGATCATCATCTGCTCCTGTTCCTTGATCCCACACTTTGACCTCATCCTTGTCAGCCACGAGAAAAAATGACTCCTTGTCCTTTTGCTCCATTGACCCAGAGGTGACTCCCCTGTCCCTAATTGACACGTCTATTCTCCCGTACCCTGTAACGCTGTGAGCCGGAGGATTCTACGGTGGAGGAGCGATGTTGACCATCGGCCGAAGTCCTCGAAGACCCTCCTAGGGCACCAGAAGGACCCGTGGTCATTGGGGGGTGATTGTCCGGTCCTTGCGAGGTCCCTAATCTCGTCTTTACTCTGACCCCCATCCATCTTGGACGATGGAGATTCCGGCCGTCGGCCTAGAGGTGAAGCTCTTCCAGCTTCATTCTGGGACCTTCTCCACCATCTTCCCCTTTTCCTCTTTGGTCCAGCATTTGTTTCCACCCCTTTGGCTAGTTTTCGAGGTACCGACGCTTTGGTTTGTCAGTCTCACTGGAGTCAGAGCTAGCCCCGAGTCGTTCCTTCCCTGCTACTCATTCCAGAAAGCTCCAGCTTTCCTGATTCCATCACCAACTCGTATTCATGCTTTCATCTGCCTATGCTTGCCTTAATCGTCATTGGAAGCTCTCTGCCTCGCTAGACCCGAATGATGGCTCAACATCATCGGCTTAGGTTGTTCCTCTTTCATCTATAAAATCCTATTTTTTGATCGGCCTGACTAGCTTTCCAATCGTAGAGAGTGAGAAGCGTGAAAAGTGTATGGTCCCTGCCCCTCGATTTCCTTTGCCTCCTGTTGTGTGGGACATGCCACAATGAACCTTCCATCTTGGAAAGGCTTCGAGCTACAATGCAGTAATCTCTGAACACGGCCTGCAGCTCTGCTGCGAGTCACTTGCCGTCCACTATCCCTTCTCAGAGTTCAACAACTGTCGCAACTGTGTAGCTCTTGAGATGCTCATTCCCTCTGATCATCTCACTATCCAAAGTTAACGAGATGTGATGCTTCTTAGGTGGGTTTTGATTCTTCGCATTCGTTGGAGCTACACTCTCCGGTCCCTGGTTGTACTCGGGAGAAGGTCGCTCGCTCTTCTTCCCCTTATCGTTGTTTCTCGAGCGATCCTCCCAGTGAGCGTCCTTTTCCTTTCTGTTCTGATTCTTGGTCTCAGTCGGCTCCTTCTGAAGCTCGGTTTTGCAGTTCGTAGCCCAGTTGTCGGTTCCTCCACACAGGCAACAAGTGATATCCCTCCGGTACTCGTCAGCGCGATGCCCCGGCCTGAGGCATTGCCCTAGACTTGTATCAGCCCCGATGGAGTATGGATCGTAGGAGGGAATCTGCGAGGTTGGCCTCCCTCCTCCGCCATTAGCCGTCGTGGCTTCCTATGCTCATTGGTTCTCCGTCGCCACTTGAAGTGGACTTCGGTCCACACCCCCTAATCCGCGTCCGCCGTTGGTGGGTTGTAGGGGGTAGTCAGGGGGATGTCGAGGAATCCGGAGTCCTTCACGCCCCTCGTCACTACAATATAGCTCATTTGTCCTAGCAAGGACTACCAATCATCCGCCAATCTTTCCTCACCTTACGAGGAGATGAGTTGCTCCTGTGGACATTCCCGGTGCCTCATGATGACAATATTCGCTTCCACACATGCCTCATCCCGCAGTCGTCTCCTGACTTGCCATCGACGGCGCACGCTCCTCCATAGTGCTGCCTAGGGGCTACTTCATTTTGTAGGGGTTGGTCCTTTTTTTATTATTAGATGAACCTATTTAAACATATAATATATTAAATGTTTTATTTACAAATTCTGAAAGAAAATAATTTAAGATGTGTTCGTCTTTCTAAAAAGATTATAAATTTAAAAATTTTACATTAATTTTTTGAATTAAAAATTAACATGTCCTATTATTTTATTTGTCTCTTTATAGAGTTTTAGTCAAGTTTTTTACGCATATAATATAATAAAATGCTTAATTTTTTTTTTCAAATAGTCTGAAAGAGAATTATTTATGATAAGTATTTTTTAAAAACCAAAGGACTATTGGTCTAGCGATGCCTAGGGTCCAGTGCGTTGGGTGATTCACTTTATTGAGCATGCTCTCAGGTTCGAGTCCCCGTCCTGTAAATGGGGATAGCAGTTTGGATAATTCACTTGGTAAGCACATAGCTCCCAGGTTCAAGTCCCCACATTTGTACACACACGGTGAGGTGTCAAGGGTGCTTGTCACCTAAGGCCACGCCCGTTGACATCCCTCTATGGAGAGGTTTATCCCCTATGTCCAAAAAAAAAGAAGAAATATTTTTTAAAAAAAATTTGAAGAAAAATAAAGATGAAAAAGTTGTAGAATATTTTTCAAAACAGAGCTAATTCTGGCTATGTATCACATAGAATTTGTAGTTCATGGATCTAGGCATGCATCCACTACAAAATGTCTTGCAAGACCATTCTCCAGGGTGTTCTGTTAGAATCTATCACAATTTCTTCACTTTGGGCTCTCCTTGGAAGCTAGTCTGCAAGACCATTATCCTCTCTAGGTATCTTCGTTATATTCTATACCTTAAAATTCTTATTCTTCAGCTACATCTAACAACTCTCAACCTTCTCCTCCATTCTTTTGTCCTAGTAATAGTCCCTCGCTGTAATATTTGAGGGATGTATAGGAAGTCAGTATAGATTTGGAGCTTCTCCTCAGCTTGTTTCATTGCTTTCATAAGGCCCACCTTCCATACCTCTAGTTCTCTCTAAAGTTCCAATTTAACCACACAAGGCACAACACTTGCAATAAATAGTCATTACTACATAACCTATTCCTCATTTGTTGGTGCCTGTCACCCATGCACGAACCATTAATAAATAATATTAGTCTGTAATTCAGGTTGTTTCAACGTTTTCTGTTATCCCTGACAATGTCTTTATTTAGGTCCCTTTGTCTTAAGTACTCTATAGCCCAGTTCACAAAAGCTGATATCATCATCACAGGATTAGTGTTTTTCTTCTTTTGAATAACATTTCATCCAGCTTTCCAAATTTGGCATAATGTGTTTGCAATGAACTTGGTTCCTTCCGGACATAGCTTTAGTGAGTCACTGCCCCTCCTACAAGTTTGTGTTATTGAGATTCAGCTCTTAGGTGTTGCTGTTGGAGATGGAGTTGAGGATGAACTGCTATCAAGTTGAAGGTTGACTGAGGCGTGCTGAGGCACTGACCTTAAGAAGTATTTCGCCTCCTCGGAGTTTGTAACTCGGTGCAGAAGGATCTCTCAATGGTGTACTTCTCCCAGGATACAACAGTCACTAAGTCCTCTGTTTCATGCAACGAACAGGAGAACAACAAGTGCTCAAGATTGAAAACAAAACAATGAAGAGAGAAAGATGACTATGGGAGAAGGAAAAAGAAGATAAGAATTTTTGTGTGTCATGAGGAAGTGGATCTCTCTTCTATTTATAGCCCCCTCATCTCACTTAATTTTACTCAAACTCAAACTCAATTTGGATAGGATTACTACTAAATTTGGATAGGATTATTAATTAAAAGAATAAAATCAAATCCAAAAATTTTATCCAAAATTTAAAATAAAACATATCCATAATCCCCATATGTTTTGAATTTCAAAATTGGATACAAAAAAAATCTTTTTGAATATTTGAAACCACTTTATAATAAGTCAACATAAATCCCAAAATTGAGATAGGCTTCCAACATTAGGAACCCCCTGAATTCAAGTATAATTGTCACGCCCCGAACCACGGCCCAGGCACGTAGACAACCGGCCGCACCCAAACAGGGACTAGTCCCCACTCAGGCGCAAGGCCTTAAGAACTCTTATACAATAAGTATCCAGAGTTAATAATAACAGCGGAATCATAGCTAAAAGATGAAGGGAGTTCGTACAACTCCATACAGTACAATATCGGGTTTACACAACCCAAGACTAGGATCTAGTCCAAATACCCCCCTAGAAATCCATACAACAAAGAAATCTAAATTTACAAGTCTCACATGCATAGAGAGGTGCATGCACCTCAAGACAAATAAAAGTAGCCAGGTCAATTAGAACTCGATATATCCCCTGCCTAAGCTCGACTACTCCCTCCTCGGTCAGAACTTTGAAATACATGAATCAAGTGCATGAGCCTAAAGAATAGGCCCAAAGAGGGTCGATAAACAATAAAGGAGGCTAAGGCCATAAACAAGGAAATGTAATAAAGCAAGTACAATTATACAAATACAAATAACGCAGCAAGCAACAAGTAATCGGAATGCGGATAAAATCCATTGCATGTACTCAATCTCTGGCATATATGATACTAAGATGTCTACGACATCTACGACACTCATCGGTATCGCTCTTGACTACCTAAGCCGACTAAGCTATAGCATACATGTGCACATGGTCAAGATGCGCTTCTGAGCAGTGGCGGATATTATACACCCCTCTAGGTCTCCGTCCAGGTGGAGCATCAAGTGCTCGTGGCGAGATATTATCGCACCCTCTGCGGGGTCTCCCAGTGTATCATGCACGAAAGTAAGAGATTGATAGTACTAATACCTAACAAGCGGTATAAAATATATATTCAAGGCAACAACATCCCACGAATATACAATGATCGGTGACCTCATAAGATCGAGAGTCAATAAGTATTTAAGGAGTAAACTCTACTTAAATGTCATATGAAAAAACATGATAGCAACAATCCCCTCGAGATATAAAACCAATATATATGAGGAAGACCATCGAATATATATTGGGAACTCTCGAGAAATAAGAGTACAAAAATCAAAGCTGGGTAGGAGGAAGGAATACTACAAACCTCCGTCAGGAGCCTACACTTCTAGAAGCAAATTCCCCGATCCTCGCCGCTCACGATCCAAATCAGGATCTAGTAAATAGATAGAGACTCGATTGCCTATACACTTAAGCAAATCTCCTATCTATATAATGAAACACAATTACACAAGAATCCTTAAATTCCTTCATGCTTGGAAGACATAAAACCTATTTGAAGTATGCTTCCCTTACTCAACAAGCATATCATGTCTTTAGGATTCACAGGCAACGCCCCTAAGCATGCTTATTTATCCAAAATTTACTAATCTAGCACATGAAGTCATTAAGCACATAAATCATGGAAACAAGTTATGATTAAGCATGTTAACATGGGTATAGATGGGCATTTCTAATTAGCGGTTTTCATGAAATTTCGGTGGCACCTCCCCTATTTGTAGGGCCCCGAATTTAATATAAACATTTCCATAATTAGATTTCTAACTACTCATACAAACACATGATATTCAATTTACATACCAAATTTACAATATCGGCCTACTATCTTCTACCAATTCAACTTTAAACTTATATACACATTTGATCCATTTCATCACACTAAATCCCCACTCCATTTCATTAATTAATCAGTAATTCAATTAATGATTTTCTCCAAGGTTTAGGGCTCACAATCGCTAAGGGTGATGAAGGAACGATGTCAGCAGTTTGGCCATTTGCGGCAATGAGCACGCAGGCCGGAGTTGCGTGTGGTGCACCGTGGTGGCGCCAGCAGTTGCTGCGGTCAGTACCGCGTGGGGCCGAGGTTAGGCTACAGCAGGACCGGCGCGGTTGCGCGTAGAATCGGGGGCTACGCCAAGTGGTTCGTCGCAGGGCTACGCAGTGCCGCGAGCGCCCAGCCTTGAGGCTGCGGGTCGCTACAAGCAGAAGCATCTGGCCAGACGCATAGGCCGCTGGCTAGGCTGGCCAGCATGCAGGCGTCTTGATGAGCCCGTCGAGCGGTGGGCGAGACGGGGGTCGCTGTCGCTGGGTCGAGGCGCCGCCTAGGATCGGCTAGCGATCAACAACGGCGGTGGCTTAGTTTTAGATCTGAAATCTCTGATCTATGGAGAACGCACGAAGAGAGAGAGAGAGATGATAATATCATTCTCTCTCTCCTCTACGATATATAATAGCTTAGGTTTCTTTAATTATTTTAATGAATAAAGAATCTTTTAAATGTCACATGCTTACTATACTCTCACATGTGCACTATTCAATCACGGGTAAGTGAATTATTTCCCGCCGGGGTCCACTGTCACGATCCTCTCGTCCTCAAGCCGACCCAGATCCACGAATCTCGGGTCAGTGGTCCCCGTGGCACAGGTGCACTCTGTAGTGTCATGAGGTCTGTCTCTCATCAGACCTGACCCGAGAATATCGGCCTTAAATCATACTCTTTTGCCACGGGCTCACTGTGGCATCACGGGGTCGTCTCTGTCCTCGACCAGATCCACTTTTCCCGAGACTTTAACTTGTTCGTATTTTCCTTGATAATTAATCCGAGTCAATTTACCGTTGATAGATTTCCATTAATTAACATTTAATAAATTCCTCGAATTACATAACTTCAAGATCTTAAATTCTCCCATTCAAGATTTAAATAAATAAAATCTTTATTTATTTCGGGGTAGGAGTTACAATAATCCACACTTGTGCCCACTTGTACTCATGAAATAGGTGGTTAGCATCTTCCTTAACTAAGTTATAGGTTTGGCAAGGTTCATCCAACCCTATGCTAAAGGTATACAATAGCTTCTTTGTAGGCAACTTGTCATGGAAAAACTCAAGAAGAAAATTTTAATCCTGGGGGCCACCTTGAGCCTCCATAGTTTTTTTTTTCCATCCAATCCATTGTTTCATGGTTCTTTCCCTCTAGGTATCATAAATTGTTGTAGTGATGGATCTTCTACCTATATATAGCTTCCACTTCCATTCACCACCTTCTTAATAGCTATTACATATTTTGCAAATATGATCTCCACTACATCCACTGAGACATGTTAAGTATAACCTCTTTATCCCAATAGGAATTGTTAATTAACTCCCCAATTTGCATATCTTAATAGTTATAGTCTATGTTAATATGTATAGGTTTGTTTGAATCAGCATGTCATACCAAAAGGTCCCTTAATACAGAGGTATTCGATCATGGCAATGTTGTTGAGCATTACATTATCCATGATCTACCTAGCTATATCCTTGAATGTCAATGAAGCATTAGCAAAAGTAGGGATGTTCCAAATATTAGGAGATTCATATTTACTTCTCATCATTCTAACCCATTTTTTACCTGCAGTGTTGTTAAGTAGGTCTAAAACATGTTTGGTGAGCAATGCAATCTTCATGGTCTTAAGATTTCTAATACTTAGGCTACCCTCAGGTTTTGGGCTGGAGGCTATCATGTAGTTTATGAGATGAACTCCACTGTTACAATGACTATTCTTTTATATGAATCTCTTGACCAATTTACAAATGCTTTCAAATATAGTATCTAGTATAACATACGTATTGAGTCCAGACACAGACAAAGATAAAATAATAGAGTTTACTAAGGGGTTGTTTGTTTTGAGGGATGAAGAGGGATTGGAAACTCCACATCCCTCACTTTTTACTTTAGATGTTAGATGTTTGGATGTGCTTTTGAATAAAGGATAACAATATCCTAGAATATCCCCATACCTCATTTCATGTATATGGACTTAGGGCCAAAATTGGTTATAAGTCATAATCCACCATCTCATCCCTTCTAATTAACTTAATAAATATGTTATCAATTATTAAATTATTTAATTAAATATTATTTATTAATTATTAAAGATGATTAAATAAATTAAACAATCTCTATCATCCAAAGATAATATTTTAGATCTAATACCCAATTTAGTTCCTCTATTATGCTGTTTTGAGACTTTAGGTCCCTTTATTATAAGTTGCGCCTTTTCGGTCCCGGTATTTTCACGATTTAGAATATTTAGTCCCTCCAAGGACACTATTAATTGGCCAATTTAAAAGCAAACATCCGTCTGAGGGAGGCACTAAAAATTCTCAATCGTAAAAGTACAGGGACCAAAAAATGCTCAACTTATAATATAGGGACCTAAAGTCTCAAAACAGTATAATAAAGGGACTAAATTGGGTATTACACAAATATTTTATTAGTATTAATTATTTGGAAAATTGCATGTATAAATTAAACTAATTATTTTGACTCTATATTAATTCTAAACTATTATTATTCAAAAATTTGAGTTATTATTAATTATTACATTAATAATAATTAAATATTTTATTAATATTTTATGTTTATATTATTTAGCATATGATAATATAATATATTTTAACCTAATAATATTTAAGGTTAAAGCCATTTTTGATCCTTGTAATTTCAAAATGTTTAATATGGTCACTATGTTTTAGGTATTTTGTTCAATATGGTCACTCTTACTGACGTAGCAACACAAGTGGAGTTACATATAGTTGTATTTTACTGACATGGAGTATGTGATAGGTGGTCGTATTTGCTGATGTTGAGTAACATGTGTATTGTTGATGTGACTCACGCATACCGTGTTAGTAAAAAAAGAAGAAGAATTAAACAGAAAATTTAAGGCATACTGATGTAGCATGCTGGTGTGACAAAAAAATTTGTCATGCCCCGACCCGAATCCCGGGACCCCGGGCACGCGCACAGACCGGCCGTACCCAAGTAGAGGCGCACCTCACTCGGATACAAGGCCTAAGAAAATCATAGCAGATAACAATTAACTCAAATTTGATAATTGGATAATATCAGAGTCACAACAAAAATAAAATCAATAAGGGTTTACATGGCCTACATATGGTCAAGGACAATCTCTCACTCAAGAAAACCTGAGGTCCTCGCACCTCAGCAAAGCCAGCTCAACCCCTCTCACAGCGCCCTAGTCCGAGTCACCTACTCATCAAGACCTGAAAAAAAAGGGAAGCAAGTACGTGAGCTTTCAAAAGGAAAGCTCAATAAGTACTCTGTAGAGAACACAACGAAGCCAAAGCTGACAATAATGGATAGGTCAAAATAGACATATCAAAAACATCCATCAGTAGAAGCCAAACAATCGGGGCCATGCCCCGCACAATCAAAACCTTAGGAGTCTACCACAACCATCAGCAACGGTATGACTCCTGTCCCATGGTAGCCCTCGGGCTCAAGAAGGAACTCAAAGAAACTCAGCGATCATCCCCCGGTCAGCAACACACAGCATCTGCTGCCAGTGACTAACCTGTCGCTCCTCGGTAGCGCTACCTCTCTCACATATCGACATGGCCAACGTATCAATCCCGCTGACAGGCAGGACAACCAGAGTATCACCCCTCTGGCATGGAATGCCGGAACGTTACGGTGTCCCGTCCCCGAACGTTCTCTCTCAAACCGGAGCTTACCTGCTCCTCTGATGCGGGCGGAAGAAAGAACTTAACCAACACATACCAACCCAACCAACACAAGTACCGCGTGCCTCGATGGTCTAGTGCCGGACATAGGTGGAACTATGCTCTATGAGTACGTATACTCATCCAGACGCATACCACCCAACCTAAACACTCCGACCACGAGTCACACAATAATGTCCCGGTCCACGGTGGCATGCTCAGTGAGCATCCAAAAGCAAACTCATACAACATCCAACCAATCGGTATGAAAGCATCAAACCAAAACATATATATACGGGGAATTAACAACTGATAACCAAAGCACCATAGCAATGCGTATAAGCACGAAACCAATAAATGACATACCAAACCAGGTAACAGCAAGGCCAAAGAAACCCATTTCTAGGTGGGAGCTAGGCAAGAGTCACTTACCTGTAATCACGGAGTCTAGTGTTCTACGGAATCACCTCTCTACGCATCCACGTCAATATCTGGTAATGACAATCACTACTCAGTACCATCCCCAACACGAAGTGGGCTATTGATATTAATATTAATGTGAATTTCTGAAATTAATGCGCAGTCCCAAAGAACTGCTCATAACTTTTGATCCCGAAACCCGTTTGAGTTGAACCAAAGCTCGTTGGAAAGATCTTTTCCTCATCTTTCCAACGGTATACTATATGTCTCTATCGGGGAATCACAGACTACTCAGCTATCCCTCGAAGTGGACAGCCAGACTGCAGGCCCTTCTTTGTTTCCATCTTGACCAATCTTGGTCCATTAAACTTAATTAGTCTTGATTATGTCATTTTGATTTCACAATGGACCCAACTCATTGGGTTTGATCAAACCTAACATGACTAAACCCCAATCTTCTTTAATCTCACTACTTGGCCATTAAACCAATTCGGGTTTAAAGTGAATTAACTTAATCCATTTATTGACCTCTGCATGTATAACCCTTTAACGGTAACCAAGTTCTCTAGCCCTCTTATCAAACAACACCTATGCTAATCCTTAAATCGTTCCCATAAACCAGCAACCTCAAGTTACTCATGTCCATGCTTTCATGAACCTTCAAAAATAGGGATAGATTGGTTTTACACTTCTCATGATCATGTATATAAATTCAATTCATGAAACCACCCATGGAGGTCAAACTCCAACCCTTGGACCAATTATTTACTCATTCAGTCCCCCATCTATCCTTATAACCCATGCATGCATGCATGCATATATGAATCCTCATATTTATCACCACACACAGCTGAGATGCAGGAATTTAGAGAAACTCACCGAGTATAGATGTCGACAGACACTGAAGACAAACTGACCATCCAAACTAGATCTCCACCATTCATATTGGAGCAGGACTAGTCTTCACCGCGCTCACCAAAAATCAGCTCGATCAGACTAGGAATGATCATCTGATTGAGGCAGATGATGAAACTGGTCGGTGTAGGAAACCAGCAGCGATAGGTTCTGTTTCACACTCCAGAACCCTAATCTCCCGGCCACCAAAAATAATCTCACTGTTCAAAATGAAGAATGAAGAGTCACAAACAATCTCACCAAAAATCAGCACGATCCAACGGTGGAAAGGATCGGAATGGTAATGGACATAGAGCATGCTCAACACACCTTTGAACAAAAAATCCTAGTCTCTCAAGTTTTTCTCTTTTCTTCTTCCCTCTCACCTCTCTTCTTGTTTCCCAATCGCCCATAAACTTTCTCAAACCTGTTATTGTTCTATGCCAAGCTTCAAGATTACATGCCTTATATAGGCCTTACAAGTGTAACTTCTACAACCCTTCCCATTCTAAACCTCTCCCTCATAAACCTCAAGACAACATCCAATTAATTCCAACCTTTCAACTTTATAACCCCCATGGCATTATTTCATATTCCATTACTCTTCTCAAAACCACCATGGATAGAAAATAAATCATTTGGGTGTGACCAATTTGATCCACCTAAAATAATGTCGATCCCTGAGTTGGCTCATATAGCTAACTCTACTTATATTAAGAATTGAAATCCATCACCAAATAGTTTTACCATGTCGTTATCTGGTAATAGAGTTTCTATTAGTGTCAAATCCTAATAAAACTCTACTTTTCTAAATGCACAAGCATTATTCCCTCTCTTTCCTTAGGTTATAGTTTTTTTTTTGATCGGGTCCCGGGGACCTTATATCTGGTTGCTAACCATTTCCCAAAATTTCTTGTCCCTAGTTGAACCTCAACTTTTAACTTGGTCAACCTAGGTTTGATGGTCAACTTAACGACTACTTTAATTGAGTTTAAATACTTCAATCCAATTGGGCCATCTAAATGGGTCACCTACCCATTGGACTTGATAGGCTTAGCCTTAACTTTTAAAAGCACCAACTCTTTAATACGTGGCTAGCCATGTCCCATTGGTCAAAGTATTATGATGATGGTTGAGGGGGTTGAGTTCGAATCCCTCCTCCCACAACCTTTTTCTCCCTTACCTTCTTTTTTTATTTATTTATTTAGAATCTAGCTTGATCCTCTATTTTGAGCCCAGCCTATTGGGACTCAACAACGAATTTTCATCCAACCAAATTGATTAGATCTACTATCTCCATCTTAGGTCTAAACCTTGGTCCTTTTTATTTATTCAACTCATTAACTTGATTGAACTCAACCATCAAAATTTAGCCCATCACTTTAATCAAGTTAATAATCGAATCAAATAAACTTAACCACTTAGTCCAAACCATTTTTAATTGATCAATTAACTTTATTATGAACCTAGGTCAAACCGGTTTAGTTAGACTTGATCTAAGCCCATTTGGTTAACCCAAATCAACTTGTTTCGATTTCTATTTGGTTCAAATAGTTAATTATCAAACTCAACCTTTTTGTTAAGCCCAACCCATCAAGATGATCAACCCAACCAGTTAACTAACCTGGTTTAGACTCACTGGATTAAATTCAATAATTAAACAATTAAATTGATTAATCCAATTATACTATACCTGATTAAAATAATATCACATATAAATAAATCAAACTATGCTATTTAATTATCAATACCTTATTAATTGTCACAGTTTATTAAAATCATTAAACTAATCCGGTTGATTAATTAACACTAACTTGTGATTAAAATAATTAATTAACTATTTTTTTCCCTCTTTCTCTCCCGGCCGTGCCTCGCCGGAGAAGACTGCCGGAAAAGCCCAGCTCCTGTCTGTGGACCTTTCTCTGCCGGAGCTCCATGCTCCAAGCTTTGTCTCGACCGGGCCATCTCTTTGCGCCCACCGGTGACCATCAGTTCCCTTCCTCGGGGCCCGGCAACTATCGGCCAAAGCCTCCTCTCCGACGAGCTCGAACCGGCATCAATTCGTGTACATATTCTAATACTTTTAACAGGGAAAGCCTTGTTACCTTGGTTCCTAACTTCTGGCGGCACAAGCGGCGGAGATTGTCCCTCCGAGGCGAAAATCCTCTTCTCCGATCACCCTCTTTGACGAGCTTCGTGTTCTCGGAGTGTGTCTTCTTCTCCTTTTCTCAACGACGGGGCTGCTCTTATAGAGCTTAAGGGAAACGGAAGAACGGGTGGTCGCTGACCTTCTCGCCCGCAACGGTTGGAGAAGGGGGAGGGACAAGCGGCGGCGCCGACTGTCGTTTCTGAAAAGGGTGCGGCCGTTGCTGAGAGAGGCGGCCTTGCCTCGGGATGGGCTCTCGTGGATGAACGGTGAAGATCGTTAGATCAAATCCAACGGCCAGATAATCATCCAGTTTCTTCGTATCACGCTTTCAACTTGAACGAACGGCCACGATTACATCGTGATCAACGGCGAGATTAACCCATCCTGTCTCGATCTTGAGTCCATCTCAAGATGAGCGGTTCTCGTCAACCCGCACCGTGAGGTCACTCTCACCACCCTCTCCCTCGGTGCCTAGGATCCAGCATACAATCAGATGGATCTACTTTGGGCTTGCCATGTGGCCTCACGATTGCCTTTATAATGCTTCGTGATCGATCCTAACTCATGATCTTTTAATCCTGGCTGCTGATCCATTTGTATAAGGGTTTTGATCTGGAAAATTATCCAGAAGTCCCTAAACTTTGTTAGGTTAGACTTAAGTCCCCCTCCTGTGAGAGAGGACAATTTCCATCAGGTCCTCAATACTTTTGGGAACTATAACTAGGTCCCTAACGACCCAAACTAACCCTAATTAGGGTTTTATTTATTTTAATTCCCCTTTTACACTTAACTTAAACAACTTAAACCACCTAAGTAAACCACTTCGAAGGCTAGGGAATTTTCTTTAATTAAGAAATTAATTAAAGAGAATTTTTAAACCAAATTCATATCTTAATCAACTAATTGTTTAAAGAGCAATTAATATACTTTAATTTTTCAAAATATCCAAACAAATCCGAGTTTGGGAAACTTCCTTTTAAGTGACTAAAACAAGAAAAAATTTACTCCATAAAATCCTCGGATTTTACAAAAGTTAAAAATTAATAACATAAGTAATTGTTTAAAAAATAATATAATTACACTAATTACAACGAAAACAATACAAACAGTAAAACCAAAAATTAATTCTTTTACAAAAAAGCATAATAAACAAACAACATTAGCCCAACCCTAACCTTTCTACTTCACGGAAGCCCTTTACCACCGCCTCTCCCATATCTACAAAGTTCTCCACAAGGAGCACAATCCAATCTGCGATCCAAAGCTTGACGGCCTAGAAGACAACCTACTTCTTCTAGAATTAAAAAAAAAAAAAATTCAACTTTTGGGATCAAAACAACAACTATATTAGAATCAACAAATTCAACTTCAAAATTAGAGCGTACCTACTTCTTTCGGTGCCAGTCGTCGTCCGTTTGTCGGCTTCCTTCGCCATCATCACTCCAACAATTACAAGCAGCAACAAGATACTCATAGCTTGATAAGTCACCAAAGGACTGAAGGACACAAGCGGCCATCAAGAAGAACAAGTTGATGACCGGCTAGAACTACTCGAACAAAGATTAGGGTAAGAAGGTGGCGATCGTATACTTGGTCGTCGACACAACGCTGAAAGCATATAAGGAATGACCAACTGCCTAGATCTCGGGATCATTGCATCGTACCACCCGTGAGTATCTCGCACCGGTTGCCATCTCCCGATCCGATGATCTAGATCACCAGCGCAAGTAGCCGAGCATCTTATCGATTTTGCGAGTGGGATTTGATTTTTTGAGAAGCAGATGAGGCCTTTTACACGGATTGAAAAAACGAGGACATTTTACCTAAAGAAACACACAATCAAAAATTATATATTATTGTCTAAACCTATTGTAACGCCCCGAATTTTTTAAATAAATGATAGGATAAATAGTTATTGAGGTTCATTAGTCAGTAAAAATGAAGGTAACCATTTCATGGAAAATCATATGAGTTAATGCCTTAATAATCTCTAGCTTTCATGCTTTCATGTTAGAGGTTTAAGTAGTATTATATGCTACTAGGAAGCATGCTAGATAACATGGGTTGAAGGTTATAGTAAGGCATGTGTTAAGGATTTCCTTGAGTAAAGATAACATGGGCATGTTGTAGTTATCATATTTTAAGTAATGGTTTTATCCATGGGATACGACCTAGTATTTATATGAGTTAATTTTAGTAGTTAATTAAGTGTCATTTAAATACTAGGGAAAGGTAAAGGAGTAACAGGAGCTGCAGCAGGACCGAGCCAGTTCTAGAAATTAGCGAAGGACAACAAGTGAGTGGACATTTCTGTACATATTGTTTTATACATTGTTTATCATGATTTGATTTACTCGTGTTTCATATAAGTTTTATATCGGTTTGTAGATGCAGATGGATTCTTATCACTATGTCCGTATAGTGATTTCATGTTTGTTTTTGCTATATGTTTGAAATAGCATGAGTAATGTAAAGTGAAACCTTAATTGGAAGAGAATAATTATTTTATGTATCATAGGTTGCACCTTAGTTAGAAATGTATAAAGTATCCAGCGGGGCTCAGGATAGAGCACAAAAATAAAGTAGACCATATCAGGTTAAGAAAGGGACTTGTTTTAAATTGTCTTTTTAAAACTAAATGTTTGCAAAAATCGGTTTTTATGTAAAAACCCTTTTTGACTCTTGTGAGTGCCCGTATCGGATACGAGATGCACGCTTAACGTACACAATGTAGATGTATGTCTCTGGTCGTCAGGCCCCAAGCTCATGTACTGTATGCCTCTGTTCCCGATCATCGGGATCATGTACTGTATGCCTCTGTTCCTCTAATGGTAGTTGGAGTTCTTCCCGAAACATTTGAACTAAGGGTGCATGCTTATACAATATGAGGCCTTAGTATATAAATATGATTATGATATGCTTGTAATGATTTGAGATTGCATATTGCTTTATTCGGGTTTTCTGATTAGCTTGGCATGCTTATCCCGATTTAAGATAAATATGCAGACTTTCATGGTTTTTATTTATTTATATACATGTGCTATTATGGTGGCATAGATTTCATTTATGGCATAGATATGTATAATATATGGCAGAGATGTCTACAATTCATTGAGCTCGTATAGCTCAGTCCCTTCGGTTCTATTTTTCTATTGTAGGACCTAGACACGGATCCAGATTGTAGCTCGTGACGCGAGCGAGGGTTGAGGTCTAGTAGCTCTGGCGTACCTAGTCTTTATTTCGAGTCTTGTTGTATTGTTGAACTATGTTTGATTTGCTTCTACTGTATTTGGGGTCGTTGTTGCCCAAGACTTTTACATGTTGTAATCTATTATGAATTTGGTCATGTTTTAGAATTCCTGTGTGTAACAGGTTATGATTATGTTTTTATGATCATATTTGAGTACTTCACTGTTATCTTGTTTTAAATTTTACAGCTTTAGGTACAAGATACCCTCCTAACCTGGCTGGTATGACATCCGTCTTAGTAAAGAGATGGGTGTTACACCTATTGAGTTTTCTTTTTCCTCAAAATGACCTAGACTTTGATGCTTATATAAAAACACCCTTACAGAAAAGAAAAGTTAGTTATAAAAAATAACAGGGTCTTTTTGCAAAATAGTGTAAAAGTTCGACAATCTTACAAGACACTCCCTAAAAACTAAAAAAAATTTAAAAACTATTGGGGGTTTCCATAGAAATGACCAAAAGTATAGTTCTTTTGCAACAATGCCCTTGTAAAAAAGTAAAATTAGCTTTAGAAAATTATTGAGTTTATCTGCAAAAATGACCAAAAAGTAAAAACACCCTTCTTGCCACCGACTCACCTCTCAAGAGGCCTAATCTAATCCTAACCCAAATCCCAAGCAAACAGAAGGTGACAAATACCATCATCGAGACGGTGGACCGTACGATAGCATCAAACACTTCCCCCTCGATCCCTTCCTTGAGCTACCATCATATCCTTCTCCATATAATTCCCACCACTATCACTCCAAGTAAGCTGTGACACTATAACTACAACAATTACAAGAGATATGAGAAGAGAGAAAGAAGAAAGATGTATGGTTGCTACTTGTTACTGTTGGTGTTGTTCATTTATGACAAGTAGCTAGTGCAGGGGCTCGCTGATCTTAGGCAGTGGTAGGTGTGAGACTCGTGGATCTTGGGTGTTGGCAAGAAGGGTTAGGATTAGGGCTTTTGGGAATGTAATGTTGTTTGTTAATTTGATTGGAATCAAATTTGTTTTATTTGTTAATTTGATTTGATTGGAGAGGATGAGCTAAGTTTTGTTTCATAATTTGATTGTAATTAGTTTAATTATATTATTTGTTAAATAATTAATTATCTTGTCATTTTATTAAAATTTTGTTATGTCAGTTTGCCACATGCCATGCCTTAAATTCCCTATTTAAACTTTTTTGCTTACATGGCATGTTGGAGCCACGTTAGCAATACACCTGTTACTCCACATCAGCCAATACAATCACTTGTCGCTCTACATCAACAAAATATAGCCATCTATCACTTCATATCAGCAAAATAGGACCACATGTAAAAGTAAAAAAAAAAAATAAGAAAAATTAGCATGTATTTCATTCGTATGTCACCTGTGCTGCTCCGCCAACAACAACGACCATGTTAAAAAAAATATGTAAAGTATAGGGATCTTATTGAGTAATTTTAATGTACAGGGGCTAAATTTGCTAAAACCACAAAGGACAAAAACCAAAAATGACTTTAACCCGAATATTTAATATTAATTAGTATAATAATTTACCTAATTAAGCATTTTAAATTATATCATATAATATAATATCATAAAACGATATAATATTATATTTTAAAAGTTGATTTGTCAAGACCTGCCCCACAACCCACACCGGTCGTACAACATTGGGACTGATCCCTGATGCATGGGCGGAGCCACATGTTAGAGAATGGGGGCAATTCCCCCCCTTAAATTTAAAAAATATATATTTTTTTAATTTGCCCACCATAAATTTTACTATTTCCTATTGTAACAGATAAAAATCCATTAAATATTAGAATATATGAAGTGTATGGATTTATTCGCATAATTACAAATTTCACATGAATGTTAATATATAATTATGGAAATCTTCATGGCCCTTATGGGCATTTGGTAAACAATCATGTTTATCGAATGCAGTTGGGTTTCGGATCCACTCGCATAATAATGGTTGTCGATTCAATGAGCAAACTCCAAACCTAATAATGCACCCATTCCATTCCTTATTTCTCTTTGATCCTTTGTTTTTCTGGCCATTGGAGGACAACTGCTTCTCCACTCTAGTAACTCTCATCTCTCTTTCTAGTGGTCGAACCTAAGGTGATTTCCGTCCAACTTTGCACTATCTCGATTTCCTCTAGTATATCATTTTGATTCATTTAGGGATTAGATTTCATCATGTTCTTAATCTTGTTTTTCTTAGATGAATCTGTTTCTTCAAAGAATTCGAGATTGTTGTAGTTCGATCTCATGGGATTTCGTATATTTATTATGGAAATAGTTTTCATTTTTTGAAACTTGAACAAGAAATCAAATCTTTAAGGAAATGCAAACTCTTACCTTTAAGCAACTCTGCCTTGGGGTTTGATGGTTATATCTTTTGGCATCTACCCCATTGGAGATCAATGGATGAGTGACTGTTTGATCACATATGTTGAGAAGAAAATTTTTGATTGAACTGACAATGATACTATTATAAATTGTTATCAAGGCATGAAGACTTGTAAACAACAATTGTAATTTTTTTATATTTTTTTATGTAAAAAGATATTAAAATAATTTACATTAAGTATTAATTAGTTACTTTGTTCGAAGTTTTTTTAATGTTGTTTGTGAGTTATTATATTTTTATTTTTATGATAATATACTTTGATATTGCCACCATAATATTAAATCCTGGATCCGCCCTTGCTGACACCAACCATGGTCGGGCAGTTTGTAACACCCCGGATATTTCTTAATAAATAATCAAATGATTCTCAAATATTTAATGAGATTAATTAGCACGGAGAATGAATTAATAATTTTAAACCTCAATTAAAGGAAAATTGAGAGTTAATGGACCTAATATCCAGCCTCGCAACTATTGGGCGCAAGAGAAAGCCTTATTGGGCCAGATCACTTTTACTTGAAATAGTTGTAGGTGGATGGATAGTATAAGCCTGGTTAATTAAACAAAAAAGTTAATAAGTGTTAATTAATCTAGATTAATTAAGTAGGAGTTACCATACAAAAGTTAGAGTCCCAGTAAAATAGATTTAATCGGGTCAAAGTGGGAAATATCTGGATTGGTCTGGTATGGGCCCAAACCCCGTGATGCCACAGTATGCCCGTTACAAACGAAATGATAAAAGCCGAGAATTGTAGATCTTAGTCGGATGTCAAATTGGCTCATGACGCTACAGTACGAGGTACAAAATATTAATTTAAATAAAGGAAGAAGAAGGGGGTTATAATAGAGGAGCTAATCTTAATTTATTGACCCATGTGACAACTTAGGGATAATATAGTTTAATAACTAGAAGATAAGTTAGAGTAATTAAAGTTTTAAAGATAAGTTAAGTTAATAGAATTAAATAATAGATTTTTTTAATCTATATATATATATATATATATATATATATATATATATATATATATATATATATATATATGTTGGCAGGCTTAGGGCTTCAATTGAAATCAAATTCAATTGAAGTTTGAAAGGGAATCATGCTTCTCTCTTCTCTCATGCCTTAGCTTACCCACGTCTCTCTCCTGACCAATCTCAGCGACGGCGATCATGGGTGAACCCCAACCGGTGCCGCCCCGCAGCCACTGTCCGACCAGCCCTATTTGCGCCGCCTGTGCCCACACTGCCCCGACCTACTTCACCGTCGGCCTATAGCCCAGCCCGTCGCCTTTGCCGCGAGTTCATCGTCTTTCCCCAAGCCGGCGCTTTCGCCTCTCTGTGCGCGAGCAGCTCCGACCACCCTTAACTTTCCAGCGAGGACTGTGCACCAATCCCTTCCCATCCCTACACCGAGCTGCTATCTTCCCAGCGCCCCGGCAGCCCAGATTTGGTGGCCTCTCCTTCCTCGGCAGCGATGCAAGCCATGGGAAATCAGTGAGCCTAGATTTGGAGGGTGATTGGTTACTAATGAATAATGAATTGAATTGGGGATGGATTCTGAGAACCGGGTGATGGTTAAGGCTGGGATTATTAGATGATGAAATTGAATGGGGTGTTAGGGCTATGAAAGGGGTTAACTATGATGTTATAAGTTGTATGAGTTAATTGTGTTATTATGGATACATGTTTGTAGAATAAATTAAGCCTTAAATACAGGGAGGTGCCGTTGAATTTTTATGGAAAAATTATGTGTTAATACCCTATTAAATTCTAGTTACATGCCTACCACTTATTTGTTAGATGTTAAGAGAAGTCTTTAATTGTGATTAAAGGATTTGGTGTAATCATGATTAAGAGCTGGCATGTTAGCAAGTAAAGCATGTTGTAGGTTACCGTATTTTTAAGAAATGGAACTAAAGTTATGAAAATACGATTCTTGTATTTATCTAGTTACTATTATTAATTATAGGAAAAGGTAAAGGCCCCTCAGGAGCAGCGGAAGGGCCGAGTCAGCCTTAAGCTTAGTGAAGGACTTCGTGTGAGTGATCACACTATACTTGGATATTTCCTAATAGGGTTTTATCACTGGATTTGTTTATGTGAGATTTATATTTCGGTTTGTGAATGCCAATGGTTTTACCGCTATAGTAGTATAGTGGATTTCATGCTTGTTATATGCTATATGATTGAAATAGCATAAGTTAATGTAAGAGATACCTTAATTGGTAAAGATTATCATGTGTATCGTAGGCTGCACCCTAGTCAGATTTACTGAATAATCCGGCAGGTGGCTCAGGATAGATCCCAGAAATGATGTATACGATATCCTGTCAAGGAAGGGATTTGTTTTTAAATCATTTCCTTACTAACAAATGTTTTTCGAAAATCATTTTTCATATAAAACCCTTCCCGAGTTTTGAGTGCTCGTATCGGATACGAGATGCATGCTTGACGACACCACATGTTCTGTAGAGGGCATACCACTGTTCGTCAGGCCCAAGTACAGGTTCGGTAGAGACCATACCACTATGCACAGATCAGGTTCGGTAGAAGGCATACCATTGATGAGGGTTGGTGTTCATTTTTAGGTACCAGAACTAGGGGTGCATGCTTTGCGATACGAGGCCTATGGATATTTATGAGTATGATATGCTGTGTGTTGATTGAGATTGCATAAGAGTTTTATTTTAGGATTTCTGAGATGCTTGGCATGTTAACTTAATAAGAAGATAATGCATATTATTAGCATTATTTCAGTACTAGTATATTTTAGTACATATACATGTATTTCCTTGTATAGTGATTCTTACTCAAGTGAAATGTGTAGGTGAACGGGATTGAGTAGTCATGTAGATGGCTCTGGCATACCCTAGTTGTATTGTATTAATGTAAAAGACTTGTTATGCATTTATGTCTTCCACTGTATTTGGGGCTACATTGCTAGAACAGTATATGTGTTGAACTTCATATTGACTTCGGTCATGTTTAGACTTCCTGTCTTGAACAGGTTATGTTTATGATTATGTTTATCTTTGGAGTACTTTCACTTGTTATCAGGTTTAGTTTGTACAGCCTTAGGCTTGGGATACCCTCCTGACCTGGCTGGTGTGACATCTGACTCACTAGAGAGATGGGTGTTGCACTGTTTAATTTCCTATTCCCGATAACATTTCCTATATGACATGATAATATTACAATAATAAAATTCACAACTAATAAAACCATCTTGTCATACATGAACATAACCATGAGAGTACATGTCAATATGAACATCATATATCATACAACATAAAATCTCAGAGTATACAGCTTAGACATACCTCAAGTATAAACTATACAACATCAAAACCTCTCTTACTCAAAGTCTGCTAAACCTCACACAATCAATATACATCTGGTATGTGCGTCATCTTAGGTCCCTGACCTCTACCCTAGGTTGTATGTACCTGTGATCTATGAGAGGAGAGTAATTAGCTTACACAAGCTAAGCGAGGGAATAGAACTTCCTCATAGGTTATCATATAAAAATATACACTTCATAAAAATATCACATTCATAAAATAAATGTTCGTTCTTTGCATATAATCATTATGTAATGTAGGTCAATTCATACAAAAATTAGGATACAAAAGCTAATCATTTCTATATCTTGTAAATCAAGATATAATGTCAACCAAGCAGGGAAACACAATGAAAACTGCATATAAGAAAACACCGGTATTACATCACTCACACACATCAACCCATGTGTATACCATACAACTATGCCTAGTATTCACCCACCCTCATGTCCTATGTCTTACCATCTATACAAAGCAATAATCATTATGAAGCAATATCCGTATGAATCAATATGACACGTATGTATGGTCGCCTCCAAATGGAAAGACAACTAGTAGCATCCTCCTAAACAGTATGGGTAGAGGGTTTTAAAAGAAATAACTATAAGTTTTCAAATCACCCCTCCCAAATGTGGTACCGACTGCGGTCCCAAAACCCTATATAGAGCTCATACACCGAGTACATGGTAAACACTAGGACAACTCAACTGGGCGTATTGCAGACATACAATCAATATATTGTGATCTATGCAAGCTTGTATTTCACATTCAACACATTAGTTGTATATTTCCTTTCTCAACTACTCAACCCTTGTTCTCTATCTTACATATATCGTATACTATGCCAACCCTCCATCCAGGGTGGTTAATCACTCATCATAATCAAATTCAAGCACTACATATAAAATCAAATTCATAAAATACTATAGAGATCATATAATAGCCCTAACTAGGGCAATATCATCAGAAATACTAAAGATTGTATTTTGAAATATTCAACATCACACACACACACATCATAATAAAGGAGTAAGTGAAGAAAAACCTGGAGCTCCACTACATTCTACTCACCTTAGTGGCACTATTCACAATCAAGTCTCTGGTCCTCCTACCGAGTCCTCGATGTTTCTCCAGCGTCCTAAATATATTAATTTATTATTCTGTAGCATTACTTGATATTCAAAAATGATTTCTCTAGCTATATACTCTATCCTAATGCATTTCAAGATTTTGGTATTTTCTTTTAACGTAAAACTAGTCTTGTCGGCTTTTCCATCTATAACCAATGAATTTGGCCCTTACAACACCTGGCCACGCTATTTATCTTAGTTTTAACATGCACCCAAATTATTTTTTATTTCATTTTATTTTTATTATTTTTACCTCATCTAATCTCTCACTTTAATTACACATTAGTAGTGAATAAAAAAGTCAGTATGTTACATGATTAATATTTTAATAATATATATTTTTAATTATGATACTATTAATAATTACTATAATTTATTGTATTAAAGAAAAAACCTGAAATAGTACTAAATACAAATAATTTTCATATCCCTCCTTTTTTTTATCCCTTCATCCAAACATAACTAAACACACTAATAAAAACTCACATCCTTGTGTATCCACATCCTTAGATATCCTCATCCAGGGGATGAGTATTACATGTAAACAAACACTCCTGAGGTGATTCTCCTAGCTATAGATAAATGTAATGTTTTCCAATGTGTAGTTTTTTCTCTACTCTATCAACCAGGAATTTAAAGTAACGTACTACCTATGAGAAGAAATCTAGCAACCTAGGTATTTAAAATGGAAAACACCACACCTGAAATTAAGGATTTGAATGATTGCCTTCCTAATCCTAGAATTGATTGAAGATGGTAGGTAGACTTCTTATTTATTATAGTTAGATCTTTGCCTTGTAAATGAGGAAAAGATGTTCATACATAGCATTAAGGCCCTAGCATCCTTTTTGGAAGCCCTAAAACAAATGAAAATATAATCAGCATATAGAATGTGGTTAACAACCAAGGTCACACTGATTTTAATGCTTCTAATGAGTTGTAAAGAGGCTGCTTTGTTGAGGATGTTTGTGAGGACTTGAGGCACTATAATGAATAGATAAGGTGATAGTGACATGTCAAATACCTATGCTTGGTTTAATCCACCTACCTAGTCTGCCATTTATAATGAAAGCATATGTAGGAGACTCAATACATGTTATTACCCAAGTTATCCACTTAGTGAGGAATTTTATATTGGAAAGAATGATAATGATAAGTGTTCAAATGAGCATATTTACTTATCACTTATGCATATGTTTTCATATCAAATGCGTCGATTTTTAGCTTACGGGTACTTAAAATGCTTCATATTTTGTAAACAGGGCATATATAGGCCACCCTGACGAAAAGGAAGCATTTATCAACAAAACAAAGGACAAACGAAGACATTCAGAAGAAAACAGGGGTTAAACGGCCTAGTGAACGGCCATTCACACCTGGGCACAAGAGTAGACACCCAAGGAGATGAACGACCTTGTGAATGGCCGTCCAACTTCCCGTTCAGAGCAAGCTGTGAGTTGAACGGGATGATGAACCGCCAGTTGACCTGCCGGTTTAGAGCAAGCTGTGAGCTGAACGGACTGATGAACCGGCCATTCACGAGGCGTTCATCGTAACCTTTGCAGTTCCACGGGCCCAATCAAGGGTAATGTTGTAATTTCTTAAGTGAAGCCCTAATTCATGGGTATAAATAGTTAAGTATGAGAGTTTAGAAGGAAGGTTGGCTTGGGAAAGAGGCTAGAGGAGAGATTAGGGCTTGGGGCCATCTCCCCCAAATCTTGAGAATAGAGAACCATTGGAGTTGCAATCTTGGAGGTAATGGTGTTCTCTATTACCTTTTCATTGGTTTGTAAACTTGTCCATTTTGGTTTGAGTTCCCCATTTATGGGGAACTAATCTATTGGTACTTGGGTATGTTGAACTTTTGGATTGAGCATTAATAGCATTGAATGTTTATGATGATTTGTTGGTATTCTCTTGAATGTCTAATGAATGTTATGTATTGATTGTAATTTCATTACTAGAAATTACTTGTGTGCAATACAAGGGCTAGAGCTAGAGCCTCCTTGTATTAGGAACTTGCTTCATTAGAGAGTTTCATGAGTACACCGAGGAATCGGGTACTAGAAGGGCGAACGACTCTTTCATACGAATTCACCCTCATGATTCTTCCAATATACATAAATTCCCTTGAGCTTCATATCAAGTCCTAGGAGACTAGTTATCCAATCACCTTGGAAGAGGCGTTGGATATAATTTAGGAATTATCCCTTGAACTTCATATCAAGTCCTAAGAGACTAGTTATCCAATCACCTTGGAAGAGGGATTGGATATAATTTAGGGATTATTGGCACAAGAAATATCAACCTTGATTCATAAACATCTTTGCTCATCTTTAGAATTGAAGTCCAAAAGGGATGCATACCCAAGTATCCTCTCTTGCTATTGATTTACCCCAATCAACTCTCGATTTTCAGTTCTTACGTTCAATCCTTTTTAGTTCTTTAGTTTTGAAAACCAAAACCCCCCAATTTACCATTTAGACTAGGTTATTAAAACTTGGTTTATACTTAGCAATCTCTATTCCCTGTGGTTCGACATCCGACTTCCCATAGTCCACTTTATTACTTGACCACGACCCGTATACTTGCGGAATCCACCCATCAGATAATAATAGCATCCCATCTTATAATGTCATATGCTTTTTCATATCCATTTTGATTAACATCATAAGATGGGCATGAGTTTGTTTCTCTAAGGAGTGGTTATTTCTAGGGCAGTTAGAATGTTATCATATATGTTCCTACTAGGTATGCAAGTTGACTATTCTTTACCTATGATAGAGGGAAGAATATTTCTAAGTCAGTTGTGTACGGAAGAGATCACTTTAAACATTTCAAATATAATAATTAGTTTGGTAAGTTCCTTATTATGACGGGAATCAAGTATTGAGATATCTTCTGGCATTTATTGTGTTAAGTTAATGGGCACACTACTCTTTTTCCCCTATCATAGCTTGTTATAGTAATCAATAAAATCCTTTCACTGTTGCTATGGTCTGATGCCACCAGGTTGTTATCATCTCCTACCTAGTTAATTTTTGTCACGCCCCGACCCAAATCCCGGGACCTCGAGCGCGCGCACAGACCGGCCGTACCCAAGTAGAGGCGTACCTCACTCGGATACAAGGCCTAAGGAAATTATAGCAGATAACAAATAACTCAAAATTTAATAATCAATTAATATCAGAGTCACCCCGAAAATGTAAATCAATAAGGGTTTACATACCCTACACATGGTCAAGGCCCTATAAGGGTCCTACAATTATACCACCTCAAGAACAAGTGTGACCTGAGGTTCTCGAACCTCTACAAAGTCAGCCTAGCCCCTCGCACAACGCCCAAGTCTGAGTCACCTACTCCTCAGGACCTCAATAAGGGAAGCAAGTGCACGAGTTTTCGAAAGGAAAGCTCAGTAAGTACCCTGCGGGATCACAGAACCAAACACAATGATAAAAGGTATGTCAAAATATCAACTATCATCAGTCAACAGCTAGGCCACGCCTCACACAATCCAAATCCCTAGGAGTCTACCACAAACATCATCAACGGTAACGACTCCTGTTCAAAAAAACAGCCCTCGAACTCTGAAAGAGAATTCCAAGAAAAGCTCAACAAATAATTCCCCGGTCAGCAACAATCAGCCTCAGCTGATCATTAATCTTAGTCACATCCAGACACTCAAGTCCGGTAGCGCTCCTACATATACATACACGGTCAGCGTATCATCCCACTGACTAGTGGACAACTAGAGTTTCACTGCCCCTCTGGCACGGGATGCCAGAACGCCGGGGTGTCCTCGTCCCCGCACGTCCTGCAAACCGGAGCCCCCACGCTCCACTGATCTAGGCGAAAGAACAAACTCAACCAACACACACCAACCCGACCAACACAAATACCGCGTGCCTCCATGGTCAAGTGCCGGACGACAGGAGGCTATGCCTACCCAACCTAAACACAAGCACCACGAATCTCCACAGCATCGCCTCGATCACATGTTGGTATGCTCAGCGAGCATTCAACAAACAGATAGTGGAACTACACACTCCTATCCGGACGGAGCACAAGCTCACGTGTTTCCATGGCCACGTGCCAATCAACGGATGGTTGTGTTCAGTCAATACTACCTCTAGCTCATCAACCACACACATACATGGAAAGAAAGCAAGAAACAGGCAGGTATGTGTATGTAACCAATAAACAGAGTGTATCACGAAAGAACAACCATGCTATCAAATAGCCATCATCAAACACAAGAAAACCCAAAGATGGGTGAGAGCAAGGCAAGAGTCACCTACACAAGTATCAAAGATCAATCAATGATAACGGTACTAGGCAGAAGCACTTACAGAAATCATGATCACAACATAATCAAGAAGTACCCAATCAAGAACCGATAATCAATCAGCCAAAGCTAGAGGTACTGGGCAGAAGTACTTACAGAAATCATGATCACAACATAATCAAGAAGTACCCAATCAAGAACCGATAATCAATCAACCCAAGGTAGAGGTACTGAGCAGAAGTACTTACCTCAACTAGTAACCAACCGACTGGTCTGTGTCCCTCCTGACGCGGCTCAATGCTCCACGTCGACACCTGGTAACTATAAACTAGTCTCAAACAATGCACACGTGTTCATAAACTACTAGTTTTACAATGCATGTCTACTAATACTATTAATAGCACTAATGCAGAATTTCTGAATTTGTCGCGCAGTCTCAAATAATAGCTCATAACTTTTGATCCCAAAACCCGTTTGAGTTGAACCAAAGCTCGTTGGAAATATCTTTTCCTCATCTTTCCAACGGTATACTATATGTCTCTATCGGGGAATCACAGACTACTAAGCTGTCCCTCGAAGTGGACAGCTAGACTGCAGGCCCTTCTTTGTTTCCATCTTGACCAATCTTGGTCCATTAAACTTAATTAGTCATGATTAACTCATTTTGATTTCACAATGGACCCAACTCATTGGGTTTGATCAAACCTAACATGACTAAACCCCAACCTTCTTTAATCTCACTACTTGGCTATTAAACAAATTCAGGTTTAAAGTGAATTAACTTAACCCATTTATTGACCTCTGCATGTATAACCCTTTAACAATAACCAAGTTCTCTATCCCTCTTATCAAACAACACCTATGTTAATCCTTAAATCAATCCCATAAACTAGCAACCTCAAGTTACTCTTGTCCATGCTTTCATGAACCTTCAAAGATAGGGATAGATTGGTTTTACACTTCTCATGATCATGTATATAAATTCAATTCATGAAACCACCCATGGAGGTCAAACTCCAACTCTTTGGCCAATTATTTACTTATTCAGTCCCCGATCTATCCTTATAACCCATGCATGCATATATGAATCCTCATATTTATCACCACACACAGCTGAGATGCAGGAATTTAGAGAAACTCACTGAGTATAGATGTCAACAGACACTGAAGACAAACTGACCGTCCAAACCAGATCTCCACCGATCAAATTGGATCAGGACAAGTCTTCACCGTGATCACCAAAAATCAGCTCGATCAGACTAGGAATGGTCATCCGATTGAAGAAGATGATGAAACTGGTCGGTACAGGAAACCAGCAGTGATAGGTTCTGTTTCACACTCCAGAACCCTACTTTCCCGGCCACCAAAAACAATCTTCACCGTTCAAAATGAAGAATGAAGAGTCAAGAACAATCTCACCAAACATCAGCACGATCCAACAGTGAAAAGGGTCAGAATGGTAATGGACATAGAGCATGCTCAACATACCTTTGAACAAAAAAAATCCAAGTCTCCCAAGTTTTTTTCTCTTTTCTTCCTTCCTCTCACCTCTCTTCTTGATTCCCAATGGCCCATAAACTTTCTCAAACTTATTATTGTTCTATGCCAAGCTTCAAGATTACATATCTTATATAGGCCTTACAAGTGTAACCTCTACAACCCTTCCCATTCTAAACCTCCCTCATAAACCTCAAGACAACATCCAATTGATTCCAACCTTTCAACTTTATAACCCCCATGGCATTTTTCATATTCCATTACTCTTCTCAAAACCACCATGGATAGAAAATAAATCATTTGGGTTTGACCAATTTGATCCACCTTAATTAACTAGCTTGAATTATTGAACCTAACCACATAGGCCAAGCAATCAAATTCAACATAATTAAACCTGGTCCAAATCAAATCCCTTGGACTCACTTTGTTACTAGTTGGTTGAACCCAACCCTGAACCCAAATCTTGATTGATTAGACTAAATTAATCGACTTATCAACTTAATCGATTAACTAATTAACCTTTTAAATCAATTAGACTTAGTCACTTGGCTAGCCCAACCACATTGTGCTAGTCTACTTGATTAGATTTAACAGGTTGAGTGAGCCCAATTTAATTAAACCTAGTCAACTAATCAGTTTGACCTAGCCAACTTAATTAAATCAATCAAGCTCACAATCAATTGACCCGATCAACTCATTAGGTCCGAACCCCACTCAATTACTAATGGTTTGCCAACATCAATAGAATTAATTTAGATTTAACCCAATTTAAACATTGATTCACCCTAATTGGTTGAACCTAACCATCATCACATAATGGTTCAATCTAATCAACTAAACTAAGTGAATCAAACCCCCTTTAAAATTTGATTGGGTTTAGCAAATTTAAATCAACTTAACTTAATTATATAACCAATTTAATTAATTAAGTTAGATTAAACTAATTACTCAAATAATCATCCCTCTAATCCCTCTTCTTCTTCTTCTTGGCCGAGCTCACCGGGGCCGCCATAGGTGAGCACACAGCCCACCAGGACTGGCTTGCCATGCCTCTGCGATCACGTCAGCCAGAACTCCCTCCGGGGGTGGCGACCAACGCCTACACCTTCTCCAAAGTTTCTCAGTCCCGGCTGAGACCTTCTCCCCCTCCGTCGAGCTTAAGTAAAATGCCGGCATGCATATAACTAAGTCCAAAAAGCTACAACGAGGAGGAAAACACTTACCAGAAGGTCTCCGCTGACAAACACCGCCACTTGAGAGCTCCCTCAGCGGTTGCAAGCGCTCTGTCTTCTCCGGCGCACGAGGCTGCACCGGTGACCAACTACCACCACCTTCTCCTTCCTCTCTCGGCCTCCCCTCTGACCGAAAACGCCGGCAATGGACATGGGCGCTTCAAGCATATCAACGCCAGGCCGGATCCGGACCTCGAACGCGATCAACAAGCCGTATTAAAGAAGAGATAAACTCAACTTCGAATACAAGGCCCTAATAATGTGATAAGCGGAGACAACAATCCGTAAATAAAATATAAACTTCGAGTTAAAGAACATAGAGTCATTAGGTTAGATTCATAGCCCATATAGAAATGGTCCCTATACGGGTCCTACAACAACAATAATGCTCACAAAGATAAAAATAAAGAAGACTCCTATAACCTCCTCGGTCCTCAGTCCCTCTCCCAGACTCTCTCTCCTCCTATACCTCGGAATGCAGCAAGGAAGAAAACACATGAGCTTTGAAGGAAAGCTTCGGTAAGTACCTACTTGAGTTACGGTGTCATCAATGGGAAAAATGACAATCAATGTGGATCATAGTATCAACAATAAAGTCCTAGGAGTCTACCCAAGCAAGTCAGGTCACGACCCACGTCTGATGCCCTCGGGCTCTGTAGAGAGTCCTAAGAGAACTCAGAGTTTACTCCCGGCCAGTATGTCCAACTTTTGGGTATAAATACGACCTAGTTGGTCGTTTGACCCTCCGGATGCATAATTGGTAGAACTACACCCCTACGTGTTAACACGGTGGATGCCGCATACTTGGCGGGTAAGGCCTCCGGAGGTTTGCTTTCTTTGGTGAAATTTCGGGGAAGGTCGGGGGTCCTAACCACGAACATTCCTAAATTGGAGCTTCCCTAGCTCCCTTTGAGTCGAGCGATTAGAACATAGCAATTAGGGACACCAGCGTCCGTAAACAAGCATACATGCTTAGAGTTCAAGAACGAGATATAAGCGGCATGTATGGCATCAGCGGTCATGTAATAAGAAAAACATAGCAAGTCCAAGAAATCCGTCGGGTGGAAACTAGGCAAGCGTACTTACCTCTAGAAAGACTAAATGTCTTCACGGTCTCCTTTGAAATGCCCTTCGTCTCCCACGAGTGTATCGGCATATAGCACGGTTTATTAGAATTATTGTTTCCAAAAAATTTCTATCTCTCTAAGTGTCCATGCATGCCTAACGTCCTTGTTGGGCTTAGGCCCTCTTAACGGGTCCTAGGGACCATCTCTCAAGTTCTGGGCCCTTATTCTCGTTTCGGTGTCCCTAGTTGACCTTTGGTCCTACCTAGGTCAAACCCTAGTCAACTTTAGTCTATTTGTAAGTCGACTTTTTATTAAGTCACTTTAGTTGAGTTGAGTCTACGTTAAGATTGATCTTAGCCCCTTTTACCCTAGAAGGGCATTTTGGTCATTTGAAAATCCCTTTTAACTTATTTAGCTTCCTTGCCAAATAATTCTTATAAGCTCCAATTATCTGAAACCTAAGAAATTAATTAATTAATTAATTTCTATTTGTTTCATTTCAATATTTCATAATAATTATTAATTATTATGTCCGCATTATATAGTTCCATATAGTTACCAACTATACAACTATTTGGTTAATAGTATCATTACTATTAATAGAGACAATACTAATTTAATTGTCAAACCAAGGTTTTAATCTCTTTATCAAAACCTTATTTTTCCTAATTATTTAAATTATGAACAAAGGTTTCATAATCTAATAATTATCACAAAACCCAAGTTTTATTATCTATGGAACTATGCACATTATTTGATTAGGTGAACATGTGTCACACTTTCTAAACTTTGAAGTAATTTAATCAAATAATTACCATTAACCAATTAATTGTCACATCCCTAAGCTAATATTTTAATTAAAACATTAGCCCTCTATTAATCAATTAACATATTAAACCATTCTATAGTTTCTATTAATTAAATGTCACTCTATCCAAGTTATGACAATTTAATATTTGTAACATGCTATAGTTTAAAAATCATTTGAAACTATACCCATAATTAAATAATTATGTATGTGTCACATACCATAGTTTCTAGAAATATTAATAATAATGTCACAACCTAAGTTTTGAAATAATAATTAACCATTATTATTATTTATATTATTATTTTTATTTATTATTATTTTTAAACTAACTTCTTCTTTCAACCTCACGATCTCTCTCTCTATGAGAGTTGGAGTGCCACCTTGCGCTTCGGAGGGCGTTGGCCGAAGCTCTTCCTACGCCTAAGCTTCCCCTCCATGCGGGATGCACTCTCGAGGCACTTTTACCTGTCAGCCCATCCTTCATCTCTGTCCATGCACCTCGCCGGAGACGATCACGAAAAAAGCAACCCATCTCCCAGGAGTACATTTCTCTTACTTGAAGGTGCCACAGGCTTCCTCTTGACCTCTCGATCTCTTTAAGGCCCATCGACACTACATTTTCCCCTCCGTGGCCCCACTAACACACACACTCTCACTCCAGTGAGTTCTAACTATAGTGCTGGAGGCTTTTCGATATGCAATTAGAAGCGGGGAGGAGGTTCCTACCTCGATTTAAAGCTTCTCACGGTGGCATGGCTGAAGCTCTTCCTCGACCGAAAGCCCTTCTCCGGAAACCAAAGCTCACCGAGTCCCCGCTTTCGTTTGCGGTGGGTGTACTGAGACAGTGGGAGAGGATCCCTTTTTATAGCCTCCCCCACGGTCAGGTGAACGGTCAGCCGTTTGGAACCGTTCCGCCGGCCAATGGTTGAATTCCCCAGCGTGCTTGAGGAGAAGGTGGCGCGCGGTGGGCGCTCAGCGATGCAACGATGCGGCCGCCTGCCACCGGGATCGACGCGAACAAATCGATGGCGGGATCGTCCTATGAAAATCAGCGGTGGATTCCGCCATAAGGCCTGGATCCACCATTTGATTGATCTACAGTCCTCGATGCTTCCAGCGGTCAAATTTTGATCATCTTGTCTCGAACTTGAGACAATCATGGGATAAGCGCTCCTATTCACCCGTACCATGGGATCTACTCCACCATACTTTCCTTCTTTGCCTGCGTTATGAGTATGCGTGAGATGGATTCCATCTCTCGATGCGTGGCTCAATGAGAGCCTTACTCATTTCCTTACGATCGGCCTCTCATAGATGGCTTGATCTCGGTAGATTAAACAAAACTTTGAAGGAGAATTTTCTGAGAGGTCCCCCATTTATTCAATTTACAAAGCGGTCCATCTTACGTGAGGCGGAAACTTCTTCAAGGTCCTCGATTCTTTCAAAATTACCATTAGGTCCCTCTACAGACCCATAATAATTTTTAATTTAATTAAATCCAAATAAATCATTTAATAACACTAATCGCGGTAGGTAAATAATTTAAATATTTTTCTCATGGAAATAACAAAATATTTATTTCCAAAAATTCATGGATTTTACAAAACGCTGGCAGATACCCCTTTACTCTCTCCAGCACAGCTCGTCGAAGCTCCACTCTCACTATGGCTCACTGACCCTTGCGTTCGATGCCCCCTCTCAAGTCGTAGCTGCTACCTTTATAGGCTGAGGGAGTGAAGAGGAATCTTCTTACAAGGGGCAAGGCTATTGGCGACGCCCGACCTTCATGCGTGTAACGGCCGGGGAAGGAGGCGAGACGCATGGTGGCGTTCGCGGCCGGTTGAGGGAGAAGGCAGCCTGCATCGTGATCGAGTTTTCCAGATGGACGATGAGGATCACCCAGATCCATCCAACGGCCAGGAACATGTCCATATACCTCGTATCATGCTCACTGCTTGGTCAGACGGTCGTGATCTAATCGTGATCAACGGCCAGATCTTACCTTCCCGTCTCGATCTTGTGAAAATCACAAGATGAGCGGCCCTCATCAACCCGCACCGAGAGACCATTTTACTGCCACTATCACCAAATACCTCGGATCCAAACACAATCAGATGGATCTAATTCCGGACCGACACGTGGCTTCACCGTGGCCACTATAACGCTCCGCGATTTACAACAATCTGAGATCATTAGATCTCAGCCGTTGATTCACTTCCATGTGGACTTTTCTCTGACAAATTAACTAGAGATCCCTGCTTCTTTTTAGATTACACTTTAGTCCACATCTATGAGAGAGGAAAATTTCCCTAAAGTCCTTATTACTCTTCAAAATTACATTAAGGTCCTTCTGATCCTCCATTAACCCTAATTAGGGTTTTAATCCTTTTAACCCTTGTTTTCCCTTCTTAATTCAATCACTAAATACGTAGGGAACCTTCCTTTTAGTTGACTAAATCAAGAAAAAATTTACTCCATAAAATCCTCGGATTTTACAATTTTATTATGACTTATGTGTTTCTTAGTTATACTATGGAAAAACATAGAATTTCTATCTCCATTCTAGAGCCACATACTTCGAGATCTCTGGGTCCACGCTATTGAATTTTTTCTGAGGAGAGTCTGATGCTTGTTGTAAAGGGATCTGAGTCTACTCCATAAGTTAGCATCACTAATAGTATTACTATCCATTAGTTCTAGCTCGGAGATGGCCTATTTAATCCCCTTAATTAATTCTGCATCAAGTCTCTTCAAACTAAATTTACATTTCCTCTTAAGGTTTTTTCTTAAGTTATGAAATTTATGGCTTATGTCATGCATTGGATTACCTTTACTACTATTATGTTAAATCAAATTCACAATATCAATACAAGTGTTGGGGAATCTATCTAGTTTTTCTCAAATCTAAAAGGTTTAGTACCTGCCATTGGTTCAAGGTTGCAACTTAAAAACAAGGGATTGTGGTATGACTAACAACATAGGAGATGATCCTTCGAATAGGAGGTCATCTCCCCACCCGTCGCCTTTTATTAAAGTATCTAAGCTCAGTTAAACCATTATGAATAAAAAACTATTAAAGAGTTTAGATTTGGTACTAGTACTTGCAACTAATCAACCTGACATTTCCTCGTGATTTCTCACAACATAGAAATTTCCCAAAAAAAAGCGAGGTAAACTAAAAATTGGGAACTTTCCCCAATTCCATCCAAGTATTACTTTGTTTAGTTGTGACATAGCTATATTATATATATATACACTACAGAGTGAATCCATCTACTTTTTTGTGAAAGAGACGATCAAGTGTAGACTATACCTGGAAAACATAACTAGAGTTATAGTGCTCAGATTCTCCCTCCAGATCAAGTACTATTATTCTATTAGAAAAGGTCTATTGTTGGAGTTGTTGCCCAGCCCCATGTATGTTTGAATTTTGTATAAAATTTATTAATGTTTAAATTTTGCATTGAATTTATTAATTCCACCTTCATCTACTCTGGACTCCAGTAAGTATATCATTGATGGCTTTAGTGCTCAGATCAAAGCAAATATCTAGTTAACTGTGTGTCAGGTCGTTGTAGTTCCATAGGAGTACCTACATAATCACAAGGTCTAAGAAATATAAAAACTTACTCACCAATTACTACTTTCTCCCTTTCTTTTAGGTCTTCCCCTGCTCTATTGAAGCTCTTTGGTTCCTTCCTTCTCTCCTGGGTTTGTTTGATGTCTCTAGATCCTTCTTCTCCACTAGATCTAGTAGTTCTATTGCCTCCTCCATCTCTTCTTCTTGCGAGGTCTCCAGGTGTTCCACTCTTAGTACTCCTGACACCTTGCTTACCAAATGCTTGTGTCAATTAAGTTCTTTTGCTGAGAAAGATAATATGTTAGCCTGTTGGGAAGGTGGGAGTTCAGCCTTCTTATCCGAGGAAGTGATAAGGGTTGGTCTGCTACGTGTCCCCTTCCTAGTGATGTTACTGACATGTGCGCCTCTTTGGGAGATTCTCGAAGCTTCAAGAGATGGTGAGTTGGTTGTTTGTCCCCTACTTGCAACCCCTTGGAATCATGTACACCACCCAAAGACCTTAAATCACGTGACATCTCCTCTCCCAAGGTCTGTTCCACTACAACCCCTTGGAAGTTGTTCGGTACTAGACCGTTGCAGCCATTACTGTTTTCTTGTCTCGAGGGATTTGTCACATGGTGTCCTTTTCTATATCCATTGGAGTAGTTATCTTGTTACATGGCTTTCTTCTTCCCAGCATCTATCTCTGAAAATTGAGAACTAGCCATAGGGCACTGTCCTCTACCGTATCAACATTGGACGACAAACTATGGTCCAAACTCATTTTCTTCCTTAAATGCACTGTGTTGCACTACCTATATATTTTGTGTAATCGGTTAACATCCTCATCACCTAACCCTTTTCTTTTCTAGTCAAGTTGTGGTTGTTCTATTCTGACCTCCATTTCTTGATACCCAACCGACAAAGCCTCAAACACCTCTGCTCCATGACCTTCTACCCTAGACCTATTACAAAATACTAGTAATTTTTGGTACAAAACATCAACAAATACCTTAGAATTAGTTCAACCTACCCAAACTCCTCGCTTTAGCGGTTGAGCAAGGTCTAACTCAATCCAAACCAAGAAGTATGAGATATCAATAGGGAATCAATAAGAACGAGATTCGAACGCCAAATTTATGGTCAAAATTTCTTAATATTTATAGTAGGTCTGGGTTTTAGGGTGAAGTCCAAATTTCATGCTGATTATGCACTTTATGGTGTTTAGTTGGATACGAAAATAATGTCAAAGTTTATATTTTTATATACTTCCAATGTATGTTTGGCGAAAGTGAAGCTTCAAATTCTTCACATTATATCAGTCTAGTCGGTCATTCTACTTCTCTTCTTATTTTTTTTATCCTTTTCTTCTTTCATAGCGTTCTCTACTGCTTCTAGTGATACTAACTCCCCATCGACTTCTGCTCTTATGATGACCTTTCCATGTCTTCCTGTTGTGAAGTCAATCCCACACGAAATCTATTCCAAGTTGGTTGTGTCTAACTATTTAGTTTGGAAAATGCAGGTTCAACTTGTTCTCTGATGCCATGGCCTTCTTGGTCTTATTCATGGAACTTTGCCATGCCTTTCTAGATCTTATTTTGATCCCTATATCTTAACCTAGCTTTTGCTAGACCAAATGGTGCTCGCTTGGGTCAATGCTCCTCATTGATATACTTACCGCCATACTATAAGAAGTACAGGCAACAACAGGGGAATATCCGGAGGACCAGGGACATCAATTATGTAATAGTCGCAATATTTATAACTTCCCTTAATTATGTTTTGGTTAACTAATCCTCCTACTTTGAGATTTATTTTAGGGATATAATTTCCATTATCAGACTTTGATAATGTTATTATACTACTTCTTACACTCCATTGTTACTCTAATATTTGTTTTGCCTATCTGAGGCCTTATATCCAGGTGGGGACCGTCCCAGCTCGGGTACGATCAGTCTGCTAGCATTCTGGGCTTGGATCGGGGTGTGACAAATTATTATCTCCTCCCTGCAGTATGCAAGTGACCTTCTAGTGCTCCGATCTAAGGATGCTGACCACTTATGAGTTCTAAAGCTCATATTGTACCTATATGAAAGACTGTCAGGGATTAACGTACAATAAAAGCTACAACATCCCAATACGCACATTGGGGCACACACCAGAGATATTGTTGAAAATTATGAGTTGCAAAATCTAGAAGCTCCGAATCAACTACCTAGGAATGACCATAGCTAGAACCAAACCCAAGAAAGAGAATTGGCAAGGCCTCATAGACCGAATTCGCAGATTGGTTACGAGCTTGAAAGGACGGCTGCTATTAATGGGTGGAAAGCAACGATATTCAATGTTTTACTAACCACCCTCCCAACCTACTAGATGTCAAGATACAAACTCCCAGAATGGGTGACAAAGTGCATCGAAGGCATTCGGCGTGATTTTCTATGGAGGAGGTCAGATAAGAACCCCAAAGCAAACCGCTTAGTAAGCTAGCAAAGAATATGTAGACCCAAAGAATAGGGGAGATGGGGCATCATAAACCTCAAAGTGTTCAATGAAGCGCTTTTGGGAAAATGGTGCTAGAGAATCTTTAGAGGGGAATCTGGACTATGCAAAAAAATACTGGCAAACATAAACTCATGAGACTCGAGAATAAACCCCTTTCAAGTGCATCCAAGGAGGAGCTTACCATTCTAAAGAGATATAATGTAGCAAAGGGAAAGCACCGTACTAAACACAATGGTGAATGTGGGTAATGGGACACATGTAAACTTATGGCATGAAAATTAGATAGAAGATAGACACCGATCAATGCATTCTCTGACCTACCTCTGATGATACTAAATGGTCACCTAACTGTGGAGGAGGCATACCGTAAGATATATGAAGGAACATCAATCCTTAAACATGGACCACTCACAATAGAAGGGACACAACAAATAAACATGATCACACAACATATCATAAGACGGGATGAGCATAGACGTGACACAAAACTTTGGAAACTCAATGGAAATGGGGATTTCACGGTCAAGTGTAACACTCCGGATTTTTCTAAATAAATATTCAGTAAATTTTTAAATTTTAAATGAGTTTAATTAGCATAGAAAATAGATTATATATTTTAACCTCAAATTAAAAAAAAATCGGGAGTTAATGGACCCGAAATCTAGCCTCGCAACTATAGGGCCAAGAGAAGGCCTTATTGGGCCAGGCCGCTTTTACTTAGAATAGTTGGAGGTGTATAGTCAGTAGAGCCGGATTAATTAAATTAGAAATTATTTAAATATTAATTAATCCATTTAATTAAGTGAAAGATACCAAACAAAAGTTAGAGTCCCGATAAAGTGGATCTGGCCAAGTCAAACGCCGAGAAAAACGGATATGGGTCGGGAGAGGAGACAACATGTGATGTTACAGTAAGCCCGCGTCACTGAGTCGTCTAATCCGGGATTCTCAGATCTGGGTCAGGGATAGAGACGGGCCAGATAATTATTTAGTCGCCCATGTGACGGCACAACAACAAGATAAGATCAAATAAAGTCGTTTGGTTTTTAGTCGAAGATATTTATAGAGATAAGATTAATTAATCGAATAGAATAATATTTAAATAATTATTATTAAATTAAAATATTTTTATATTTTTTCTTTATTAAAGGTGAGAGAGAGAGAAAATAAAAATTTCTCTCCTCTCTCACGAATTCAGACTCACGCCTGTGCCCTAGTTTATCCACGCCCAAGCCGCTGGCCGGTCTCCTTCTGGCGAGCCTCGCGGCTAGCCGCCTGAGCCCCCACAATGCTTGCCGTCGCGCCGCTTGCCCCCCCACGCCGCCTGGAACCGCGCCGCCCGCAGATTTGCTCACGCGCCGCCTCCGTAAGCTACCGCGCTCTGCCTCCCGCGCCACCCCAAAGCCACCCAAGCTTCTCCGCCCGACCCTCAGCCTGCAGCCGCCCGGCGAGCCGCTAGCGTCCCTAACACCGTCCCACCCCTCCGGCCAACAGCTACGCCGCTAGCCCCATCGCTCCGGCCTTGTTTTCCTGTATCCGCGCGCAACAAGGGCGAGCCTCCTTCCATTTGCGATGCCTGCAGCCCCGGTTGCGAGCTTGAGCCGATCTCCGGCGAAGACTGAGCACCAGCACCCCCTTTTCTTCCTCTTCTGCAGCGACTAGAATCCTTACACAGTGCTGGCGAACAATCACACGACTCTTGTGAGTATCTCGGAGTGATTAGAAGATGAAGAGCGATGGAATTATTTGGGGGTAGGTTATGTGGAAATCAAGAAATTGGTTGAGGGATTAGATCTGGGGTATGGATGGTTTTGATACTATGGATGATGCAAATGTTGAAGTGTTAATTGTATATGTTTAAATTAGTTTTGATGTGTGAATGCTTGTATAATTTCAGGAGCCTAAAAATATGGGAGATGTTGCCCAAATTTATTTGAAACTTCATGCTTAATTATTCATGATTATGTTTAGCAAATAATCATCTTAAGGAGAGCATGTTAGAAGCCCCGATATATGCTTAAGATGAAGTAGATTCTAGATTATAACATGAGAGAAATTCATGTTAAGTAAGTTGTTAAGTTCTTGTTAATTTATAAACCTTGAAGACATGAAAAGCATGTTAAATAAGAATTCATGCTTTAGTGAGTTAAGGTCTTCATCGTATTTTATCGAATCTAAATAATAGTACAAGCTAAGAATACGGTTTTCGTATTCATGAAATTTCCTTTTTCTATTATTAGGGAAAGGTAAAGGAAAGGGCAAGGGCAAGTCAGCCATTGCCGAAGGACCGAGTCAATCTTAAAGCTTACTAGATTCAGGTGTGGGAACTAGCTGTACAGTTCGTGCTTTTACCGTATTTTCATACAGTATTGATTTCAGTTTGAAAAGCATGAGTTAGAAATTTTATGAAACTTTTTGGAGTTTTGGAAATCATTCATGCATATTGATAGATTCCTAATTGAGAATAGATTTCCTCTTCAGAACTCATGCACAGTAATCAGTAACAGAAAAGTGAAACAAATACAGAAATTAATAGACTATACTTTATTGATATACTTGCCTGAACCAGTGGTGGCTTCTAGAGAGCAAGAGAGTACGGTATTAGGTTAGGAAAGAGGTGATTTAAAATTCTGATTTTCATTACCGAACTATCTATTTTTAAACATTCAATTTTTATAAAATTAAAACCCCCTTTCCATACTCTCTGAGTGCATAGTATACGTATATAAGATTAGCCCCGTGTAGTGTGGATAGATCTACCAGTTGGTCGTTGGTCCTGCAGTATTGAAGTAGATGTGTAGTTAGTAATGATAGTATTGTGATGATCAGATAACTCCGTATTACCCACTTTCCGGTAGCGATTAGAGATCCACCATAGTGATGATTGGTACATATTACCAAGGATAATTTCGGGATTCATTCACAGTACAGAGAAACATATAATGAGATGCGCATATATGAGATTTCTATGCATATTGACATGATTAAAACAGATTGAAGATAATGTATGGACTAATATCTTTAGTTGCTTAGCATTACTTTAGTTACAATATTTATTTTCAGTTACTTATACATGTATAGTTTTATGCTTCAGTTTTTACAGTTTTATTTAATATATGGTTACAGTTTTATACCCGAAAGTATTGTTCCCAGATCACTGAGCTCCAGTAGCTCAACCCCTATCGTGACATTTTTTATGAAGGCAATAGCAGGGGTCCAGGTAGAGGATTCGTCTACTCTCGAGATTATCGAGGAGCATTAGTAGTTGGCTCTGACTCCCTTGTGTTGTAGTTCATGATTATGTTTTGTTATGACTGTATTTGAGACAAATAAGTCTAAGACAATATTTATATTTGGTATTGTATTAAACAGTATTTTGAGTTTGGAGTTTATGATATGAGTTGTTTGCTTTAATAGCTTCCAAAATTACTTGATTACTTTTGATTGCCAGTTTTACAGCCTTAGGCTCAGGGTACATTCCCTTGACCTGGTTGGTATAACACGTGTCCCCTGATTTGGAGATGGGTGTTACACAAGTCTCATTGTACGTATACTTTTAAAGTGGATGGAGGCCGCAGATGCCCACTTGGGACGAGTTTCTAGAAGATTCCATACCCTCTAAAGGTCAAATACATTGCATGGTTGGCCTGAGATGAAAAGATTGTCACACTACAAAACCTAACAAATAGAAAATGGAGAAAGGGGAGAACTAAATGTTTTCTGTGTAATAGGGAGGATGAAACAACACTACATCTGCTAATGCAATGTCCTTATACAATCTAAATATGAGATCACTTTTTGCCAGTTATTTGAAAGACATGTGTTAGTTCTTGAAAAAGAGCTATTTATAGGACATATTATGCTAGGTTGAGACCAAAGATGATCATTTATTGATGTATTTAGAGTCATTTTGTACAAATTCTACCTTAACTAGCATGCATACTTGTTTTAGTGAATTTGTATCAAATTATGCACTAATGCAAGTTGTATTTAATATTGACAGATGATGACCAAGCTAGGGATGATCTTGTGGCAAATGGATGGGTGTTCTATGACAAAGGAGCCCAATAAGAGAAAGGTGAGAGGGCTGTGAGTAACCAGAAAGAGCAACTAAGATCAAGAGTTTATTGGAAGGGCTACAAGACTCCAAACCTAATCTTCACTGTTCAAATTGAAGAAGAAGAAATCAAGAACACTTGGTTTAAATTGCAAATCAATCCGAGTTGAAAATGTCATCTGATCGATCATTGGATGAAGACATCGCGATGTCCTTGGGTGACATCACCGTGTATACATTTTGCAGCTTTTCGGGATTTTTCAGCGACATCGCGATGTCTCCTCCGGACATCGTGATGTCAACATCAGAGGAGAGGTTTGGAGTATAGGTTTTCACTAACATCGCGATGTGGATAACTGGGGAATATAAATTGACCATATTTTTAGGTTTTTGGGATCTCTCGTGAAGGGCGGAGGCTAGAGCTCCAAGAAAGCGATCTAGAGGTGCTCAATGTTGATTGAAGCTGGGTTTGGCTCAACACAAGAGAGGGGGGGCGGGCATTTATCTCTTGATTTCTAGTGGTTTAATCCTTCTTTTATACTTAGACATGGATGTTTACTTTCTTCTTTGCATCATTATGAATCCTTCATTTGTAATGGTAGCTTAAACATTGATTCTAGGGTTGTATGGATTCTTTGATTTGAAATCATTATTATATTGTATTTTTTTTGAATGATTTGTGTATGGATATGCCTATGATTTGATACCATCTCTAATCGTTTGCCGACGGGTGACAACTAATCGCAGTTCTCTAGGCATAGACATATGTATGTGTGAATTGTAATAGAATCAAAGGGTGGAGCGGAGTGACAGTTGTATTTCTTTTAGCTTAGACATAGGCATTAGTATTCCATGGTGATGATAGAGATTAGGTCCTATAACCTGTCTTCCTACCACCATAGACATATGGGAAGGAGTTGATTTGCATTCCTTAGACATAGGGAACCTGTAGACTACACCCAGGGTACACATAAGTACCCAGTCTTATTGTTGTTTAACCCTTATCCGTCATAATGAATTCATTGTAGAATATAGGAGAAAATCCCTACAAATCTATAGAACCATACAACCCTAGAAGCTTATCATTGAGAGAAAAAAAACCCTAGCAAGCTTCGTTATTTTTCTTTGATTTCTAGGGCTTAGGTAAACTTTCACTTATATGATTAACTTACTCTTTGTGTGGCTTAGTACACTTTTGATCAGTCAGACCTAGTCACTACTCTCTGAGGACTCGACCTGATACTCACCAACATTTTATTACCTACGATTATGTACGCTTGCGTGCGGAGGCTTGAGTACTTACACTCGTAGCTGACGGTCAACAACGTGAACTACCCTAACAAATCAATGACATCTAGGGTAGCAACTCCTTCTCCAAACTGATTAAAAAGGAAACGAGGCAGGGTTGGAATTTGATGGTGATTGCAATCACTTGGAGTGTATGGATAGAAAGAAACATGAGATGCTTCCAAGATAAACATCTTGTTTTCAAAAAACTTATATATGTTATCAATTTCCTCATACTTTCCTGATTAGATGCAGCTCACAACTCCAAGAGGCCAAAAATAATACTTGTGGAACTAATTGCAAAGAGAAGTGATTATGTCTCCGCAAGTATACGGGTCATAACAAAGTAATAAAGTAGGCTATGAAGAGTCGGATGTCGAATCTACAGGGATCGAGAAGTACTATTACCAACTAATCATCTATTATCTAGTCTAATTGGATTTTTGGGGTTTTAACTAAATCCAAAATTAACCTAATTGTTGAATTCTAAGGCAAGCGAGATTTATCTCGAAGAAATCAATCAGAGAGGAGATACTCGAGCAATGAATCCCTCTTGGGTTCTTACTAAATTATATGAACAAAGACTACTATGTTGATAATTAGAAGGATTTGGGCCAAGGATTCATAAAGAATATTAAATCTCTCTCTCGAGGCTATCAATATCTAACGCCCTCATTGCATTAGGCTTTAGGGAATCTATATCTTGGAAGAGTCATGGGAATAAGCATCTAAAGGATTCACTCACCTAAGCACCCGATATCTCGGCGTACTCACAACTCTCTCTATTGAGATAATTCTAAAATGAGGAGGCATTCGCTTCTTCCTTCATATGAATCCTATTGAATATCCGGGTCATCGCAACGTAGAGATTCAATACATAAAAGCGCACTCAATAGATCTCAAAACAACAATAACTAATTAATCAACAATAAAAAAAATGTCAATCATTAAGCCCTAACCCAAGAGTTCATCATACCCAAGTATCTAGAAAGTTAGTTCCCCATTAGAGGGGAACATAAATCCAATATAAATAAATAAAAGGGAACATAAATAAAGATACACTTAGATACTATTCCATCCACCATTGGTGGCTTCTAGTGCTTAGATCTCATATGAATCTTTCTCCTTCCTCTCCTTCAAGCCCCCTTCCTAGCTCCATCTACAAGGTCTTAAAAAGATTTTCAATATTATCCAAGACCCATTTCCCTAACCTTAGAAATCGGTATTTATAGGGTTTACAATCATAGAGAAACATATGCTACTTGTCGGGTCTGCATTGGCCCAAAATAGGCTAAAAATACAAATCTAGACACTTTCGTAAGGGCCTATACGAGACCATATGGACGCCCCTACAACTTCTTGGAAAAAACGGGAAAATACTATACCATACAATACTGTAGCAAGTTATTATAGCAAAATACTATAGCATATAAGGCTGTATGGGACCGTATGGATGCTCGTATGGCCTTCTGAAAAATCAATGTTTCCACTTCTCTAGGTTTGTAAGGGCCCGTATGCAACCTCATACACTCTTCTAGATATCTCAGACGATCCCGTATAGGCTCAGGAGAAATCAGGGAGAGTTTCTTCAATCTATACAGGCTTATACCACCCCGTATAGGCCCATATGGACTCCAAAAATACTTCATTTTGTCTTCAAATCATCGTCAAAAGCCTCAATTCTCTTGGAATGTCTCTGATGTGATCTGTTTATCAAAAAGACCACTTATTAAGCACCAGTAGCCACATTTTCACCAAATGGCATGCAAAATATTCATGAATGATATATAAAATTATGACCAATTAAACACTTATCAAGCATCTCTACACTTAAGTGTTTCATTGTCCTCAAGCAAATAAAAAGAAAGATAAAGAATTGATAAGTGTTTAACCTCCAGCTAAAGAATAAGTGGTTCCACTCTACTCAAAGTTTTACTATTGACATGTGCATTCTCCTATTTCAACACCCTGGACTCAGATTAATCCCATGACACGTTTCAATATAGTCTAGATAAAAAGTTTTCACTCCATATATCATTTTCTTGAGTCTTAGAACGACAAGCATACCCTCAATGGACTCTAAAGGCTCCTTGGGATGCTAGGACAGAACAACTAACCCATAATGAAGAAATAGTGGACAAGCTTGAGAGATCTATAGTTTTCAAATTTCTTTTTTTTTAAAGAATTTTTTCAGGTTTGTTTGTTTGTTTTTCAGTAGGGCATCCCTAATGAATCTGACTTTCTTTTAGGTATAAGAAGACAAACATAAAATACAGATTGCCCTTTCTAAGGGATGTGTAAAATCCAGGATTTTATGGGTTAAATTTTTTTTAGCTATTTGCTTTAATTATGTGGTTAAAAAGGGAAGATTCCTAAGTTGGACTATAGTTTAGGATTTTCGATTTGTTTTAAGGAATTTCTATGAATAATTGATTTTTAATTTTTTGTTAATTATTTTGATGGATGGAAGAATTCTCTAAACGTGGATAATTGGAATTATTGGGATTTAATTTGATTTAAATCTTGATTTAGTTTATTGGGGTGATGGAGGTGCTAATATGTGACATTCCATAATGAATGGAACTTGCATGTAGAGGATAGTGGAAATAAAGACTATAACGTAAATTTCTAAGGGTTTCATAGTGAAACAATGTGGATAATAGGGACTTGAAGGCAATTTTCCACCAAATCATTACTACCATCCAATCGAAAATGAATTCTATTTCCCCATTGTTGAAGCTTCATAGCAAGAGTGGAATACTACTTTTATACATATTCATCATGGGTACTAATTAACGGGCGATGTATGGTGGTAAGTTACAGTCAAACAAGATTGAAGTGGTCCATGTTTGTGGCTAAAGTCAATAATGGTGGCTAACTATTGCTTGAAGTTTTCATTAAGAAGGAGGGGTTGCCATGCTCTGCACAATATATATATAAAAAAAAGGAGAAATCAGATAAGGTGAAATAAATAATAAATAAATAATAATGAGAGGGTTGAATAGCAAGAGACCTCCATTTGATGAGCTGAGGTATGGACACGTGAAGTCAAATAAGGAGATAAAATCGCAATCTTTTCTCTTTGTTTTTTTAAGTCGTTTTTATCTCTACGTGCCCGATCATCGCCGTTGATCCTAAAATGGAGATTGGCAACCTCGCGCCACGCCCTTCATCAACGGATAGCACCCTTTGAAACCCACTCATCGCAGATTCTTTAAAAGGACGTCGCCCTGAACCCTAACGCCGCCATCGAGAGGTGGGGGAAACCACCGCAGCTACAAAAAAAAAAAGAAAGGAGGAGCCGAGCAGCTCACCGGATCTAGTAGAATCGTTTATTCGGTGACAAACAACGCCAGAGAAATCCCACTGAGAACGCAGTGAGCCACAACAACAAGGTAAGCCTCCGACCTCGTGTAAAAAGAAATCTATGGTCTTGTATATACCTTCATGCATGGATGCTGGTAGAGATAAGGGACTGAGATAAGATCCAACTAGTGATACTTTGTGAAGTGAGTATATGAGATAAACTTGATTAACAAGCATGAATGTGTCAAGGCTTTTTGCATATGAATATGGAATTCATGTAGAGAGGTTAGATGGAGAAGGAGGTGTTGCTGTAGTGTAGTTGTTCACCCGTGGTATGGAGATGGAGAGTTCCCTGTAGATGCTAAGTAAAGTGAACATTAGAGTTGATAAAAATCTCTCTTGAAGGAAAGGTTTAGGAGGGTGGTGATGGTTAACTGCGTTACACCATGAAGAAAGCCATGGGTTCTCTTTGAGGGCGTGTGTTGTATGTTTAGTTCTCATATCTTCTCGTGCCTGCTTAAAGGTTCCATGTATGGGTTTAGATGGGTTGAAATTCTAGTAGCTGTTGGTTGGTCAATCCGGTGGTTGCCTAATAATAGGCTTATATATATAGAAGGATAAATGAGAGGACAATGCCGGGCTTGGTTTTTTTTTAGGAAATGACAAGGAGTTGGGAGAGTCATTCATGATACCTGTTCATGGCTAGAGTGAATCCCATTATTTATGATCCGGGTTCACCGGGTAGAAAGTCATGTATAGAGGCTTTATGTTAGTTGTGTTGGTGTGACTCGTGGCTCGGTAAATGGCTGGATGTGTATGCGTATGGGGAAGAGCTTAAAAGAGGGACAATAATAGTTAAGACTTGTATGAATGGATTTGTTTTATTATTCTACATGAATATTATGTGACTTTTTAGTTGAATGTTGTTAATGAATTAATATGGTCTTACCAATGATTAGTGGTCGGAGGCCGCAAACAAGTTATGAGGGACCTTCTGGATTGTGATGGTACATAGTTTGTGTATAAGGGTTTTGATGACCATTGAATGGTACTGGTTTGAGGGGGCAGAGTGGTGCTATGATCAATGGTTTCGTGATGGCATACAATGTGAATTTTATTGGTTATCATTGACAAAATTCTTTAAAGGTCCATGGTTTGATTTTAATATAAATGGCTGGAGAATTGGGAGAGAAAGTGGGGCATTTGTTTCATTAATATTTAGTATTGAAATATGAAATTACAGGGAATTTATTCTCATCATTGGGTTGACTAGTGGGCCTCAGTGGGCTTTGGGTAAATAATAAATCAAGAATAGAAGTCAAGTAGAAATGGCTCAATTAATGTTATTTGTAAGCACTCGTGGTGCTTAGTGTGCGCCAGGCAGGTAGGCGCGCCAGTTTGGAGCGAGCTGGCTCGCCGGAGCATAGCCCTCGCTTGTCCGCATGAGACCATGGAGATACGCAATACTTATGTGCTGGCCGGGTAGGTGTGCGCCAACCGAAGTTCTCGATCTTCGCCCGCAATGGAGTCCGAGGCTCCGCCCCTCGCTGGGGTTGATTTGGCCGGCCGTCGACACGTGAGAGGTGGGCACCGCATCACGCTGTGTCGCCTGCGCCATGCTCGAGGTTACGGGGTTGCGAGGTCATGCTGCGATTTACGTACCCAGGCCGGGCCGCCTGGGAAAACTCTTGCCGAGTCAAGTATTGACTTCTTATCCAGGCCTCGAGGGCAGTACCGGATTCTAGGATCTGATTGTGTGGGGTTTAGCCCCGTGCTTGATGATTCGCTGATTGTGATATCTTGTTTCCATCTTTCTATTGCCTTGAGATCATTGCAGTAGTGCTTACCGGGCTTTCCATTCAAAGCTCACACTTCTTCTTCTTCTCATTTCAGGTCCCGAGGAGTAGGTTGACTCGAAAGCCTGTGGACGCACAGAGTTGGTTGGGGCTTTTGCGTGCAGGCCTGGAGGATCTCTAGGATATTTACTTGTGTGATAGGACACTTACTTTGTTTTTATTAGGACCTCGGGTAGGGCCTCGATTATGTAGAGTGCAGTGGACCCTTTATTTGATTATTTCTCGCTGGATTTTTATTATTTATTATTTATTAACTTTTGATTATGTATGTTATCTGCTTATCATTTTTAGGCCTTGTATTCGAGTGGGGCTCGTCTCTACTTGGATACGGCAGATCTGTTGACGTGCCCGAGGTCTCGAGATCCGGGTCGGGGCGTTACAGGATGCACATGCTGATTAGGCACCATAACACCCAACTACTCGGAAGGTTAGAGTTCTATGTCTCGCTCATGCTTATAAGGAACCTTTCAACGTGAGAGACATTCTGATTAGTAGCCAGAAACCCAAGCTACTTGGTCACCAAGAGTAGAGGAGCATTGTCTTTGTTATTTGCCTATTTTCTATGTACACTACTGTGTCATCTCTCTCTTATTTGTCCTCTAAAAATTTGCATGTATAGGGGCTAGAAGTTTGAACTAGTGTCACGAAACCTCTTGGAGTCCTTGAGAGTAATGCTTAGCAAATCAAGTCAAAAGAATATGACAATGGGTTATCTAATGTTACTAGAGAATATAATTGCCACAAGGATTTTCTCTAAGTGTCCATGGTGTTTCATAAGAGAAATCGAAAAAAAATTTGTACTCAAATACTGTAAACTAAAAGTAAAGTAAAACTGAAATTTTTCAACAAGCCATAATCAGTATACACTAAGCATGTATTTCACGTAAATATTTGCAATGAATTTACTAATAAATATTTTCAATGAATTTCCTATCTATCCATCTCCACACTTAGAATCGTGCATTGTCCTCAACGTACACAATAAAACATGAAATTTATAAGATATGAAATGAAAAATAGGGAGAGGGCAAATTGAGTTCCCCGATTCAATAATGATGTTCCAATTTGAAATTCGAGTTTGGGGTGATTATCCATGACGACCAATATATCCACGCTCTAAATCCTACAAGGGAAGAAGGGATCATAATAGCACAAGAACATCATCATTTTATTAAAAAGACTAAAACAAACTAAAAACTAACTAAGTTGCAGAACTAAGAAATTTTTTCTAAGAACCTTGGGTTGCCTCCCAAGAAGCTCTTGTTTAACGTCATTAGCTTGACGTACATGTTCTTACCTCATGGAGGCTTGAAAAGGGTGTGCTCCTCCTGGCTACAACTTGCATAGCTACTTCCAGAAAATGAAAGACATACCTGCCGAGGTAGTGCTTTTGTGGAGGTTTCGATCTAGTTACTTTTAGGCCTCCACGGAAATAGTTTAGCCTGGGAATTTTTCAATTGTGGCTTGGGTGGATCCTTGGATTTTTGAATCATCCTCCTCACTTATATTGTTGTCCGGGTCCTTTCTCTTTGGTGCTTTGTGTGCAAGTCAGTTTCGAGGCAAAGACCTTCTTTAAGTGTTTTTGGCTTTGCTTTTTCTACCTCTTCATCCTTTTCTACACCACATTCTTCCACCTGTTGTTCACAACTCCTCTGTTTTTCAGAATTCATTTTAAGAGATTCTCCCATCTGGTTCTCAAGCATGTGAGAAGAAAGGCTTGCATATTTGTAAATGTGCCATCAATGACTTCAAATTTGGCTTTTGTTTGCAATGTAAATTTCACCAACTCCTCAATGAATGCAGAGACTTTCTCTTGCATTAGTGGCTAATCTGACCACTCTTTTGCCTCGAAACTATGTGTCAAATTAAGATCATTTTTGCAACTTTCGTCCTCATTACTTATTTCTGTATCAACATCCATAGGGACAGTCATGAATTGCAACTCTCCTTCAGCATCAGGAGTGGGTTGTCCGACATACTCATTAACAAAATTGTCAAAGACAATTGCCAACTCAAATCTTCTGGTGTTGTTGTATGAATTCCATATGTTTAAGAGTAGCACCCTTTCCATGAATATGGATCATAAGATGTGTAAAATCCGAGGATGTTTTTTTATGAAATTATTTTTTTTCTAAATATCTTTTAATTTTTTGGTTAATTATTGAAACTACCCAAACTTGGATTTAGTTGGATTTTTTAAGAAATGAGGGATTAATTTGGTTAATCTCTTAATTGGAGTTAAATGGGGTTATTGGGAATATTTGCAGAATTTGGAGGGCTCTTTACTAAAAAACCACAAGAGTTGCATGCTAATTAAAAGAACCCGGAGGGCTCTTTACAAAAAAATACTACTCGTGGAAGCCATGCATGAATTAATTGATTTATGATTTAACGGCCAAGATGGAAAGATAATACAAACCTTGTGATCCAACGGCGTTGGCAACGCCTTGGGGTCAAACCTGATGAAGCGATAAGAATTCCCAGAAGCGCGCCGTTCCTCTGCCAGCTCACCTGAGATCTTTGTGATCCTCACCGGCGATCTGGTGCGAAATTGCCGCCAGTAACAAAGGCCTCCATCAGTGGTGCAATCTCTGAGATCTCCTTCACGAGCCTATAAGGAGACGTCTACCCAACCCGAGCAGTCCACCAGGAGCTTACAAACCTAAAGGGACATGTTCATGTGTAGCATCCCGTCAAGGTGAGCAAGAACTCAGCTTCCTATATTCTGTAGTTATAAGCATGATAGACTAGAAAGTAATAAAGAGTTCATAGCACCACTATCCACTTGGTTAATGCATAAAGTCAACAATAGTGGCTAAAGATGCTTGAAACTTCTCAAGAGGCTTCCAAGTGTGACAATCCAAAGCTTTGTATAAGCTTTCTTAGGATTTCATGAAATTTCATGCTAACTCATCCTTTCTTTCATGAATTTTCATTAGAATATTGCAAAGATATCCAATTCTACTTTGATGTAGAATTTTCTAAATGATGTTGATGTTGATGTTGATGTTGAACACTAACAATTATTTGTATGCCTATACTAGAAAAAAAAAAAACTGGATGTTCTTGTGATGTTTGTAGCTTGGACAAGGGTAGAAGAGTGTGTTCCTGGGGTTTGAAAGTTGCATGTTTCAATAACTATAACTTACTTGTTGGAATAGTCAATGACGTCCAGTTCAACACTTGCTAGTTGTGTATATATATATGTGTGTTCAATTACCATAAATCATACATGGGCTTCAATATATGCTAGGTGACCGTTAAGTTTAATGTCTGGGTTTTAGAGCAATTATTTCCTCCTATATCTAATGAAGCAAATTAATTTTAGGTACTGCCAATTATGGGATTAAAACAATTAGTTTTGAAAAGTGTATTAATTGGCATGCTAACCTGAAGCATTAAAGGATGATAACTAGAAGGTATTGTTAGTTAATGTGCTAAGGTGGAAGTTGTTGGAGTTAAACCTTAGTGGTTTTGAATGGGTCAATGGTCCTCAACCCATCACGATTGTACTCGGACCTTGAACTAGGTTTACTATGTTTGGGTTTCATTTTAAATAGGTTTTGACCCACTAATTGAAACCAACTAAATTGGTAAACTAGGCTAGGTGGTGGGCCAAACATTAAGTAAGTGGTCTGTGGGCTTATAACTAGTAGGTCAGTGGGTTGGTAAAGGTTGATGGGCCACGGCCCAAATTCGTTGTAGTTAGAATTGGGCTTTAAATAAGAGAATAGGAAGACAAGTTTGTAAATAATGTAGAGGGTGTGTAAGAAACCCAATGGGCCCTAGCCCATCTTGTGGAAATGAGAAAGTCATTGTGAATTAGTAAATAAAGAATAAAATGTCCATGGGCTATGAACTAGGTCTTGATGGACTTAATAAACTTATAATGGGGCTAGTGTGAACATAGTGGGCTCTATTATTGGGCTTGGTATTGATAGAAATTGCTAGTAGGCCTAGTGTCATGTAATGAGATAAAAAGGCAAATAGTCCAAGTAGAGGTCTGATTGAGTTAGAAGTTGGCGGGCCCTCGACCCAGTAAAAATGAGTAAAGTCAATAAGCTAATTAATACTTTAAAAGATACTAAGACACCATTATTTTCTTTATCAGATATCGACGTAGAGCGTCGAGTCGCGCAAAGAGGGGCACAGCTTGATCGTGTAGATCTCTGATATACAGATAAGTACACTCGCCTAGTTCCCACTCTATTATCGAGTGTTTATGGGTTTTGTTGTTACCATGTTTTGGTATGTTATTGTTTGAATTTGCTTACACATATCTGTTCTCCTACCTTGTTGGATTCCTATTTTCCATGAGAGTGTATGCATGATGATATGTTGGCATTTGTTTATATGTGTCTTTGATTTCTGAGTATGCCTATCTGTTAACCGGCACGTAGCCATGGAAACACATGAGTTTGTATGTTGGCCGGGTAGGTGTATGTAAGTTGTTCTTGTAAATTCTTTCACCCGGTTCAGTGGAGCGTGGCTCCAGTGAGGCGTTCGGGGCTGAGGACACCCTGGCGTTCTGATGGTCCCTGCTAAAGGATGATAATCAGGTTGTCCAGCCCGTCAGTGGGATGATTTACTGACGGTGTTGACACGTACGAGAGGTGGCACTACCGACTTCCGACCGGATGGTCGTTTTCACCTGAGGCTGATGTTGTGACCGGGGGATATTTGAGAGTCTTCTTTGGATTACTTTTATGGAGCTTGAGGCTGTAGTTGTGGTTAGGAGTCCCTACTATTGATAATAACTTGTGGTAGGTTTAAGACTCCCTGATATTGGATGGCGTGTGGCGTGGTCCCTGCAGGTTCAATTGCATCATGTTGATTGATTTACTTTACTTGCTTATCTTTTGTTTATTACATGACTACCATATATTCCCTGCGGGGTCCTTACTGAGCTTTCTTTCCGAAAGCTCATCCGCTTGTTCTTAAATATTTTTTCAGATCCTGAGGAGTAGCTGACTCGGCCTCAGAAGTGGTACGAGGATCGGGTCACTGTTACTAAGGTTGGAGGACAATATCTTATTTTATTGTGAGTGACAGTATGTTACGTAGGACCCTTGTAGGGCCTTGACATTGTTGGGTGCCTATACTCTTATTTTTATCTTCCGTTGTAGACTCTGATTTATTTTATTATGTTTCTTTGGATTTTCCACTACTTATCTGTTGTATGTTCATGATTACCTAGGCCTTGTATCCGAGTATGGCTCGTCTCTACTTAGGTACGGCCGATCTACACACGTGCTCGAGGCCCTAGATCTAGGTCGGGGAGTACATGATGAATCTGATCTCTCGATCTAATGGGTTGCATATGAATGGTTCAGATTTCTATGACGAGATCGCTTAGCCAGTTTATTCTCAATCCAATAATCCAAAGGTTTCAATTGTAAGGCTAACCTACTCTTTATATTAGCCATGACTGGATCATGTGGTTGCTCATACTGAAATGAGAACACCGCTCTTGAGGTGGAGAATATGGAATAAATCCTGGTTGAGGACACCCAAATTATGGTGCATACTATAGATAGCTTGGATAGTTTGGTTCCCCCCACCCCCCAACAATATGGATTGTAGACATTGTTACACGGATTGCTCTGAATAGTGTATTATTGATAAGTTTGCTGACCTTTGTTGAAAGCACATCAACTATAGCTTCTAATGTTGATTTTGAAACATTCATAGTGTAAACTCCTCACATCTTGCACTGAACATGGTACCTCTCACAGAAAAGATCAAAAGAAACAAATATATATATATCAAAGAAAAATAAAAACTAAAACTAATGACTAAAGTAATCAACTTCTAGTGTTCCTACTAGTCTCAATCCTCGACTACCAAAAACTTGATTGCATCTCCGCAAGTATACTGGTCGTAACAAGTAATAAAGTCGACTATGAAGAGTCGGATATCGAACCCACAGGGACCAAGAAGTACTAGTACTGACTAATCATCTATTATTTAGTTTAATTGGATTTTGGGGGGTTTTAACTAAATCCTAAATTAACCTAATTGTTGAATTCTAATGCAAGCGATATTTATCTCGAGGCAATCAATCAGAAGAGGAGATACTCAGGTAATGAATCCCTCTTGGGTTCTTACTAAATTGTATGGACAAAGACTTCTATGTTGATAATTAGAATGATTTGGACCAAGGATTCATAAAGTATATTAAATCCCTCTCTGGAGGCGATCAATATCTAATACCCTCGTTGCATTAGGTTTTAGGGAATCTATGTCTTGAAAGAGTAATGGGTACAAGGCATCTAAAGGATTCGCTCACCTAAACACCTGATCTCTCGGCGTACACACAACTCTCTCTATTGAGACAATTCTAATACGAGGAGGCATTCGCTTCTTCCCTCGTATGAATCTTATTGAATATCTGGGTTGTCGCAATGTAGAGATTCAATACATAAAAAAACATTCAATAGATCTCAAAACAACAATAACTAATTAGTCAACAATAGAAATCAATGTCAATCGTTAAGCCCTAACCCAAGAGCTCATCATACCCAAGTATCTAGAAAGTTAGTTCCCTATTAGAGTGGAACATAAATCCAATACAAAGAAATAAAAGAGAACATAAATAAAGATACACATAGACGCTATTCCCTCCACCGTTGGTGGCTTCTAGTGCTTGGATCTCCAATGGAGCTTTCTCCTTCCTCTCCATCAAGCCTCGACTCCTCACGCCATCTGCAAGGTCTTTAAAAGATCTTCATTAATATCCAAGACCCTTTCCCTAACCCTAGAAATAGGTATTTATAAGATTTACAATCATAGAAAAACATATGCCACTTTTCAGGTCAGCGTTAGCCCAGAATAGGCTAAAAATCTGGATATGGACACCTCCGTACGGACCCATACAGGACCATATGGACGCCCATACGACTTCCCGGAAAAATCAGAAAAATACAGTAGCATACGGTTATAATAAAAGCTATGTTTACGGCTTGATTAAATCCTTAATTATTCCTCTAAATATGTTTTACTAATTAAATCCCTTGCTTGGATTAATATGAGTTATCAATGGGGGTTTAATTGCATAATGGGTTTCTTACGAGAATTATGAGATGAGGACCTAAGTGTAAGAATTTTTGAAATATGGACCATAGTGCAAATATACACTCTCTCACGAATTAAAATGAAGTAGGGACTTGCATAATAAACCTTTATAAAAGATGTGCATTTGTACATATAAGCCATTATAAATTAATTGTGAAGATTTGAGAGACAATGACGTGCATGGATGAATTCAAGTTGGTGTTGTGTTTTATTGCAAAGAAAATGAAAAAAATTCATGCAGGAGAGAATTGTCAAATGATCTATTAGAGAAGGTGATTTTTAAAAAATAAAAAAGAGGGAGGACTAGCCAACAAAAGTCACCACTCACCACTGCTCCTTACAATGGTGACACGCAGTCTGATAAGAAAGCGCGTGAACTTCATCTCACGCAGAGCTGCGATCCACACTTCATCAAAACAAAAACTTAGATACGAGGCATGGAAGTGAACCCAGTTCTCAGCTTTACCGGGTAAGATTGCATGTCGGTCATCCATCCGGACTGCGAGCTGGTTCCGAGGCATGAACATGCCTTTATTTAAATCACTTTCTTCTCCATTGTTCAGCCGTTGATGAAAATATGAGTAAAAGGAGGGTAGCGTCTCGTCGCATCAACCTCCTGTAGCCTTGAAACCCTCGACCGCCATCTCGTAGCATAAGAGCACAAGCTCTTCAACAGGGCACTATGCGTCTTCGTCCCAGATAAGAGAGAGATAGAGAGGGAACTCATACCCTACGGACTGTTAGAGCACCACGACTTCTTCGGAGACTACTTCTTGAGAGCGTTGTGAGCCTTTACCTCGCTGGTAAGCACCTCTATTTCCTTGTGAAATGGTTGCATGAGTTTAGGATCCTCGATGAATCTACATACTTACTTTTTAAGTTGTTGGAATCATAGGTGTTAGTATGTATGACTTGGTTGTAGTGCACCTTTGTATGCTTGAGTGGTGAGGGAAATGACATTAACCTCTTGGAGGGAGCTGAGCATAGGGTGTTTAATGCCAAAAAAAGATTTGCACTTCATGGAGAGTGAGTCCATTGTGGATTACATGAGTGGATTGCACCTCCTAGTAATGAAGGTGGTATGCAGAGTGGGTTGACCAAGTAAAGGAAAATGGGTTAGAGTTAATACCCATCTCACTACACCATAAGCTCTCACATTTTATCTTTTTGGCTTACATGCAGGTTAAGTGGTGAGTAGAGGTGTTAGATTAAGTGAAGAAGAAATTGTTAAATCTTAATGAGTAAGAATAGTGAGATGAGTCAATAGGCTCATTCGTTTAAACATTGATAGTAACCATAGGTGCACGAACAATTTTAAACAATAGCTAGGAGATGATGAGCCATGAGGCTCAATGGATTCTCTTGGCTTTGATAGGTCAACACTTTGTGCAGGCCGCGACCAACTTCAATGATTAGTTAATTTATGGCCTAATTTCATAAAATGAAAAAGGGGATTTTAAAGAGATTGAACGTAACCCTATTGAAGTGGAATTAATTAATTGACCCAACATGGTTAGGTAGGGTATCATAATAATTAAACACCACCATATTTGTAGACATGTTTAGTACATGCTTAGGGGGCCGATATTTATTATACCCTCGTAAACATACTAACACTAGACTCTACTTATAAGATACTAACGTAGAGCGTGAGCCGTGATGAAAGGAAAATACAGATTGACCTTGGATATATCTTCGATCCAGGAAAGTACCACTGCACTCTTTTGTTGGATATTATTTGATGAATGTGTCATGTCTCCTTGATGCTTGGAATCATTCTGTTATATATGTACTTGTTTCATTTGGCGTTTGTGATTCCTTGTTTGTGCACGTATCCTTGATTCCTTGATTGATTGCTTGTATACTTGATATATACCTGCTGAGCATGTTAATTCGTTGACCGACACTTGGCCATGGAGACATGTGAGCCAGTGCGCTAGCCGAGTGAATGTGCGCTAGCTATCATATTGTTGAGAATTCTCCCGATACAGTATGGATGTTTAGGGCCGAGGATACCCTGTTCATCTAGTACTCCTTGTTAGAGGGATGATACTCTCGCCGTCCCGTATTCCTTGTCAATGGGATGAAGCACTAGCCGTGTACGTGTATGTTATAGAGGTAGCGCTACCGAGCTGTTGACTGAGTCGATGACAGTTTCAGCCGTGTTTTGCCCGGGGAGAGGACTTGTAAGTTGTTGGATAGCTTATCGTGATCATGCATATGGTATGTTGCTCGAGGTTTGGATTCTCCTACTATATTGTGATTGCTTGTTTTTGGTAGGACTGGGATCCTTATCTCCTTGGCTTGTTATGGATTTCTTGTTCATGTGTGTATGGGTTTAAGACCCTGTTATTTGATGCGATCACGGGCTTATTTAAATTTTCTTGGATAATCTCTCTTTGATTCATATTATTATTCAGGAGGCATGATTTATTATATCTAGTGGGTACTTGCTGGGCTTTCCTTACGAAAGCTCACCCACTTGTTGACTCCTCTTTTCAGATCCTGAGGAGTAGCCATCGTGGGACTCGGGAGCTGTGTGTGGATTTCTAGGATTACTAAGGTTGGCTACCTCTTGTCTTGTCATGTGTGAGGACATGTTATTATAGGTTCCCTTGTAGGAACTATATATGATGTGACTGTAGGGTCTGCGTACCCTTAGACTTTACTTTCACTGTGTACTCTTTTGCGAGACATATTATGTTATGTCTACTTTTATTCCGATGTGCATATATTATGTGTGATTACTGATCACTGAGGCTTCGTATCCAGGCATGGCCCATCCATGTTCGGGTACCGTCGGTCTGTCGCATGCCTGTGAGCCCGGGATTTTGGGGTCGAGGCATGACAGATTATGGTGGTATCAGAACCAGGTTGATTAATCTATATGCTAGTAGCCCCAGTGACTTAGCCAAATAGGTTTAACTAATATTTAGGTTGGGGTAGACTAGTTTGTTATAGGACGAGTTGACTTTGTTCTTGTATGGCAGCCGACAATGTCCGATCTATAGTCCGATGAAGATAATTCTCTCGAGATGGAGGTCATCCAGGAGAACTCTGCCTCATTGGGATCGGAGCATTACCTCGTGCCGGGCAGATCGCTTGTCGTCCGTGCAGAAAGGCCGAGTGGCGAATGGACCTAGAGTCAGAAAGGTGTCCAGGAGCCGGCGGCGTGAGCGGGTGATTATTATGCACTTATATGCCGGGTGATTGACCATAGATGGGACTACATCAGACGTTGACATAGTTCATGGAAAGAATAGGCGGACATGAGGTGTTCATGGGACGATGCATAGAGTGGATGGATAGGTATGAAGCATTCATGGAGCGATGCATACAACAGATGGGTGGAGATGAGGTGAGAAGGCCTAGACCAGTGGGCAATGCGTGGGAGTACGGTCGGAGTCTCACCGCCAAGCAAGGACATGGAGCATAGGTTCCATAGTCTCAGGAGAAGGATCCTAAGGGGGGCCGCGATGGTGGGGGCGTCCATCAGCCACCCTATGTCGTCAGCAGACCTATGTGTCTGCGGTGCCATCGACATGGACACCTTGCGCTCGATTGTCCATACCTTGTGGTTGTTGTGGTGGTTCACACTACTATATGACAGTGTCCCATGGCCGTTACTGGACCGAGTAGGGACAGGAGGCCCAAGATAATGAGACACGGCAGACGTCCCAAGGGAGGGCCATTGCTCTGATGTGTCCATAGACTAGGGACTGTATGTTTGCTTTGGTTTTCTGGGGTCAGTTGACTTCCAGAGTTGTTATAGTAGTTAGGACATCCAGCTATAATGTATTCACTAACTACTTATGTATGAACTTGGTTATGAATTTATGCTAAGTGTTGCTTTTATTAATCGTATTAAAATATGTGTTTGACATGATATCTCTTTATATATATAGTGGTGTTTGTGACTACTTGTGAATATTAACTTGTAATGTTCCACAGTTGATACGATGCGTTAGGGAGGCAGGCGAGGGCCACCCCAATGAGAGGAAACACCTCTACCCCGAGAAGAGACATCTCCACCCCATGTGGAGATGGATGTGGAGCAGGAGTCACCTGCTCACTTAGATAATGAAGGACCGCAAATGGCGGGTCCTAATAAAAAAAAAAGGAGCACCCCCCATCTTTATGCTAGACTTGATGAGAGAGTTGGTGGGTCTGGTACGAGAACAGAGGCAACATCAGTGGTAGCCCCCACCACCAGTTCCACACAGTAGCAGGGGCATACTGGGAGAGGTTCGGAGGAGAGTTCCATCTTCATTTAGGGGAGCTACCGACCCCTAGGCAGCAAAACTGTGGGTTTGAGAAATTGAGAAATCATTCGAAGACTACAAGACTACTGAAGCTGGCAAGGTAAGGAAGCGTAGAAGACTGGTACCAAGGCGAAGTCCAACTCAGAGGTGGACTACCAGATACATGGGAGCAGTTCCGAGCGGCATTCTACACCAAATATCTTTCCCCATGCCAACTTCGGTAGTTAGAGCAACAATTCCTCCATCTAACCCAGGGAGGGATGTCAGTCGAACACTATAGGCTGAGTTTGACCGACTGACAAGATTTGTACCAGCGGTGGTACCCAATGATGAAATCAAGGCCGGGAGATTTGAGTACAATCCCCGGCCGGCTCTCAAGGAGATAGTGGTTGGATTTATGTGTACCGGCTACAGGGAGGTGGTAGCAAGGCCGAAGTACATTGACACTGCTCGCCAAAAGGATACTCAGGGGCCACCCTAGAAGGATGTGAAGAAGAAGAAGGACAAGTGGTAGAAAATCCACCGTGGTGAATCGTTCGGTAACAGTTCCGGGCAAGAAAGGTCCTAGAGCAGGTCTCGGCCGTATAACAGGTCCTTGGGATCATCTATAGGATCTGGAGGTAGAGGATCCTCGACTAGTGTGTCCCAGCAACTGAAGTGTTTTGAGTGTGGAGGGCCACACCAGAAGGCGGAGTGCTCGAGGTTAACAGGGGCATGTTTTGAGTGTGGCAGCTTTGAGCACCATGTGGCACGGTGCCCGCAAAATCTGGTTGAATAGGGGACCAACCAAGGAATACCGAGAGGATAGTCCCAGGCACAGAGATCATCCGTTGGATCAAGATAGTATATATATATATATATATATATATATATATATATATATATATAGGGAGGAATTGACCGATAGCTCACCGAGTGTCCACTTTGTATTCGAGGAGTCAAGGATTTGCTATGAATTCCGTTCCTAGGGCATACTATGTTAAAAGTGTTGAGAAAGTATTTGCGCTCTTTCTAGCCTCGAGCTGTCTTAACTCTACCGGAGACAAGAAGGGGAAGGCGGTCGTAACAGGTCAGCCGTCTTCTTACAGCCAGCCACCGGCATAGGGGAGGCCGATGACTCATGGCCGTGTCTACACAGTTACTCAAGAGGATGCACAGGCTTCTCATAAGGTCATTGTAGGTACCATGGTTGTTAACTCCTATGCATTTACCTTATTGGATCCAGGTGCCATGCACGTTTATTTCTACACTGTTGCACGAAGGCACTCACTACCTGTAGTGAAGCTGCCATATGAGTTGTGTGTCAGCACTCTGATTGGAGCTACTAGGATAGTAAGCAGGATGACGCCGGCGTGCACTTTTATGATTGAGGGACGCGAGCTGCTGGAAAATCTGCATGTGATGGACTTGCAAGGTTATGATGTGATCCTTGGAATGGATTACCTCTCGTCCATGTACGCGGTAGTAGATTGCCGTAAGAAGAGAGTCCATTTAAAGATCTCAAAGATCGAGGAGTTTACATTTTGTGGAAGCAAGAGCTACGCTCTAGTCAGAGAGATCTCGGCAATAAAGGCTCAGAATTGCTTGATGATGGGTGCATACGGTACTTGGCCTCTATCTCCGAGGTGATGGTGAAGAATGGCCTCAGTTGCAGACATCCCGATTATGGATAGGTTTCGGGCGTATTTCTGGAGGATCTACCAGGGCTACCTCTGAAGCGGGAGCTGGAGTTTGCAATTGACTTGGTTCCTGGTACGACTCGAGTGTTTAGGGCCTTGTATAGGATGGCGCCCGCGAAGCTAAGGGAACTGAAGAAGCAGCTGGATGAATTGTTAGCGAAAGATTTCATCCGCCCGAGCATGTCACCTTGGGGAGCTCCAGTGTTATTTGTCAAGAAGAAGGATAGATCATTGAGTCTCTACATCAACTATCGAGAACTGAATAAGGTAACTATCAAGAACAAGTATGCATTGCCAAGAATCGATGATCTTCTAGATCAGCTACAAGGAGCTCGGGTGTTCTCCAAGATTGATTTGAGATCCGGGTACCATCAGGTACGGATTAGAGGGGAGGATATCCCGAAGAGTCTCTTTCGCACTCGTTATGGGTACTATGAGTTCTTGGTAATGCCGTTTGGGGTTACCAACGCCCTAGAAATGTTCATAGACCTGATAAACAGAGTCTTCGGGAAATGTCTGGATCAATTAATCGTGTTCGTCTTCATTGATGATATTTTGATCTACTCACGCAGTCACAAGGAACACATGAAACACTTGAAGATAATACTAGAGGCCTTGAGGTAACATCAGTTGTACGCTAAGTTCTCCAAGTGTGAGTTCTGGCTTGACAGCACGGCTTTCTTGGGACATGTTTTCAGAGGGGATGGAGTGTTCGTAGATCCCGAGAAAATGGAGGCAGTGGTAGATTGGAGAAGACCAATCACCATCAGGGAGATTCAGAGTTTCTTAGGACTAGTTGGGTACTACAGGAGGTTTTTAGAGGGCTTCTCCGGATTATCAGCACCCCTGATGAGATTGACCAGGAAGAAAGCTCAATATATTTGGTCTGATGCATGTGAGAGGAGCTTCCTGGAGCTGAAACATAGATTGGTATCTGTACCAGTTCTATCCTTGCTATAGGTTGATGTGGCTACACGATCTAAAGTGACGCCTGTAAAACAGGCTTGGGGTGTGTTCTGATGCGGGATAGGCTAGTTATGGCTTATGCTTCTCACCAGCTGAAGCCTTATAGGGAGAACTACCCCACACATGATCTAAAGCTTGCAGCGATAGTGTTCGTACTGAAGATCTGGAGACATTTTCTCTATGGTGTACCATGTGAGATGTACACTAATCACAAGAGCCTGAAGTACATCTTCACACAGAAGGAGTTGAACATAAGACAACAACGGTGGTTGGAGCTCATCAAGGACTATGAACTGAGCATTCACTACCACCCAAGTAAGGGTAACGTGGTGGCAGTGCCTTGAGTTAGGAAATCCAACTATGGTGTCGCCTCACTGTTAACTTCACAGAGGTCCTTGTTAGAGTAGATGAGAAGATCGGCGGTCGAGGTCGTATTGCCATATATGGAAGTCGGTATGGCTTGTCTGTGTATACGACCCACTTTGCCGAAGAGGATCCGAGATACTTAGAGACAAGATCAAAGAATGGTAAATATTTGGAACAAGATCGAGCAGGGTGTACTGACACAGTTCCGAGTCCATGAGGATGACAAACTGAGATTCGAAAATCGGGTGTGTGTGCCCAACATTCTAGAGTTGAAGAGAGACTTAATGGATGAGGCACACTACTCGAGCTACGAGATCCATCCCAGGGGTACGAAAATGTACCGGGGATTGAAAGACCATTTCTGGTGGAATGGCATGAAGAAACAGATTTCTAGGTTTGTGGCACAGTGCCTTACCTATCTGCAGGTAAAAGTAGAGCATCAGAGGCCAGCTGGGAAGTTACAACCCTTGCCCATTTCTGAGTGGAAGTGGAAGCACATCAACATGAATTTTGTGACAGGGTTATCGTACTAAGAAGGGACATGAGTCAATTTGGGTGATAGTGGACTGACTGACTAAGTCAACGCACTTTATACCTCTGAGGATGGGTACCACATTGAAGCAACTAGCGTGGTTGTATATTGATGAGATAGTCCGACTACATGGAGTACCGGCGTTGATCACCTCGAATCGCGACACCAAATTTGTATCTAGGTTTTGGGAGAGCTTGCACATTGCCATGGGTACCCGTTTGGCATTCAGTACAGCATTTCACCCCCAAACAGACGGATAGTCAGAGAGGACTATCCAGATCCTAAAGGACATGCTGAGGGCATGTGCCTTTGATTTTCCAGATTCTTGGGGTAAATATCTACGCCTAGCCGAAGTCGCCTACAATAACAGTTACCAGGCGAGTATTCAAATTATACAAAGTTCATGAAGAAATGTAGCCTAATTTTGCAAAAGGCTTTACCCCCAAAATTGAAGGATCTAGGAGGCTACTTGCTTCCGTGTCACACAGGGGAGAATTTCACCGGATATACACTATGTGATTTAGGAGCAAGTATAAATCTCATGCCTCTAAAGGTGTATAACAAGCTTGGGCTGGGAGACTTCCAAGACACGAACCTCACACTACAACTAGCCGACCATTAGATTGCCAAACCGTGTTGGGTAGTGGAGGACGTGCTAGTCCACATTGATGAATTTATCTATCCTGCAGATTTCATGGTACTCGACTATGTAGCCGATAAAGATGTCCCCATCATCTTTGGACGCCCCATACTACTCACAAGAGGGGCAATATTTGATCTGCCAAAAGGGGAAATCACCTTGAAGCATGGGGACAAACAACGAGTGTTTAATGTTATTTCATCGGCAGCGTCGGGCCCATCACTATCCATTCTGGACTTGATTGTACTATATGAAGAAGGAGGCCTAAAACTGCAAGAAAAGAGGTGGTTGATTCATGATTGTCTTGACAAAAGTACTCTGGAGCGTAAGGATGAAGACTTAAAATGATCGCCGGCACTCCACATTGAAGGTGGAGAATCTACTCAAGAGATTAAGGAGGACATTGAACATGCACCGAATGAGGAAAGCAACACCCATGGGGAGGACGATCTCTACCCCCTTCCTGGATGATATACATTCCTGAGTCTAGCTAAAGACTTTAAATTTAGCGCTGCTTGGGAGGCAACCCAAGAATGAGAATTTTTATAGCTTTCTTTTATTAGTTCCTTGTGTATAAAGTTTACCACCCCCTTTCATGTATTGTGCAGCCCAAGTTTGGGCGAGCTGAGAGCGACATACATGGCGTAGACAAATCTTGACGCGCGGGGACCAACTAAGCTAGCCACCACAGGTGTATTCAGTCCAACTAGCCAGGGGAGTATTCAACTGACTTGCACACTAAAATTTTCTTTCACACACCTCCATTGTAGTTGTCCTACATGGGAATCATCGAGGACGATGATCTCAATTAGTTTGGGGGGGTGTGGGCGTGCATGACATGAAAGGTGTGTGCGAATATTATATGCTCGTGGTTGAAAAACTTCAAGTTTTGGGCAGATTCCTTTAAAGGTTAATTCGTGTGATGCAAGAAAGAATCACTGCTTTTAAATGTGTTTGCACATGAATCACACACCTAGTGCGCATAATGTGAATTAGGATTGATTTTCAAATGTTGAATGCATATGACATTGGATGCCATGGTAGTTGAACTTGACAAACAAGAAGAAAATTTTTATAATATTCCATTTTGTCTTTGGATATTTTTTATGCTTTCATGAATGACTTGGGCTTAGTGGTGACCTCTTAGATGACATGTATGCACTAGGGAATAGAGATAGGGTATAGAACACATGGCAGCTAAGTAGCACTTGAAGCATAGAGAAGTTCAAAGAAACTGAGGGTACAGGTGAGCTCACATCAAGGTGCTCATTTTTCTGCTTAAACAAGGTGCTCATTTTCCTGCTTAAACACCCAAAAAAAAGGACTAATAAAGAAAGCATGCTAAGAATAAAGGAAACACTATAAGGTGTGAGCAATAGCCTGCCTTAGGAGTTGGGTCCTTCTATTGTGGAGAGTGGTGAAAATCTAGCTATTGAGTTGTATGCTTCTAATTCTATTCCCTCTTGCATGCATGTATCTTTCTGCTCATCACTAAGCTAAAAGCCATGTCATCCACAAAAATCTGGGGCAAGGTGGAACTATTCTTAAAAGGAAGTACTCTTGTTTGTCATGTCAACTTATTACTTATGATGTCATATTGCATGGAGTAGCACAAGTATCGATGATCAACTCTAATCCTTTAGATTGTTGAATTATTGTTTGTTTGTGTTGTTGTGTTCTTTGCTTGAAGACAAGCAATAATATGAGGAGCGATTCGATCGTGTGTTGCCGTGATTATCGTCGGGCCATGGATAAGGAGGGCAGCGTCTCGTCGCATCAACCTCCTATACCCTCAAAACCGTTGACCGTCATCTCATAGCATAAGAGCACAAGCTATTCAACAAGGCACTATGCGTCTTCTTCCCAGTTGAGAGAGAAAGATAGAGAGGGAACTCATATCCTTCGGGCTGCTTGACCACCACAACTTCTCCGGAGATTGATAGCTCTCAGAAAAGAGCCATTTTAGAAAATGTTTTAGTATGGATTTTAGAGTTAAAGAGAGAATTATTGAGTGAATTACATGTGCTTAGCTCTAGAATACATCACTTATACATTGGTGCTACCATGTGTGTCTTTTTATTGTTATACGCTTGTTTGTAGAAGATAAATACTAAAGCGAGTGAAATATGTTTGCTACAGGTAATATTGATCAGCACACGGAAAACATCGCGATGCAGTAACTCACCATCGTGATGTTTAGTAGCGGCAGAAGGCCAAAACCCAGAAAATAAGATCGCAATGTCCTCAGGAACATCGCGATGCAAGATTCCAGACTAGTCAAAGGAGGGAAAGAACGTCGCGATGCCATGAATTGACATTGCGATGTTTAGCAGGAGCTGGAGGGAGTTTGTGAACAGAAAGTTAGATCGCGATGTGAATATGAACATCGCGATACAATGAAAAACAGCATCGCGATGTGAAATCACAACATCGCGATGTCGACTGTACTGGGTACTTAAACAGCTGAGTTGTTAGGGTTTTAGGGCACCTTTTGCTTGGTTGCGGCTACACGTGACTCAACTTGTCCAGAAGGCGATTTCCAGCCCCTTGGAGCTGGAGATGGGTCATTAATGAGGGGAAAACTCTAATCTTTTATCATTATTGCTCTTGAACTCTTTGTAGTTGAATGATGGATGTTTGTATGGATGTTTCCATTCCTTTTGTTATCTCATTTGCAGTGGTAGCTTAAACACCATATCTATTGTTATATGGATGTTATGACTTGATATTCATATTTTCTTTGGTTTGCTTTGCCTAATTGTATGTGGATGTGCCTTTGAATCTATTCTCTTTATTCCTCAATTGTTGAGAGACATTGAGTATCTTTAACTCCCTGCACTATGAGAGATCTAGGCTTGTGGGTAGAATAGAGGATTAGGGAGGACAGAGTGACACCGATTTGCCCTATTGCTGAGAGATCAGGGTAGGCAATTCCTCGGTAGAGGTAGAGTGTTGTCCAATAATGCATCGAAAGTACTATAGAGATATGGACTTAGGTGCATGATCCTTAGAGACAAGGTCCTGTAGGCTGTACCCAGAGTGCAAAGAAGCACATACTCTATCACATATACACCCACATCTATGTAGAAGTTAGCATAGTAATCCAAGGAGAAAACCATTCCAAGTCTAGCAAACCCATGCAACCCTAGGTCGTCCATCTAGAGAGTTTTCCCCCTTTAACCTTCTGTTTAGCACAACTCACTTACAACCAATCACACGCTACACACTTACATTAAAGCATTGCAATAGCTCTTACATAAATAGAGGAATTCATCTCCGTTCCCTTGGGATTTCGACCCAGTACTTACCGGTTTTTACTTGCGACCACGTACGCTTGTGTGCGGAGGCTTCAGTGCTTGCACTTAGGTTTTCTGGTCAACAAAGACTACTTATTTGAGAGTGTTGTGAGCCTTTACCTCGTTGGTGAGCACCTCTATTTCCATGTGAAATGGTAGCATGATTTAGGATTCCTAGATGAATCTACATACTTACTTTTTAAGTGGTTGGAATCCTTGGTGTTAGTATGAATGACTTGGTTGTAGTGCACCTTTGCATGCTTAAGCGGTGAGGGAAAAGAGATTAACCTCCTGGAGGGAGCTGAGCATAGGGTATTTAATACCAAAATAAGAGTTGCACTTTATGGAGAGTGAGTTCGGTGTGGATTACATGAGTGGGTTGCACCTCCTAGTAATGAAGGTGGTATGCAGAGTGGGTTGACCAAGTAAAGGAAAATGGGTTAGAGTTAATAACCATCTCACTGCACCATGAGCTCTCACATTTTATCTTTCTGGCTTACATGCAGGTTAAGTGGTGAGTAGAGGTATTAGATTGAGTGAAGAAGAAATGGTTAAATCTTAATGAGTTAGAATAGTGAGATGAGTCAATAAGCTCATTCGTTTAAACATTGACCGTAACCATAGGTGCATGAACAATTTTAAACACTAGCTAGGAGATGATTAGCCATTAGGCTCAATGGATTCTCTTGGCTTTGATGGGTCAACACTTAGTGCGGGTTGTGGCCCTCTTCAATGATTAGTTAATTTATGGCCTGATTCATAAAAGGCAAAAGGAGATTTTAAAGAGATTGAAACTAACTCTCTTGAAGTTGAATTAATTAGTTGACCTAATATGGTTAGGTAGGGTCTGTGACGCCGGGCAGGATAGTGATTAACCTGCAGGTATGGTAACCAGAGGATTGACAAAAGAACAAGCAAGAGGGAAGACAAACCAAGAAGAAAGTCTTTGAAACTTCAAAAGAAAAGTATTATTCAATAATCAATGACTAAAATTCAACCCACAAGCCGAGTTTAAATAGCTTCAAAAAACTAACCTAGAAACCTATCTTCTTATCCAAATTTGCCAAAATCTGCAAATTTTGGTTCAAAACAAAAACATATATAATTTTAAAAGAATTAAATTGGCATACGAAGTATTACCAAATATAGAAAAAAAGAACACCGAATAAAGAAGAAAAAATGGGGAAAATAGTGGAATTTGAGGATGAAGGAAAGGTCCATCGAGAATAGCTGGGTGGACCTCACATGCTTTTCGAGACGAGCTTTCCGAATTTGGGTTGAGCGGGCGAATCCGATGCCTGTAGCCAAAGTTATGGCCAAAACAACGAACCGTATCAAAAATTGTTCCGCAATCACAGGATTAGCTAGATCACCTTCAGCCTTTACATTTATCCGCCAATTCGTGATATGCTAAAGTCCGCATGATACAATCAAATAGTTCAGCATCGTCTGACTTGGGTTCTCCTGCATCAGTCGGCCCGGGTTAGAAAGAACTCATCCTCAAGTTCTCGGTTGGGTCCGTCAACTCCACATAGCAAGGACTCAAATGTTTCACATTGAAGACATCTAAAGTCTTCAAGTTACTGGGTAGGCGCAGCTTATATGCATTGTTATTATTCTTCTACAACACCTCACATGGTCCGATCTTTCGCTCCTTGAGTTTGTTATACTCACCAATAGGAAAACAATCATGAGTCAGTATTGCCCAAACAAAGTCACCCTCGTCAAAAAGTGTCTAGCGGCGATGGATGTCTGCCCTAGTCTTGTATTTGATATTGCTCCTATACATGGCGTGCTTCACGTGCTCATAGACACTCTGGAGATGTCCTCTAATCTCATCGGCTCGGGGATGAACACGCCTCACCCGTAGAATAGGGGATAAATCAAGTACTCCGGATGGGTTCCGACCGTAGACAACCTATAATGAGCTCAAACTGGTAGTCCGATTCTTCGATCTGTTGTCGGCAAATTCAGCTTGAGGTAATGCCAAATCCCACTGCTACAGTTTAGTTCCAGCCAGACACCTCAGAAGGTTTCCCAAACTCCGGTTCACCACTTCGGTTTATCCATCCGTCTGGGAGTGATATACACTACTAAAGTTCAACTGTGTCCACAATTTCCCCCACAAGCTATTCCAGAAGAGGTTGACGAACTTGGTGTCACGATCGGATGTGATGGAGCGAGGGACACCATGCAAGAGGACAACCTCTCAAAGGTAAAGATGGGCAATATTGGTAGCATCCATCGTCTTCCGACAAAGTACGAAGTGGGTCATCTTGGAAAATCTGTTAACCACCACAAGAATAGAGTCCGAGGCCCACTGGGTACGAGGAAGGCCCAGAATAAAATCAATGCTGACATCAAGCCAAGGACCTTCAGGGACTGATAAGGGAGTGTACAGGCCTGCGTTGGTGAGAACTCCTTTAGCCCGCTGGTACACAAAGCAACGCTCCACAAAGTGAGCCACGTGGCTAGACAACTTCGGTCAAAAAAAGTCAACAACTATGAGGGCGTAGGTCTTATCACGACCAAAGTGCCGCTCGTTATGGAGTTCGCTCATGATCTGTTGTCGCAATGAACAGTCAGGGATATACAGCTGTAGGCCACGAAACAGGTAATCGTTATTCACAATAAAATCGTGAAGATGCCCATCAGTTACTTCCTAAAGTATCCACCCGAAGGAAAGATTAGCCGTATACATATCTGTGAAGGCTTTAAACCCTGCAACTTTGGCACTCATTGTGGTGAGAAGAGAAGTGTTGCGGCTCAGGGCATCTGCTACACGATTGAGGCTTCCTGTTTGATTCTTCAAGGTAAAGGTGAACTCCTGCAAGTACGCCACCCACTTAACATGCCGCTTGCTCAGTTTGTGTTGGCCATTGATTTACTTCAAGGCCTCATGGTCGGTGAAGAGGATAAACTCCTTCTGTATGAGGTAGTGGTGCCAATGCTTCAGAGACTTAACTATTGCATAGAACTCCAAGTCATAAGTGGAGTTTTTCTTCTTCAACACCCATAGCTTCTCCCTGAAGAAAGCTACCGGTCGTCTTGGCTGGCTAAGAATACCTCCAATGCCAATTCCGGATGCATTATAATTGACCTCGAATACCTTGTCGAAGTCTGGAAGTGCTAGAACTGGTGCTTCAGTCATCTTCTGTTTGACCAGGTCGAAGCTAGTTTCGGCCTCACCCGTCTACTGGAAATCACGCCCCTTGAGACACTCTGTGATGGGGGCAATCTGCGTGCTAAAGTTCCGGATGAGTCGTCTGTAGAACTAGGCCACCCTATGGAAGCTTTGAACATCATGCAAGGTCCTCAATCTGGGCTACTCCAAGATTGCATCTATCTTTGATTTATCTGCATGAACACCATCAGTAGAAACAACAAAGCCAAGGAAGGTCACAGAAGTGGTAAAGAAGGAACACTTCTTTCAGCTCCGTTCTCCGCATCTCAAATACAGCGCGAAGGTGGTCAAAGTGTGAGGACCAACTTGGATTATAGATGAGGATGTCATCGAAATAGACCACCACAAACTTACCCATAAATAGTTGTAGAACCTAGTGCATGAATTGCATGAATGTGCTGGGGGTGTTGGACAGCTCAAAAGGCATCACCATCCACTCGTACAGTCCATCCTGTGTCTTGAACGCCGTCTTCCACTCATCTCCAGGCTGTATTCTGATCTGGTGGTATCCACTCTTTAGGTCTATTTTTGAGAAGAGCTTTGAACCAGATAGTTGATCCAACATGTCGTCCAGGCGGGGGATGCGGTAGTGGTACTTGATGGTGATTTTGTTTATTGCTCGGCTGTCTACAGAAATGCACCATGAGCCATCCTTCTTTGGCACCAACAGGGCTGGAACTGCGCAGGTACTCATACTCTCTCGGATGTAGCCTCTCCTTAATAACTCCTCCACTTGCCGCTACAATTGCTCAGCCTCCTTGGGGGGACTGAGAGGGTATGCTAGTTGGTTCGGCAAGCTCGATCCTGGGACAAGATCTATCTTGTGTTGGATGTTCCTCATAGTTGGGAGTCCCATGAGAAGTTCCTCTAGCATCAAGTCCGCGAACTCTAGGAGCAACTGCTGCACCCCTATTGGCAGATCTGGATCCATGTCCATGGCACTATCCATGCAAGGTAGTAATGCATAGACTATATCTCCTTGCTCGATCCCGCTTAAAAACCTGGACATACAAAGTAGGTTAGTATTTGTTACCGGGGTAGGAGGCTTTTCTTCCCGGCGGGGTGCCAACAAGATCCTTTTCCCCTTGATGCTGAGGGAATAAGTATTTTTCCTTCCATGATGAACTACGCTCCGATCATACTGCCATGGTCGCCTCAGTAGTAGGTGACAGGCATCAATTGACACGACGTTGAACCATGCATTATCAAAGTACCTCTGCCTAATGGAGAAAGATACGAGACATCGTCGATCTACTTTTACCTTTGTGCCTTTGCTCAGCCATGATAGATTGTAGGGCTTCAGATGACGCTCCGTCTTCAACTGTAACTTCTGGACAGCGTCTTCTGACACCACGTTCTCACAACTATCACTGTTGATGATCACCTTGCAAACCTTATTGGCCAGTACAGGTGGTGTTGAAGATGTTGTTTCTCAGCCAGTTATCCCTTGAATCATCCTTGGGTGCCAGCAGGCTCTTACGAACGAGAGTCTCATGGTCATCCCCAATCAGCACAGCACCAACCCCATCATTATCACCTCCATAATCATCATAACTAGTTCCTTAGCCTCCTCAACCTCGCATACCTCGAGGTTCATCATAACTAGCAGGTTTCCGACAATAGGGTGCTTTAAGCCCCTGCTCACCATATCGATAACAATGAACAACAGAGTTAGAACTATCTAACGTTGGTTGCTGGACCGGGTGTGGTGCCTGTGGGCAAGCAGGTCGACTACTCTGATCGCTCCTGATTTGTGGTCTTCTATTTTGCTATTTTTCAACAGCGAGAGCGCACTGGTATGCCTCTGAAACAATCCACAATGTGTGTAGACAGAGAACATCCTGCAATGGTTGGCGTAGACCTCCCAGATATTGAGCCACCAGTTGCTCCTCTATCTCAGATAAGTCATTCTGTGCGATCAATTGGTAGAAGTCCTCTGTGCACTCATCTTCCAATCTTGTACCTTGCCTCAACGTATGAAGCCGTTGAAACAAGGTCTGGGTATAATCGAAGGGGAGGAAGTGCCCTTTCATCTTCTTTTTCATCTTCTCCCAATCAACGATCTTCGATTTGCCTTATCGATCTCATGAACGTCGCAGCTGCTCCCACTACGCAGATGCTCGGCTCTTCAACTTGATGGTAATTAGCTTCACCTTCAGACGATCGGGGACCTCCTTATACTCAAATATCCTCTCTACCTCATTCAGCCAGTCGATGAAGACTTTAGCATGTAGTGTTCCAGTAAATTTGGGCAACTCCACCTGAAAGCCGAGATCTCCATGACATTCCTCTCATGTACGGTGCTATTTAGATTGCCCACGTCGGGAATAGGGGTTGATGAAGTTGGAGTCAGAGTCATGGTCTGAAACCTCACGATCCTCCAAATCTCACACCGCCAACCGTTGGGTCAAGTCCACGACTTGTCTTTGTAGATCCTTGTTCATTGCTTCCAAGGCGATTGGGTCTTGGAACTGGCCTTCCTTTGCCAGAACATGTGCACTATGTCGACCATAGCCACCACAACCTCCAACCATTGATGTTGATGCCACATGAAGAAGACATTCTCTGATACCAACTGACGCCCGGCAGGATAGTGATTAACCTACGAGTTGTGGCAACCAAGGGATTGACAAAAGAACAAGAAAGGGCGAAGACAAAAAGAGAAGAAAGACTCTGAAACTTCAATGAAAAAGTATTATTTAATAATCAATGACTAAAATTCAACCCACAAGCCGGGTTTAAATAGCTTAAAAAAAACTAACCTAGAAACTCATCTTCTTAGCCAAATCTGCCAAAATCGGCAAATTTTGGTTCAAAACAAAAACTTATCTAATTTTAAAGAACTAAACAAATCATATAACTTCTAAAAATCAAATCAGATTCCAATTCTATCCTAAATTGGCATACGAAGTATTACCAAAAATAGAAAAAATACTGAAAAATAAAGAAAAGATGGGGAAAATAGTGGAATTTGAGGATAATGGAAAGGTCCACCAAGAAAAGCTGGGTGGATCCCACATGCGTGTCAAGACGAGCTTTCCGAATTGGGGTTGAGCAGGCGAAACCAATGCCTGTAGCCAAAGTTATGGCCAAAACACCGAACTGTGTCAAAAATTGTTCCCCAATCACAGGATTGGCTCGATTACCTTCGGCCTTTACGTCGGTCCTCCAATTCGTGATATACTAAAGCCCGTATGGTGCAATCAAATAGTTCAGCATCATCTGACTCAGGTTCTCCTACATCATTATGATAATAATTAAACACCACCATATTTGTAGACATGTTGAGTACATGCTTAGGGAAATATTATAACCTCGTAAACATACTAAAACTAGACTCTACTTATCAGACACTGACGTAGAGCGTGAGCCACGACGAAAGGGAGATACGGAATGACTTTGGATATATCTTCAATCTATGCAAGTACCACTGCACTCCTTTTATTAGATATTTGTTGATGAATGTGTCATGCCTCCTTGATGCTTGGATTCATTCTGTTATATGTATACTTGTTTCATTGGGCGTTTGTGATTCCATGTTTGTGCACATATCCTTGATTCCCTGATTAATTGCTTGTATACTTGATATATACCCGCTGAGCATGTTTATTCGTTGACCAACACTTATCCGTGGAGACACATGAGCCAGTGCATTGGCCAAGTGAATGTGCGTTAGTTATCTTGTGGTTGAGAATTGTCCAGGTGCAGTACAGATGTTCAGGGCCGAGGATAACCTGTTCATCTAGCATTCCTTGTTAGATGGACGATACTCTGGTCGTCTCGTATTCCTTGTCAGTGGGATGAAGCACTGGCCGTGTACGTACGTGTTATGGAGGTAGCGCTACCGAGCTGTCGACTGAGTCGATGACGGTTTCAGCCGTGTTTTTCCCGGGGAGAGGACTTGTGAGTTGTTGGATCACTTGCCATGATCAGGCGTATGGTATGTTGCTTGAGGTTTGGATTCTCCTACTACATTGTGATTGCGTGTTCTTGGTAGGACTGAGATCCTTATCTCCTTGGCTTGTCATGGATTTCTTGTTTATGTGTGTGTGGATTTGAGACCCTGTTATTTGATGCGATCACTGGCTTGTTTAAATTTTCTCGGATCATCTCTCTTTGATTCATATTATTATTCATGAGGCATGATTTATTATATCTAACGGGTACTTGCTGGGCTTTCCTTACAAAAGCTCACCCACTTGTTGACTCATCTTTTCAGATCCTGAGGAGTAGCCGTTGTGGGACTCGGGAGTCGTGAGTGGATTTATGGCATTACAGAGGTTGGCTACCTCTTTTCTTGTCATATGTGAGAACATGTTATTATAGGTTCCCTTGTAGGAACTATATATGATGTGACTGTAGGGTCTGCATACCCTTAGACTTTACTTCCGCTGTGTACTCTTTTGTGAGACACATTATGTTATGTCTATTTTTATTCCGTTGTGTATAGTTTATGTGTGATTGTTGATCACAGAGGCTTCGTATTCGGGTAGGGCCCATCCATATTCAGGTATGGTTGGTCTGTTGCATGCCCATGGGCCCGGGATTTTGGGGTCGGGGCATGACAATGGTACTGTAGCAAAACACTGTAGCATACAGGGCCATATGGGACCGTATGGATGCTCGTATGGCCTTATGAAAAATCAATGTTTTCACTTCTCCAAGTTTGTACAGGCCATGCAACCCCGTACACTTTTCAGGATGGCTCAGACGACCCCGTATGGGATAGGGAGAAATCAGGGAGAGTTTCTTCAATCCATACAGGATTATACCACCCCGTATATACCCAAATGGACTCCAAAAATACTTCATTTTGTCTTCAAATCATCGTCAAAAGCCTCAATTCTCTCAGGATGTCTCTGATGTGCCATGTTTATCAAAAAGATCACTTATTAAGCACTAGTGGGCCACATTTTCACCAAATGGCTTACAAAATATACATGAATGATATATAAAATTATGGCCAATTAAACACTTATCAAGAAGTCTAAAGTTTACAAGAGAAGCTGATGAGGAACAACAACACCCAGCATATACAGACTTTGATGATGAAAGCATGAGATGACTGCATTCCTATGGAGTAGGAAGCCAACAAGGGCAATCTAGCAATCATTGTAGGAACCCTCCTAGGAATATGACATCTATCTCATGTGTCACAAAAGTGACATTTAGGTTTTTGTAATCCTTTAAGTATTATTAATGAATGTGGTTTATCCACCATTTCAAAAAAAAAAAGTGAAATATATTTTATAATTTTTTTTTCACAAGTAATTTAATGCATTCACTATTTGATTAACATTTTCAGTATAAATTGGCTATTCTGCAAGGAAAACATATTATTTTTGTTGATTAATGTCATATTTATAAACATAAAAAAATGGGGGTAGTGTATTCCACAGCTCATCCTTGAGATTTTGCTTATAGATAACTGAAAAATAAAGCTATAGTTGGTATTTTTATGAATTTGGAAAATTTGAAACTTGATGGCTTTTTTTTGTGAATAGGAGAAATTTTTGGGGGTAAAAAGGACAAAAAAAGAAAAATAGACCCACCTTATCAACAATGATTGATTATAATATATAGTGAGATATTTCAAATAAAAAAATTAGTATATAGTGATTACAATTGTGAGGAAATTCCAAAAATCTTCATATTGGATATTTGTAAATATTGGAATCTTTAGGGGGTAGTGGGAAAAAAAATAGAGCTTAAGATATTTAGGGAATCATGGTAAATTCTAAGATACCTTGCTACAGTAGCCAAGGCCTTTTGCCTTACAAGTGCAACTTAGGGTAGTTGTAGGTGCTTGGTAGTAATGTTTTTAGGTGCATGGTGTGGTGCTACAGATGCCAAGGCATGCCAAGGCACAAGGTACCATGGAAGGCCCCGGGAATCATGTGTTTACAAAGTCCTACAATCATTTTTATAATATATATATATATATATACACACATGGAGGGATAATAAACAACAAAAGAAAAAAAGAAAGAAAGGAAAAAAAGAAAAAAAAACAACAACAACAAAAATATGATATTGTAAACTTCAAAATTGTTTTCCAACAGAAACAATTCAAAATTCAAAGTAGAAGTTAGAGATGTCAACCGGGTTATGATGTCTGGACCCGACACAAATAGCCCTTGCTAAACATGGCCCGAAACTATAGCAGTCAGACTATGTGAAGGCACAACCCATGTATGGGCCCATATTAGGCCAGTCCCTACAACCCGCTGGCCAGCACAACATACAGCTCGTGCATGCCATGATGGCTTAGGCAGATGTGTGATTGCGGCCAACATAGTAACCTAACAGGTTAAACTAGCCCTCACACTAAAATGGTCCGTCAGGCTTTTTTATTTTTTAAAATCTTTTCAAATTAAGAAATATTTATAGTGTTAATTAACAAAAGATCCCTCAAACTTTCACAAATCCATAAAAAATCTACCAAAGTTTGGAGTATCCAAAACATCCCTCATTTTTGAAACTTTGACTTTTTAAACCTTCCATCCACTAACAGAGTTACTTTTGCTCATGTATGACAAAAATGCCCTCCAAAGCATTGATTGAAAAATGTTGTCAAAGCTGGCCCCCAGTGCATGCATTTAAAATATTGTGAGAAAATAACATCCAATATTATGAAAATGCCCCCAAAAATATGCATTTAAAAGTTTAAAACAATGTGGTGACTAGGCCCACCAAAGGCATGGATTTAGAATAATGTTGGTAAATAATATTCAATATTACAAAAATACCCTACAAGGCACACTAGCAGCTAGGGCGGTTGCAATCCAGAGCAGGCCATTGATGCACCAGCTCCGACGCCTCCAACTGAACAACTGGCTCCTCACACGTATCATCACCTCCCACGGGTAAGCTGGTGAAGAAAATCTCCCCGCCGCAGTCTGCACATGGTGACCCGGTCTTAGTTTGCGCAGGTCGTTGGCCTAGAAACCCTCCAGAGAATAAGAAGAAGACTTCCCGCGATGCCAAAACATTGAAAGATGTTGACGATAACGATATTGTCATGCTTAGCAATGTAATCGAATCACTGAAAAAATAGAAGCACGGAAAGCCCAACCGGAAAGACGACACATGGGTCGTTGAGCTAATAACCATGGACAATGAAGTTCCGATCACGTTCAATTGTCAACAAATAACCACCGACCATACATACCTCAGTGCCGACGGACTCTGAACCACAAGAGACCCACAAGAAACGACTGACCGCCGACGTTGAGCCATCGATTGCCTGCAAAGAACCACTAGTTTTCTCAACTGAACAACCACTTTCCCTCGCCCTGTCACCGACCAAGGATCCTCCACTATGGGGAGAATAACTTCAGAAAGCAAGCGTCACTTGGTCCCCTACTGAAATCGCTTGATGGAAATGAGATACTTCGGCTTTCCTTTAAGTTTGTCAGCGTTAAGTTTTGGAAATTCATGTTTAATATAGTAAGTTCTCGTTTAATATAATGACTTCCCGTTTAGTGTATGTGTTTTCGTTTAATATCTAAAGATGAATACCCGTAAGAGCAAAACAGCTAAAGATGTTGACCGCAATGCAACCGTGTTAGTCGATATTGATAACAACGAAATGGTCACCCTTGGTAGCATAATTCAAACGCTACAAAAATGCAGAAAAAAAACCCACATTCCTTGTACCCACTGCTATCTCTGAAGCACTAGCGACCGCCACCCAACGACTGCCTACTCCCGAAGCTCAACCACCCCTTGCCATCAATGAACGACCTACTGCTCATACAGATTTACCGGTCGACTCCGTCCCTGTACCCACCGCTAGCTCTGAGGCACCAACGACTACCGACCACTAATTGTCTACTGTCGTCGCTGAACCATCCATTGCCACCGTCATAGATCTGCCGACCGCGGTGAGTGAACCGTCGACATCTTGCTCTTAACAATTGAAAGCATGAAGTGAACTGCCGTCGACACCCATTGAAACGTCCTGCCGGTTTCATGCGGCTGGAAGAACTAGAGCAAGCAGCAATTGGATAGTATCTCAACAACATAACTGACAAATAAGCTCTCCGTTTGTTCATTAACAAAATTTTCGCTGATTTATTTGGGTTTTTGTTTAATATTATGAGTTTCCGCTTAACACTCTTAGTTTCCGTGTAAACTTATGAGTTTTCGCTTAATATTATGAGTTTCCATGTAAGATTTTTCGCTTAATTTAGGGGTTTTCTGCTGAAAACTTTTGGTTTCCGTTTCACAAGTCGTTTACCACCTAGGACCATCTTATGGAAGAACGAGTGGTCATTCACAACTCGGGATCATCTATACACACTACTCGAGAGAAAGAATATGGTTCCCGATGATATCATGGACTTTAAACGGAAACAACAGACAATAAGCGGAAACACATATATTTATGCGGAAACATGAAATACAAGAAATACAAGAAATATAAAATGGAGGATTGACACGCTGACTTGTTGGTTGGTTCATCCAAAAGAAGACATGATATTTATGACAATAATGAGGAGCTGGAGGGCATGCCCACCGCCTCTTCAACGGTATCAACAATGAGGTCGATGGCAGTGCTGTTAAACACGTGGTATATGTGGCACATACACTGAAAGTCCACCTCAGTAAAATTTGGGCAAACAGTTTGGTGTGCATCCTGTGTGACAAACTTCACCTTTACCTGAAAAACTTTAAGATCCCATCGCTGACATATCTCAACTAGTATTGACGCCCAAAGTTCAACATGGTAAACTGCAACACTCGTCCTTCCCCCTTGTATCTGGCTCTTACACAAAAAGTCTCCATTGACAACCTGCAGTAAGAGCTTCTTACATTAGCATGGTTTTAAACTGCACAAGATATGGAAAACTTCTTTTGGAAAAACTAGAAAAGAACTCACGACGAAGGTGAATGTTTCATTGACTAGCCTTGGGTGGTGACTCACCGAGGAAGAGATGGATACAAAGCTCGTCACACCGGAGAGCAAATGGATCAAAATCTAATGAAGAAGAAGATTAGAAGCTTGCTAAAAAAGAAAATTGGTGAAGAAGAAGATCAGAAGCTTGCAACAAAAAAGCTGAGAAAAAGTACAAAAAAGTATGTGAAAAGATGACAAAAAAGTGATGATGTGATGGGTGAAGTACAAAATTCAAAACGTATGACATGATTTGGAGGGAAAATTCTCTCCAAAAGAATGGGCAAAGATGGTATTTAAACAAAAACTAACAGACGGAGTAATCATCAGAGGTTGAAAAATAACTTTATAGAAAAGGAGGGACTGTCTGGGAAAGTTTAAATGTCAGAGGGACTGTTGGAGAAGTTTGAAACTTTTCAGGGACCTAAAAATAATTTTCCCATATTTATATTAGTTATAAAATTATTATATTTGAATATTTGGAATTTTGAGGTTTTATGGGATTTTTTGGATTTTTTTAAATTTCCAGATTTTAAAAAAAAAAATTCAAGACTTTTTTTAAAAATTTTGATGTTTTAAAAAATAAATAAATTTGGTGGACAAAAGCTGCCTGACACAGACTTAGGGTGTGTTTGGTTGGCGGAAGTGTACAGAAGTGACGGAAGTGTAGAAGTGGCACTTCCATGGAATTCTGGGTTCCATTTGGAACTCTGAGTTTCTGGTGTTTGGTTAGCGGAAGTGAAGAGCCACTTCCGTACACTTCCGTTGTTTGGTTTGCGGAAGTAGAGTTTTGGAATTCTGAGTTCCACACTTCTGGGTGTTTGTTTGGTGGAATTGTGGGGTTGTGGTCACCACTTCTGGAGTTGGTGAGGTTACCCCTATTATATAATTTGAGATAATAAAATGGGTCTATTTTAATAAAATGTTATAGTTTAAGTTTAATCTCAATTATTTTACTTAACAAATTTATTTCATGTACCAAAACTTTAAATTGTTATTATTTTTTACAGTTAGTTCCATTTTAAAATTATGAATAATAGATTCCTCAATGTGTTGGATGGAAATTCAGATGAAATAATATTTACAGTTAGTTCAATTTTAAAATTATGAATGCAAGATTTACACTACAATTCATAACAACAATTCAAAACAAATACATAAAGGATTGAAGAACTCAATACATAAGTTGAAACTCAATACATATACAAGGACTGAAGAACTCAATACAAAAAATAAAAACAAGAGACCTGATTGACTGAACTCATAGATCAACACTGTCTATTGAAAACTAACAACAATCTATCCCTCTGATATAATAAAAAGGCAGTGAAATCTCAGCATGGGATTTGGGAAGTGAACCACTGCATGACATGGAGAGGGGCCTTTATGAGCTCAATGGCCAACTCCACCAAAGACAGCCACGCTTGAGGCAGCATGGACATATACAAGACAACAGTAACCTGATCATCAGTAAGAAAAGATCATCAACAACTGAAACCAAGAATTCAACAGCAAAGAACAAAAATTTCTGAAGCACAAACAAACTCCTTACATCCAGAAGCACAAACAAACAAGAATTCAGAAGCACAAACAAACTCCTTACATCCAGAAGCACAAAAATTTCTGAACAAGTTTAGCAACAAACTCCTTCACATCCAGAAATTCCTGAACAACATTCACATTTGCCTCCTTTTGTGTATGCTATTGATAAATCTGAACAAGTAAAGCAACAAGCTCCTTTAATATCCAGAAGCACAAAAATTTCTCATTCAAATAACCCAAAACAATAGAACAAAGTATTACATAATAATAAAAGGTCCAAAGATAATGAAACTAATGTACTTAGGAACATACAAAGCAAACAAGTAAAAGGGATAAAGTCCTACAGAAAAAAGCCAAGTTATATAAGAAAAAACCAGTTAACAATAAAAGCATAAAAGTCTGAACCATTCAATCCTTTCAGTCAATGCGGTCCAAGTATCTCCTGATCCACAACTGCCTCATGTCCATATCCTTGACCATGAATCTCCTTCCTTCTTTCTCGTGTTCGTCCAAATAATCAAAAACAGCATCCAGTGTAAGTTTGTCATAACCCTCAACCTCCATTACTCGTTTATGCAAATACTCAGATGTAGGAGTTGGATGCTTAATTGCATCAGCTACGTCTTTCACTGTGCTAATCAAATCAGGCATCATTCCTTGGATTTCAGAATTGCTCGTACGCTTCGTACGCTTCGTCCTCATAGTATTCCAATTTGATGTTGTTCCAACAACAGGAGGTGTATTATTACCATCTTCTTCCTCCTCACTGTTGTCAGTTGGCATTGTGTGTGCATCCTGAACATTCATGTCATCATTTTCTAGCCCAGCAGCAAAATCAGAAAACATTGATGTGGCATACAACCCGGTGGCATGATCATCCCCACATATAATCCTAAGCCCTTCGTAATTTTCTATGGGCTTGTTTATATACGGTTTTGCAGCTGGATGGGCCTGCATTATTTTGGAAATGAAGAAGTTCAGAAGCAATGAAAAGGTTCACACTTGCAGAACAATCAAAAGCAATGTATAACATAGATATTAAATCAACTTACATCAGTGTATGTTTTGCATACAATAGGGTCGAGGATGATCATTTTGATTTCATCATTCCAACCTGCACCGCTTAATTCCCTCGCCTTTTTAATCTCCACATACCTTGCCTTCAGTGTCCTATAATGGTTTTCCACATTTTCCGTACTATAGGTCTCGTTGAACCGAGCATTAACTGCTGCTGCAGCGCATGCAAAGGCAGATCTTTTGAATGTTTTGTCACATTTCAAGCCTTTGTTAACTTGCTCGACTAACACAGGAATTAAGAAGTTGGTGCATTCAGCTTTCCAACGCTTGTTTTTTGTTCCACGTTTTGTTGGCCTAGAAGTACCAGTATCTCTATCAGCGTTATCACTGTCCATTACCCTTAATTTTAATCCAATACCTTTGATTAGTTCCATGGAAAATTAATAAACATTTACAAAGTTTATATATGAATACATATCAATGGTAGGGATATTCTTTTCATTTCTAAGAGTAATTATATCACAATAACTACAAATGTACAATACAAAGAATTAATTAAGTTCATAAACAAAATACTGTAAATCCCTTGGTTCACATATTTAGAAAAATCTGAGAATTCATAAGACTTCTTACCTACACATCCCAGAATGCATCTAAAACATCTCAAGAATCACCCCTTTAATTCTATCTTCCATTCAACTGGCAGTGAGCATGTTAAGTAAACCTTTTATGGACCAGTCAAGGTTCTACAACAAAGATTCACGAACAGATCTACTGAAATCAAAGGCTATTGATCAAATTCTGGAATTTCAGAACTCAGTTTACACAGCAGCAGTAGTGGACATTCATGAATTTACATGAAATGAAACCACAGGATATAGGCACAAGAACAGAGGGCTACTTAACTCATAACAACATAAAAATAGGTTCCTCAAGGAACTGAAATCACAAGAATATCTATAATGTTACTGCAGCTTCAATCCTCCTTAAGTAAATGTATATATCCACCCTTCATAATATTGCACTATCATAGGAAGAGGTAATTAACAAATTTGACTCATTTGAGGGAGTCAATGCCATATTATGCTCAGAAACCTCCAGTAAATGGTTTGCTTCCTGCTGTTGTTATATCTTAAAATCTTTAAAGACCATAACAGCACAAATTAGCAAAAAAATTTAAAGAAAACCAAGTAAACATGCGCCTAATTCATGTCTATCTAATGGTCAGTATGGTGAATTGAACTACATGATGCATGTATCCTATTTCAGCAGCAGAAAGAAAAGCTACTGTTAAACAAAAAGAAAGATTTGATATTGACTAATCAAATATTTGGAGTGAACCACACGATGTATCAATAATTAAGAGGAATATATATTGGAGTGAAGCTACTGTTAAACAAAAAGAAAGATAAAAGTGTTAGTAAATTAACTAACAGAACAATTAATCAAAGATAAAAGTGTTAAAAAGAAGAAGAAGAAGAAGAAGAAGAAAAGTAGTCTATCATATCAAGAAGAGTTTTACATCATTAATTATTACATGCATTGCAAAACAAAAGCACCAGAAATTCCCATGTCTGTCTCCTGTTAAAGCTCAGGGGGGGATTTCCTTTAGAAACACCTTAGTAAACTAACTAACAGAAAAAATCAAAGATAAAAGTGACAGTACTAGAGCTTGGGCCAAAAAGATAAACTAAGAAACAGACAGTACTACAGTTTAAACAGTACAGTGGTAAGGAATGCTAAGAAGTAATGTATTGTTGCCACATTACATTTGCAATCCTGTCCCTGATCTCAATCCATATCCTATTTTCTTCCCTTTGCTCTCGTTGGGATCTAGCTTGAGATGTGCTTATGACTTCCTCTTGCTCTGGGTTTTCCTCCTGTAAGATCCTGTCAAGAGTTTCCTCTTGTAAGATCCTGTCGTCCGGGTCAGCTCCAGCGATAAAATTATGTAAGACACAAGCTGCGAGCACTAGTCTAACTTGTGTCTTGAAGGGGAAGAACGGGCGTGACGTAAGAATCTTGAATCGATTCTTAAGGATGCCAAATGCCCTCTCAACCTTAGAACGCAAGATTGAATGCCTAAGGTTGAACAATTCCCTTGCGTTTGTTGGTGGACGACCACTATGTTCCTTTAAATGGTACCTAACCCCTCGATACGGAGCTATAAAGCCATTCATTGTTGTGTAACCCGCATCTACGAGGTAATATTTACCTACAACAAAGTATAACAGTTAAATATGTTCTAATTCCATGATACAAAGGAAAGCTAGGGCTACCTTCTATGAGTTTGAGGCCTTCAGGATATGGTCGTGATAAGGCATCCCTTAGGACAGTGAAATCATTAGCCGACCCTTCCCATCCAGCCAACACATAAGTGAATTTTAGGTCGGGATTCACAACAGCGAGCACGTTTTGAGTTGGGCCTTTTCGACCACGGAAACGTGGCAACTCTTCAGGGGTGACAGACGCATCAATGTGTGTACCATCTAACAACCCAATACAATCCTACATGCCCAAGAAACAAAGATTTAAATTCTTCATTCCATGACAAAGTCTAAAAGTCACCATTTCAAGTTAATTAAAAACTTACTTTGAAGTAAGGATACCAATTAGGGTTACTCGCTATTTCATGGTGGCAGGTAGGCCCTGGCGGATGCACAAAGTCATCACGGATGTGACAAATAGCACGAAGAACATTGTTGAAGTACCTACTAATTGTTTCTCCGGACCGGAGAAACTCAATTCGCATAGTCCTGTTCTTTATGTTATGGCCTATGATGTGTAGGAAAATAGCAACTTGTTCTTCCACTGATACATGTCTTGTGTCATGAAGCAAGTGCTTGTCACCCATGATTGAGGAGAGATACATGAACGGTCCTACGTCCATCCTAAGGTAGTTAACACAGTAGTCTTTCCCACTTCTTAATATGCGGTGCATGTGCCTTTTCCTAGTTAGATCCCGAAACATTGAAGGTTCGGTATATCTTATTACTCTAGGTTTGTCCAATTCTTCTAAGAGGAAGGCCACAATAGTGACAATTGTAATAAATGCAGCAATCACCCCCCTGCCTCTTGCACTTGTCACCAAATTATCCATCTACAAAAATTTGATGTATGTTTATTCTGTATTAAATGTCATCCAATCTACCTAGACTATCACACTTGTGCTTATAATGACAATTGGAGTATTAAATGACATTCAAGGAAAATGTTACTGCAGGAACAGTAAAAATATCACTCAAACATGTAATACTACTGCAATAACAGGTAAACATTCATTTAAACAAGTAAGAATAATCACCATTACAATAAACAAATATATATATATATATATATATATATATATATATATATATATATATATATATATATATATATATATATATCATGCATTTGACAGCATGAAAGCCCCTAAAAATAATGTATTATCATGAACAAATCAATGCTCAAGTTCATGGAAAAATTATATACAAATATCCCTCACTACAAACCCATGGCTGTTCATATATAAACTCATAAAACCACTTACAAGATCTTCCATGTTATTCCAGTGCATTTGTATTCATTAGTATCTTAATTTAATGTTTGTCAATCTCAACAAGTGAAACATCCTTCACAAAAACATAATATATAACAACAAATGAAAGCAAAAATAAATAAGGCTATCAACCAATAGAAACATAACAACTAGCTAGTGAAAGCAACAGACACTACACAAGCTACAAACACAGAAGGCACTTCATTATGAGGCTTTTTAGGTACCAAAACAAGTCATATAATTGTTCATAGAGAGTGTTATATATACTATATATAAAAAAGATATATTTACAAACATGAGCAAGCGATGGTTACCAAGTTATCCTATATATATATATATATATATATATATATATATATATATATATAAGCAATTCTGCAATTATTCAAACAAAAATCAGGAATCAGAAATCACATGCCAAAATTCAAGATCAAAAATCAGCATTCAGATACAAAAATCATAGAAACACACCCTCCAAATTAGTAGAAAAAAAATCTGAAATCCAAAAAAAAAACAAACAAAAACACAATAGAAGTATACAGCGATTTTTAAACCTAAAATAAAGAGAAAAGTAGAGAAATTAAAGAGATGAATATAGAGCCCATACCAGCGTTGATGATGAGTCAACGACGAGAGAGGATGTGGTGAAGCTTGGAATCGGGATGGATGCCCTAAAATAAGTCATGTGAAAAAAATTTCAGCTTAAACTACAATCAATCACAACAAATTATAAACCTCATCAAAATCTGAAACTTGGAGATCTCTATACATAAAACCCTAAAAACAAAGAGAATTGATGAAAACAAATAGGAAGGGGGGAAACCCTAAGAATTAACCTTTCTTTTCTGAGAGAAATCACCGAAAGGGATTTGCCCTAATCTTTGATGCCGATCGAGAAGGTCGGAACCAAACACTTGGAGATCGTTGGAGGAACTCGGACAAGAGAGGGTGATGATGACGGAGAAGAAGAAGATCTCAGCCGGGGGCAACGGAACAAAAGGCTTTGGAGCTCTCGGGGCGACTAGAGGTTCTCAGGCACGATGAGAAGAGAGAAGAGGTTCTGCACGATGAGAAGAGAGAAGAGGTTCTCGGGCTCATAGGAGGAGGTGACCGAACACACCCACGTGAACTCACGTGGGGGGTGTCAGACCGAAGTGTGACTAATGGTACACATGCAAAAATCACCGAAGTGCGACTTCGGCTTTTAAAAAGCAGAAGTCAAAACCTAGAAGTGGTTGCTTTTGGAAGTGTGAGTTCCGACTTCCATACGCACTACCGCAAACCAAACGCACCGAAGTGACAGAAGTGACTCCACTTCCATCACTTCGGTGCCCACTACCGTGAACCAAACACGCCCTTATTGGACCGTGCTGCCACGAGCATGAACAGTGCTCAATATGAGCTGATCAGTGTTATGCCATCTCGGGCCTATTTGAAAACTATAGTAAAAATATCTTTATTTTATTTATTTTATTTATAAAAATAAATAGACAACATAGAAAGAGTTTTAGATAGTAAGTGCCACTAATTTTTTCATATCCTTTAAAAGCCACCAGGGATATTGAATTTCTGATCATTTGATATAAAACAATTTAAACCCCATTGATGACACGAGGAAATGACCAATTTAGCACTACTTGGGTAAAAGGATAACCAAAGCATCATCACAAACTACCAACCTGTCACAGACCATGTAAAATCCAAGAAATTTTAAGGGAATAAATATGTTGAAATTTTTCTCACAAATTATTGCTTGTTAAATAATTTTTCCCTAGAAAGTTAAATGAGGAAAACTAAGTTAAAAAGGGATTTAAAACCCTAACTAGGGTCTTAGTGACCAGAAGGACTTGTTGGTAATTTCTAAAAGTCTGGGGAACTAAAAGATAATTGTTCCCTCTCACAGTCTTGGACCTGCATGTAACTTTGAAAATGTCTGGGACCTCTGGTAAATTTTCCACGAGAAAATCCTATAAAGAGAGGATGAACGGCTGAGATTAAATCATCTTGTGTCGTGCTACATCTCGAGGCGTTATAAAGGCTCACATGGAGCCACGTGTCGAGCCGCGATCTAATCCATCTGATCGTGGATCAGATGCGAGGCAAGGAGAAGTGGTTTGGCGGGAGTGGTCCCACGGTACGGGCTCACAGGAGCCACCCGTCTAGAGATGAGACCCCATCACGATACGATGAGAAGAGATCTGGCCGTTAGATTGTTTTAAATCCCAGCCTTTCATCCTAAGGCTGCTGGATACGAGGCAAGAGGGCTGATGTGGGGCTGTTGGATGCGATCTATTCAATCCCCGCCGTTGATCAACGGAGTAATGATCCCAAGGTACCGTCCCCACCATCTCTCAGCCGCCTAACGTCTCCAGCAGCCCCGCTTCTTCCGCCAGCCGTTACCGCGAGAAGATCGGACGTTGCCGGCGAGTAATACCACGCGAACGCCACCGTCTTTTCGCCTACTCATGCCTATAAAAGGGACAGCCGGGCCGTGAGTTGAGACAGCAAGCAACAGCGAAGAACTGTGGAGCTTTCTTCTCCGGCGCCGGTGAGCTAACAGAAGGGAGCTCGATCATTTCCAGCGGGCTTCCGAGCTCGCAGATCTTCGGTGGTGAGCGCAGGAAGAAGAGGAGGCCGAAAGAGGGAGAGAAGCTTCTACTCCTCCACAGCCTGCCAAGTTCGCCGGAAAGACAGGGAGCCTCCGCCTGACGCCGGGAAGCTTCTGGTGGGTGTTGTTTATCGTCTGCGATCTTCTCGGTAAGGTTCCTTTCTCCTCCTTAGGCTTAATAGAGTTCATGCATGCTTGGTGACGTCGGACCAAGCTCGTCGGAAAATAACCCGAGCTCGGCCGAGACAGTGGGAATCCAGAGGGGAAGGATACGCGGGAAGAAGGCTCCTAGGTGGCACCCGGTGAGACAGTGAGCTTTTCCAGGGGGAGAGCGGCCGGCTATGGAGAGCGTGCTCTCCGGCGAGGCTCGGGAGGGCGACGAAGTGAGAGAGAGAGAGAGAGTAACGAAGAAGGAGAAAGAATAAAAAGAAATAATAAAGATATTATTTTAATTAATTAATTCAGTAGTAATTAATTAGTTGAAATAGTTTTTGAAACTTTAGGAATGTGACAGTTATTTAATTAATTGGAAACTATGGAAGTGTGACAAATAATTGGTTAATTGTTTGTATAATTAAAATAGCTATATGGAACTTAGCAATGTGACAAAAATTAATTAATTAATTAACTAGTATGATTGAGAAAAATTCTATGAAACTATAGTAGTGTGACATATTGACTAAAGGTGTTATCAACCTAGGTAGTTTATGTCACTTGGATTTAATTGATTAATTAGATTGTGACATTGTTAATGTAACAAACTAAGGTATTTGTTCTATAATAATACCTATGTTAGAGGTATAATTACATTTGTGAGACAATAGTTTTGGTTGACAAACTAAAATAAGTTATGGAGAAAATAATTGAGAAAATTATTTAAATAGTTTGTTCATCATAATTAATAGTTAATTAGGTAATTAACTAGCTAATTATTTGATGAGACAAACAAAAAGGTGGGGCTTAGTTGTTAGTATGATACTTGCTTTGCCATATATATAAATATAATGGGTCAAGAAATTAGTCGATGATTTAAAAGGGGATTTAATTAAATCGGTGTAAGAATTAATTAATAAGTTGTATCTAGATATTTAGGTAAATAATATCTAGAACGAATAAACGATTTTCTTTTGATAACTAAGGTTGATTAACTTCGATTTATAGATTTAATTGAAGAACTAAGAAGAAAATCGGATATAATACTAATTATTTAACAAGGGGTTAAATAGTTATTTCAATAGAGACAAGGGGATAAGGAAGCCAAGTCGTTTCATGGGCTTAGTAGTGGGCCCAATTCGACTAAATTGACTAGAGGTGATCAAGTAGTATTCAGACCCGACAAATGAATGGAGAATTGACTGGGTTTGACCAAGATGGGTTTAGGGTCAACTAAGAGACATGAAAACTGGGGAATAAGGGTTAGTTACCCGGCAGAAGGTCTTTAGGACCCGTAAGTGGGCCTAGGCCCAACAGAGCCGGTAGACATGCATGTGAAACTAGAGACATAGACAAATATTGGAATCTTGATTCTAATAGAACCTTTGTATGCCAGATACTCTCGGGGGAGACGTAAGGCATTCCAAGGGACTCTAGGAAGACTCTTAGTCTCACCTGGAGGTAAGTACACTTGCCTAGTTCCCACCCGGTTTCGGGTTTTCTTGGACTTGCTTATGTTTTCTTATTACATGCCTTACTGTTGTCATACATGCTATTTGTATCTGTTTAAATTCCTGTTGAGCATGTATGTTTGTTTACGGGATGTTGGTATCCCTGTCTGCTATGGTCTACTGCCCGGACTCAGTGGAGCTAGGGAGCTCCGATAGGGGAATGTTCAGGGACAGGACCCCCTGACATTTCTGTTTGCCTTGCCAGAGAGGCAATTCTCTGGTGGTCTTACCTGTCAGTGGGCATGGTACACTGACCGTGTTAACACGTATGAGAGGTAGTTCTACCGACTTGCGACCGGAGGGTCGAACGACCAGAAGGTCGTGCTTACAGCAAGTAGCTGGACATACTGGCCGGGAGTGATCCTTGAGTTTTCTTTGAAACTCATCACAGAGCCCGAGGGCTTCTGTATCAGGGGTCGAACCTTTGGATTGTTTCTGGTAGACTCCTATGGTTGTGTTACTTGGTATTGTGACCTCATTGTTTTGACATATTGCTTATTTATGTCTATGAGACCCCGCAGAGGTACTTACTGGGCTTTCCATTCGAAAGCTCACGCATTTTTGCTCTTTCTCTATTCTACAGATTCCGAGGTTTAGAGGGAGGAGCTGGAGAGAGGACGATAGGAGATCCGAGGTCTGGGAGTCTCCTTTTTCCTATATTTTGTGAGCTTTACTATGTGTAGGACCCGTATAAGGACCAGACTAATATAGGGCCTATGGACCCTGATGACTCTATGTTCTTTTGAACTCGAGGTTATTTTATATTATGGATTGTTATCTGCTTATCATTTTTTTAGGCCTTGTATTTGAGTTGAGTTTGTCTCTGCTTGAATACGGCCGGTCTGTTGACGCGCTCGAGGTCCCGGGATCCGGGTCGGGGCGTGACAGACCAACACCTAGCATTCAGCCAGTGGTGAGAGTTTCAATTGCATCATGTCGCAGAGCGACTGGTAAGTCGGCTCAGAGAGATGTAGAGCACAGAGTGGGCCGAGAGAACCCACTCCATGCTTTGTTAGAGAGCAAAGTCGAGTAAGAGAAACAGTACCCGCCAATCAACCGAGCACAAAACCTGCTAGTGTTGAGAGAGTCACGCGCCACAGGCTCGCACATGAATGCCAGAGTGAAGCAGTGTGGTCTGTGCAATGACTGAATAGGGTACCATCCAACCCACTAGTTTAGGCAAGCCATCCAAGCAAGAGGAAGAGGAGAGGAGATATTTTGAGTGAATCTTCTCTTCTGGGGTAAAATTTTTGATAGGACACTTAATTATGACCTAATTTTTTTTTGGATACCGAACTTTGATTTGTATCAAAAGAGGCACTTAACTTCGATTTTATTTCAGCAAGCAATCACCCGAAAGATTCTAACGCCCATTTGTTGACGTGGACGCCGAAAAAGCCCCGTGATGCAGGAGGAATTGAATCAGATGATGTATTTTAATCATGTGGCCATAACTTTGACTACGGGTATTGGAATCGTGCATATGACCCCAATCTGGAGAGCTCTTTTCGGTGCGCACACCATAGTCACCAAGATAGGCTCGGTGGATGTCGTCTTCAAATTCAAATCCCATTATTTTCTCACCAGATCGCCGTTTATATATTTTTAGCTAATTTTAGTAATAAATAGTTTGTCAAATTAGGAAGTGATTTGAATATGATTTGGTCTAGATTTGTGACTGATTAGTTATCTTATTTAGAGATTTTCTTATTTTTATAATTTTCATTTTGAATAATTTTTTGATTTTTGTCTTTTTGGCGAAATTTCCAAAATAGTTGGATTCTAGGGTTTTAAGCTATTTAGTTTATCTTGTGGACTAGCTTTGATTTTTGGAGTCTTAGTTTGAATGAAATTTGCTTAACTTTAGAGATATTCTCTTGTTCTTATTGGTTTCTTTATCGTCTTCCTTGCGATCAACTTTGTTCTTGCGAGCCCGCGGGTTAATCCCTACACCGCCTGGTGTCACCTCGCCAGCGACGTTGTGCCATGTCATGAAGCCCGTTTGGCAAAAAATAATACTAAAAAGAAGGGAAAACTAGCTTGTGGTAGGAATCAGAGGATTGAGAAATGTGGTGAGAATGACTTTGAACATCATTGAAACCGACGACACGTCGCACAACGTAGTTGGTTGGTCTTCTCTAGCGTCCATGTCAACAAATGGGTGTCCCTTGGGTGACTACCCGCTAAAATAAAATCAAAGTTAAATGTAACCAAAAAGAAATTTTGTTATAGTTAAGTATCCTACCAAAAAATTAAATTTACCTCTCTTGTGTATTCCCTTCTCTATATTTCCCCTAAAACATACAAGCATAGTTATCAGAATCGGACCAGACCACCAATCTGATAGGTTGAATCGATCATGGAACCGGCCTGGTTTCATAATCAAGCGAGAATTACAATTGACCCGAAATGAACCAGGTGGAACCACCGGTTTTATTATTAAACCATTGAATGGCCCGGTTTTCAAAACCATTCAAAAAACCCTATTTATTTGCAATTTCTCATATTCAAACCACAAACCCTATGGTCCCTAACCTAACCTTCTAACCATCAAGCTACCAACCACTTCCATACATAATATCCACCTACTTTCTTATAACCCCATGCCTACTCCCCATCCTTCCCCTAGCTATATTATATAGGGTTAAAGACACTTTTGGTCCCTCAAAAGGGTACAATTGCTCACTTTCATCCCTATATTTTCATTTTGTTCAATACAATCCCTGTATTTTGCATTTTTGGGCAAATACAATCCCTGGTGCTGACGTGGTGCTTATGTGGCAGCCAATTGCCATATGAATCAAATACAGTACTACTTGCAAAGTAGTACTGTTCTAATGGACATTGTTCCATTGGACACAGTTAACCAACCAGCTAAACAGCTAAGTAATCGGAACATGTAACAAACTGCTCACCAATACGATAGGTCACATCAAGCAATCAGGGAGTTAAGGTAATGGCCGCAATATTAAGAATTTATTGTTTATCCAACCCTAAAACTTAAATCAAGTTTTTTTAAAAGGACTAAAAAATATAGGGATAAATCCACTATCCGTCCTTCCCAATGTGCATTTCCAGCAATATACTGTGAAAATGTTCAATACAGTCCTTGTACTTTACATATTTTGTTCAATACTATCGTTGATGCTGACGTAGCAACACAGATGACATACATATAAAATATGACTTTTTTTAATTTTTTTTATTTATACGTGACTGTATTTTGCTGATGTGACATTTTTTAAAAAGATGGTAAAATAAATTTTAAATGTGAATTTAATGCATGCTGATGTGGCAAATTTTTTTAAAAAATTTAATAATATAATTAATTATTTTTAAAAAATTATTTCTAAAAACATTTTTTAAAAAGTAATAATATAATTAATTGTTTTTAAAAATTATTTTAAAGACAATAATATTATTATAAATTATTTTTTTAAAATTATTAATTTTTTTTAAAAAAAATTATTTAAAAAATTATTTTTAAGAAAAAGTATTTTTCAAAAATTTATTTTTTAAAATTTTTTTAAATAATTAATAATATAATTAACTATTTTTAATAAAAATTGTCACAACAACATGCTTTAAATTCTCATTTAAAAATTAATTTATCGGTTTTTAAAAAAATTGCCACATTAGCATGCCACATCGGCCCTACGTAAATAAAAAATTTAATAAAATAAATTATATTTCATATGTAAGCCCTCTGTGTTGCCACGTCAGCATCAGAGATGGTATTGAAAAAAATACGTAAAATACAATGATCATATTTAACATTTTCAAATACAGGGATTGAAATGAACATTTAGGTAAAATATAGAGACGAATAGTGGATTTATCCCAAAAACAAATTGAAAATCCGTATGTACTATGGTCAAAATAAAAATTTTCAAGGACAAATTTTAATTAATCCAAAAATCAATTAATTTTTTTTATATAGATAACTCACTATTGGTCCCTAAAATAGTGCCCTAATTGCTTTGGGATCCTTGGGGGTGTTTGTTTATTATTTAACGGGTTAATATCTTAAGTGGGTACCGAACTATGCACATTTTTCATTTTGAGCACTAAACTTTAATTTGTATCTTTTTTATCACCTATCTTCGATTTCATTTCACCGAGCGGGTATTGAGGAGATTCCGGCAAGATTTCTCGCCGGGATTGTCCACGTGGCCAATTTGTTGCCACGTCATTGGCCACGTGGACAAGACAAAAACTTACTACGTCCCCTTCCTGTTTCACTTTTACTTTTTACTTTTTACTTTTACTTTCCGTTTTCCATTTTCCCCCACGATCCATCTTCTTCCTCGGCGCCGGCGAGACCTCCAACTGTCAAGCGACCGAGAAACCTTATTTCTTCCCGGGACCGAGACATCCACGGCTTGAGTGGGCCGAGAAGTCCTCGCAGTCGCAGTCAAGTACATCCCCTCTCCGCCCATCAAACCTCCTCACAGTCAAGCATGGAAGTGGACTGGGGGATAAGACCACCAGATATGGAACCACCAAGTTACTGTAAGTTGATTGGTTATTTTTTTCGAATTATGGGATGAGATTGATGTTAGGTTGATAAAATCTGTTAAGTTGATAAAATCATGATTAGAAATTGTAACAATTATCTCTACAAAATGGAAATCGGTTAAGTTGATAAAGTCATGAAACTTTCCAATGTTTGGTTGGTATAACAGAAGAATTTTATGTAATTCTCTCTGTGTACAAATTGATAAATGTTATGTAAGTCCTATACATTAGTACATTTTTTTTTGTAAGTAAAAGAGTTTCAACAGAAACTAGTTGTTGTTACATTGTAGTCCTAAGTTGAATACAAAACCTTCCACTACTTGCTTCATTTCCAATGGCATGTTACTAAAGTCTTTATAGTGTTCCCAGTTATCATCTCTTCTAGCAATCTTAGCCAAGAAATCTGTTGCACTGTTCTCTTCCCTTGAGATGTGTTGGATGTCCCAAGCTTGGAGTAATGTTAGCAATGCTCTGCATCTTCCTTCAGTTTCCCCTTCTTGACCATGCTGTCTTCCTCTTCCTTTAATCATCCTTGACATGTGTAGGCTGTCTCTATATATCATTAGATCCCTTCCTTGTTCTTGTATCACTTGGTTGAGACATTCTTCCAATGTCTTCAGCTCCACTTCAAATGCACTTTCAGCAGAATCTGGTTTCATTCCTGCAGCACATAGCTGTCTACTATTAGTCAGAATTATATAAGCTAGGCCTGCATACTTACTCTGTTCATCCCATGAGCCATCTATGAACAATAGATGCTTATGGATAGTCCTGTTGTGTTCTCTAATTGTTTGTACTCCATTTTCTTCAATAGAAATATGTTGGTGGTAGTACTCCTTTGCCATTGCAATGCTTGTGTTGATGATCAGTTGAGGATTGAATTTCTTTCCCTGGAAGATCTGAAAGCACCTAGCCTTCCAGATATGCCACATAATATAGGCTATAACTGTTGACTGTACATTAGTACATTAGTGCCTTCTCTACCTTCTCTGTTTACCCTACATGAAAGATGCCACAACAACATTGCATTAAAATAAATTTACCTATCTATTGGCAGAAATATAATCTTGGTTTTGCATTAAATTAACAGTTAACCCTGTTTTTTTTTCTTCATTTACTTAATTGCATTGTTGTGTTCATTATGCATGTCATGCCCCTGAACCCGATCCTAGCCCTACAAGACGCTTATTAACGCCGCTAAAGGCTTATAGGGTCGCCTTGAAGCACGCAAGGCTAAGTAAATATAAGCGTATAATTAAATCGGAGTTTAAATTATAAATGTGAAGAAATATATATAAGGTTTTATACAAAACCCTAGCAAGTCCCGAATGACAACTCTCACTCGTAAAAGAAATAGAGGCCCGCGAAACCTACGCCAACATATCCCCCATCACCAAGTAGGGTCACATTTGTCCATGAAGCTCTCTCTTGAGTTCCCGCTCCTAGCTACTCGTAAGGTCCTCATCTAGTCCCGACCCTACTCCTCATTGTCACCTGAGAAAAACATCCATCAAGTGCATGAGCCAAAGAAAGGCCCAGTAGGATCGCATAAACAATAAAAGAGGCGGAAGCCATAATCAAGGAACAGAATAAAGCAAGTACAAATATGCAAGTGCAACATCATCACAAGCAAATAACAAGTAACTGGAAAGTGGATAAATCCACAGATGTACTCAATCTCGGGCATATGTGATACTAAGATGTCTACGACATCAACGCATAATTCATCGGCAAGATCATCTTCGCCTAAGCATCAGGCTATAGCATACATGTGCACATGGCCGATAAAATACCGCTCTCGACCGGCCAGTGGCCGATATTATACACCCTCTCTCACGGCCTCCGTCCAGGAGCACCGAGTGCTCGTGGCCGATATTATATACACCCTCGGCCACCTCCTCATGTATCATGCTTATGCACGTAAGAGATTGCTAGTAATGTAATTACCTAACAATGTATATCTATATATCCAAGGCAAAGCAAATATCTCTAATATATAATAACCTGATCTCCTCGAGATCGAAGCCAATACGTATTCAAGGAGTAACTCTACTCAAATACGCATACTAAAAACGTGAAAGCAAATAATCTCCTCGAGATATAAAACCTATACATATGAGAAACCCATCTCAATATATATTGGGAACCTCTCGAGGAAATAAGAGTACAAAATCAAAGTAGGGTAGGAGGAAGGAATACTCAAACCGAAAGTATCAACAGACCGAAAGCGAGCAATACCGTAAAGCTCAAACAAGCATAAATAGAAAATCACACTCAAAGCAGCATCATATCGTAACATACAAGTTCGGATAAATGCAACAAGTATAACATGTCAACCGACAGAGCAGGTATCAAAAGATGGACTCCAACATCCATCTAGCACAACAACAACAAGAATCAAGAGAATACTATGAGTTAGAAATACTCATAGCACCCGAATCATATCCTACGCTGCTTCTAAGACCTACCCAGGTCCGAGTCTTCCACTCAGGTCCTTGACCACCTCACCACGTCCTAAACATGGTAAATGTTCATCACATAACATTTCATAACAATCTGAATGCATTACATGCATTTAATTACCCAAATCGGGAGTTTACCGAAATGTCGGCTTTTAAATTATAACTGATTGGTTAGGGCCCTACAACACTTATCAATACCATTTTTATTAGTTTAAATGCATTCCCGAACTATCGGGACGATCGGAATCAAATTTCGGGTCTTTTGGAAAATTGCCGAAAAGTCGATCCTTGGGTTACTGTAGTTTCTATAGTAATTCCTACAAAATTTCATTAACCTCTCGATCTTGATCTTAAATCTTAATTTACCCTACATCTGTAACTAGATGTTAACAGACTTCCAATTCAACATATTATATAACAAATTGTGCAGAATTAGATCAATTAAAATAATTTACCAAGAAATCCACCATTATCTAGTTTTCATTTAAAACAGGAACCAATCTTTATTTTATATGTTCAATGATAATTACACATGGTTATTTCTTACAATAACATCCTAAGATAACAATAAGAAGAGGGTAATTCCACCCCACTTGTGATATAATAATCGCACATATAATTCACAAAAGACAATTGGATAGTCCTCTTAAATTAATCCCTCCGATAACATTTTCAATCATGTGTGTGTGTAGTTCGACTTCAAGAATAGCATTATAATCAATACCACTATCAATATCTAATATTTTGCATCCCTAAAATCATCATTTATGTTTACAAGCAAGAATTACAAATGAGTACTAGGTGCTTGTTGAGATTCAGATGAAATATACAAAGAATTGAACTTACTAAACTCCCATAATTGTTGCCCAAAGGAGAAATAAATTAGCAACTCTATTCATGGGAGCTTATTTTCCACTTTAAATTGAAGTGCAAAATGCATTTCACTAATATTTTCCCCGAGAACCTCCAAAATCAAATTCTTAAAGAATTTTACAAATAAGTTAAAATGCATAATCTATTACATAATAATCAAATCCATGAGCAGAAAGTCATTGTTATCTATTATACTCCCCATGGAAGAAAAATAGAACTCACTTGGATCCTCAAATGACTTAATACACAATTGTCCAAACTTGTTCAGAATTTATTCTTGTTTTCAAAGAACCCTCTAGATCTTCCAAGTCACCAATAGCAAAGATATTAGATTTGGGGATCAAAAGACTTGTCAAAGCAAATCAGAAGCATCTCAGATAAAACATTCAAGTCTAATAAGCTCAAAAACAAATTCATAATCTCCTCACAGCCTAGGAGCGGCACTTGGTTAGCATAAATCACGAAATCATCAAAGGCATTTCAACGACAATTCATAACCATGTTCAATAAAATTTTGGCAGCATATCCTCTCTTTTCTAGGCCTTAATTTGTACATACATACATCACTATCATTCTAGTTCATTTAACCATTCATGAATCCAAATTAATTCACCAATTAGACATTCATCTCGCTGTCCTATTATTCCCACCAATTCATTTCATAATCTATAATCCGAAGTTTAGTAATCTCATCAATTCTTTCTCATCGTTGGCAAACAAGATCTGGCGGGCAGGTGGAGTTGAAGGTATACCTCGCCGGTGTTCCTAAAGTTCTGGTCGGAGTCGAGGGTTGGAATCTGGGCGTAGACCAACAGATCTGGCCTCTGATCGTCGGGGGAAACTGGCCGGAGTTAGGGCTTTAGATCTGGCCGACGTCGGGTAGCTGCAGGTCAGCCATCGCGATGGAGAAGGTCACGTCGGCTCGAGGATCGCACGCAAGGGGCCGCCGGAGCTGGGCGCAGGCGGCGCCAAAGTCAACACAAATTGAATCGGTAGTTGATGAAGGCCTGGACGACGCGGCAAAGCGTAAAAGGGGCATGCCTTGGTGGTCGGCTTGGGGAGCTTGTCAGGCTCCTGGGTAGCGCAGGACGGGATCGGATCTCGCTTGGGGAAAAGCTCACTGGAAGGGGGCTCACTATCCGCAAGCAGCACCATTCAAGCAGAAGGAGGCAAATACGAGGGGGGTCCTACGACGGCAAAGGAGTCAAGGAAGCTCTTCTCGGCCGAAAGCGTTTCACCAAAGAGGATTACAAGGTCAGCTCGAAAGGTTGTCACGCGGTCAAGGGAGGGAGAAGGGGGAAAGAGAGGGATTTATAAAAATCTTTCTCCTTTTTTCTATCATTATCATTATATATATCTATAATAATATATTTTAATTTAAAATTTATAATTACTGTAACTCCATATGTGGTAATCAGAGAGTCACGGGTCCCCTGTAAGAATCACATGTCCGAGTAGTGGGATCACTCTGAGTCCCAAACAGGGTCCACCGCGATCCCGTGAAATCCCGTGTCGACGTAATCCCTTGACATGTATGTACCTGTGACATCACGGGTTGTCTCAATCCTGCACATACCCATTTTTCCCGGGATTCAACTATTTGTCTATTTTTCTCAATAATTAATCTGATTTAATTAGTATTTAATTAAATCTGGATTAATTAGAGTTTTATAATTTTCCTAAAATTCATCATTTATCGTATTAAATTACTATTTAATAAATCCTGGAAATAAATAAATAAAAATCCTTATTTATTTCAGGGCGAAGTTACAATGCATGCTTTTATTGTTGTACTGATTCTTGTACAACTTTATGAGAGCACCCAACTCTGAATACTTCACAATAAGATTACATTACACATTTGGTGATGTGCACAAGATGGAGGAACTTACAGCAGCTAGATATGCTGACTATTGCTGCCCTGACAAAATGTCATTATTAGAACTCAAATTAATGGCATCAGAAATGGGATTAATTGTGGAAGGGGATAGATTTTGGTGGTTAGATTTTAAGAGTAGCAAAATTGGTTTAAGACAAATAGAAAATGATGCTGGTGTTTTGGAAATGGCAATGAGTGTGGATTGCACTAGAGTAATAAATCTGTATACAAGGGTCTCTGAAGTCAACAATAGTCTTATGAAGCCACTTGATTTGAGACAAGTTCAAGAAAATATAGGGGAAACAAATGCAGGAGAAACAAATGTAGTGGAACATGTACAACAATATGTAGAAGAAGAAATAGCTGTGGATTTAGATGCAGAAAATGTAGTTGGAGGAGATTTAGGAGCAAAAAATGATGCTGGTACTATGGAAAAGAAAGTAGCTGTGGATGAGGATAGTGAGCTGCATGATTCAGAGTATAGTTTCCAAAATGAAGAGGAGGATGTGGTTGTGCACAGTGGTGACATTCATAGGGCTGAGCTGCATGCACAAGAGAGAGGGAGTGGAGGAATAGCTGTGGACAGTGGTGAGTCTGATTATGGTACACATGATGAATTATATTCATGTTCTTCTACAGATGAGGAGCAACTAGAACCAAGTAGGCCTAAGTATGCAAAATTTAATTCAGATTTTGATATGAAGGACCCCCTTTTCAAGATTGGAATGAAATTCAGTAGCTTTGAGCAATTTAGGAAGGCTGTTAGGAATTATGGCATTAAGAGCAGGTGTGTCATGAACTTTAGGCCTAACAACAAAACAAGATGCAAAGCATATTGCAAAAAGGGATGCCCTTTCTACCTATGGGCTTCACCTATGGTCAAGGACAAAAGCACAGTTCAAATTAAGGCAGGTATCCTCCAACATGCATGTGCCAGCGACCATAATATCAGGCATGTCAGTGCACATTGGATTGCAGAGAACTATATGGATCAATTCAGGGCAGATCCTTCATGGTCTACAGCTGGAATTATGCAAGTTGTTAAGAGCAATCAAGAAGTTAACATAAGCAGACTCAAGGCTTAGAGGGCCAAAAGGATTGCAATGAGGTATGCTTTATATGTATAAGAATTCACTTGCAAGAGTAGTTTGATTCATACAAAGCTGTGACTTACTTGTTTTCATTTTGTGTTATTTTCTATATGAAACTTTAAAAAGCCTCCTGGATGGTGATGAAAAGGACTAGATTAGCAGGCTTTATGACTATAGACTGGAGCTGTTGAGGACACATCCAGGGTCATCAGTGATATTTAGATGCAATGAAGGAGAATTTGAAGGTATGTATGTCTGCTTAGCTCCTTTGAAAGCAGGGTTCTTGGCAGGGTGCAGGCACATCATCAGCTTGGTTGGGTGCTTCCTCAAAGGATTATTTGGAGGGCAACTTTTTTCAGCTGTGGGAATAGATGCAAATGATTGCATCTATCCCATAGCATGGACTGTTGTGGATAGGGAGAATTATGACAACTGGAGCTGGTTTTTGGAGCTGTTGGCTGCTGATTTGGAGATAACCAACAACTATCATTGGGCTTTCATGAGTGACAGACAAAAGGTAAGTTTTGTGCCTTGTAAAGTAATATAGTTTTCCCCTACTATCATGCTCTACTGATGCAATATTTCTGTTTTTGTCTTACATGGTTTTTCCTACTCTCTTGTGTTTGTGTTATGGGTCCTGCATTATTTAAAATACCATAATGATAGGGTCTCATTCCTGCCCTAGAACATCATTTTCCTAATAGTGAGCACAGATACTGTGTAAAACACATTCACACAAACTTTAGGAAAAGTTTCAAAGGAAAAGCCCTTAAAGACCAAATATGGAAATGTGCTAGAGCAAGTTATATACCTGCTTATAAGATAGAAATGGATGTCCTTAATGTCATGTCTGCAGAAGCTTATGGGTTCTTGAAGAACATAGACCCTCATCATTGGAGTAGGTCACACTTCAGAACATATTATAAGTGTGACATGTTGTTGAATAACTTATGTGAGTACTTTAATAGTCTAATACTTGAAGCTAGAACCAAGGGTATAATCACAATGAATGAAAGTATTAGCACAAAGCTGATGATTAGGATCCAGAGAAGGAGGGATGCCATGCAGAGATGTAGTACTCTACATTGTCCTAAGATTCTGAAAAAACTAGAAAAAGCAAAACAGATGAGTTGGTCTTACACAACAGTATGGTCAGGTGGAGATGACTATCAAGTTATGGGATATAATGGCCAATTTGTAATTAATAACAGGGAGAGGACTTGTACTTGTAGAAAGTGGCAGCTATCAGGAATGCCATAATGTCATGCAATTTCAGCAATTTATTACAACAAGGACAAGCCTGAGCACTACCTTGATGATTGTTACAAGGTCTCCACTTTTTTAGCAACATATAGGCACATCTTACACCCAACAGAAGATAGGGATTGTTGGCCTAGAAGTGATCAAATGCCCATGCTACCACCAAAACCTATAGCTAAGAAGAGAGGCAGAAAAACCATGAACAGGAGGAAGCAACCAGAGGAGTTAATTGGCTTCACCAAGGGGAAGGTCAGCAGGAAGGGGATGAAGATGAGTTGCACTGTTTGTGGTGCTTCAGGTCATAACAGAAGATTTCTTGGAATGAAGGTACCCAAACAAATATCTATTTTTTTTTTTTTGGTGCTAAACTTTGTTTTGTAGTGTATTATGATTAAATATTATGCATCTATGGCAGGGAAAGGAGCAAAATAACACTGACAGGGTAGTTGAACAACCAAGTGGTTCAGCCAATGACCCTATGGGTTCAATTGACCCTCAGGTCCTGGAGGAGCATTTCCAAGAGGCAAGTAAAATATGATCAGTAGGTTTATCTATTTCCAATTCTAGTATCCTTTGTAAATGATTATGTTATGGCGAGAATCGGTTTTAATCCCAACCTCACTCTAACCATTGAATTTATTTGGAAGTCAAAACTCAGAACAATGCGGAAATCGAGAGAAGAAACCAAAAGAAAGACACAAAGTTTTACGTGGAAACCCACGAATTGGGGAAAACCACTGCCCTCAAGTAGCATGGGCTCAATCCACTCATATTTTCCAAAGATGCTTCTTTTGAGGAAAAGACAAAAAAAAATATTGAATACCCCCTTCTTTGTTCCCCTTCAAATTCTCTTTTTAAAGCTGGGAGGTTGTGATCCCGCTTTCCTCTCCCCAATCCGCGCCCTCGTCCCAAATCTAGCCTTTGAATCTACGATGTGATTGACTTTCCCAGTGTCGTTACAATCCTTGTGCTTTGATCTCGTCTGGCCACGTGTTCACATTTTCAACCGTTGGATTCTTGCGGAGAGAAGGTTGTGCTTCGGGGGTGAAACTGAGCTTGGTTGGAGGGGGCTTGTCAAGAAACGCGTCAAGGAGAGGCTACCAACTCGGCCAAGGGATTCTCCGGCGAGGTCAGCCAAGGAACTTGCCGAAGGAACTTTCCGAAGGAGTTCGCTTAAGGAACCTTCCGAAGGGGTTCGCCGAAGGAACCTTCCGAAGGAGCTTGCCGAAAGAACTCACCGACGGAGAGGCGGCGGAGGGTGTTGACGAGATGGGGGGGGAGCCTTGAGTGTCTCGTTCGTGGTTAGAAGGGCGCCACGTGTCCCCATCTTTTCTCCCTATCATCAGTCCCTCCTCAAGTATGGTCACGGCGAGATCAAGCGATGAGCATATGATCTATGGTCATCGGTGGGCTCGGTAAGTTGAGCATACGGCTCCAACGTGGCGTTGCGTGAAGTTGGGAGTGGTATCCAATCGGTTCATGCCGGCCAGATTTCCAAGATGCGCCCCTTGAGATGGCGGAAGACCTCTAGGGGGCTGGCTTGCGTGGGCCCCACAGGTAATGCTAGCCTTAATCACAAGAGGCTCCTTAGCTACGGACATAACCCCCTAGGTGACTGCAGGTGGCGTATGGGGGGATTTGGTAATGATGGGCGCGCCTTTTAATGGCACACGTGGAAGACACCCGTTCAATTCGTAGGAACGGCTATGTTTGGACCGTTGGATGCGAACAGGCGCATCGTTCCTCTCCGCGCCCATATGTGAATGCATCCGAGCCGTCGATTCGCGTGGATAAATTCTGGCGGCTGTTTTCAAACCCTAGGCATCGCCTTCCTTGTTTCTTCTCCTCTTGCACTCCTGGTGTATGCACCCCGACTTGACCCTGCGAATTCGTGCTTCTTTCCTTAATCGAGGTATGGGCCCTTCTTCCCCTCCGGACACTTCATCTAGGACTGTTTCAGACCCCGTCAGCGGGCCGACCTTTAGTTGTGATGCTTATTCGAATACTTTGAGTGAGCGTGCCATCGATGAGTTGGCTAAGGAATACTTAGTTGCTGGCGGCGATCCCTCCTTCGCCTATAGGGTCCCTGGACCGTCTGAGCGTGTTTGCTCTCCCTCTGGTGATCATGAGATTGCAGTCTATTACGACGCGTTGGTCGCAGGTCTTAGGCTCCCTTTTTCTCCATTCCTTTTAGATATCTTTGAGGAATTTGAGCTTTGCCCTTCTCAGTTGACCCCTAATTCTTGGCGGTGCCTGTGCAGGTTTGTCATTGTGTGCTCTCATTGCGGGATCACTCCTTCTCTTGCCCTCTTTAAGACCTTCTTCGGATTGAGTCGGGAGCGAAGCACTGACTGGTACTTCTTTGGTGCCCGGTCGGTGAGGAGGTTCCTCGGCAAAATGCCTTCTTCCATTAAGGAATGGAAGAGCAAGTTCTTTTTCGTATCAAGGGATGCCGGCTTCGGGGTAAGGAACCGATGGGGAACCCCGAGGGTTTTTAAGCTAGAAAATAAGGATTTGATTGGTTTTTAGAAAGAGTGTTTCGATAAGTTGCTGGAGCACCGTGATCTCCCAGTTGACTCCTTTCTTACCCATGAGATCCTTCGTGATTGCAGGCTCTTCGAAGCTTTTGGTAGGGCTTGCCTAGATCTTTTTCTTTTCGCCATTCATAAACTGGCTTGTCTCTAACCTTGCTTTCTCTGTGTGGGCAGGTGAGCCAATGGATGCCAAGTTAGCGGTTGGTGCCATTTTGTCTTCATTGCGCGCCTGCGAGGCAAAGGAGAGGCGTTCGGCCAAGGAACTTGGGCCGACTGCCACGAAGAGGAGGGAGCGGAAGAAGGCGAAGGCCCTTTCCGACGATGGTGACGAGGGGCCTAATCTTCCTGCGGTGAGGGAGACCGAGGGTACTGATTCGCCCGCGCTGCGAGATGGCGCCCCACCAAAGAGGGTTAGGGAGGTTGTTGAGGACGAAGAGGATGGATCTCCTTCCCCGCAGCAAAAGAAACGGACTGCCTCGAGGAGAGGGCGGGGGGATTCTCCAACACTAGTAATCATTCCCGAGGAGGATGACTCCCTCGCCGACCTGGCTGTCGAGGAGCGAACGGACGCCATTATGCCTGACGACCCTCCTCCCAGGCGGGGGAGGAGGTTGACGAGGTTGGCGGATATGTCCCCGCGACCGGCCGAGGTTAGCGAGGGCCCGCACTGAGCGGTTGTTTCGGAGGCAGCTCCGGCTGAGGCCATACGAGACGCGTAGGGGGTGCGGACTACGCCTTCTCCCCGAAAGGGTAGGGGGGTCGGCGGGGAAGAGACCCTCCGCTTCTTCTGGCTCGGAGAAGGGGAAGAGGGTAGTTATCAACCCTGTCGATGGGTTGTTCTACTGTGACCCTGTTGCGGCTGCATTTTCCTTGGAGTTGTTTCGGACGGATGTGTCTGAGTCTATACTTAGGCGGCTATCCGATGTGGATATCGCTGATCACTTACGATTAAATGCTGCTTCTGTGAGTGTTTGCCTCTTCCTTGCATCAGATTTTCGTGTGACCTTGGGGGAACTAACTGCTGTTCGTTTGTGCAGGCCGGCATTTTAGCGGAGGCCGCCGCTAGGATCCTCGAGGAGGAGAAGGGAACTCGGGCGCAGGTCCGGTGTCTTGAGGCTGACGTCGAAGTGTACAAGGCGGTGGTCAACCGGTTGGAGAGGGAAAAGGAGAAGATTTCTTCCTCTTTGGAGTCGTCTGTGGCACAATGCCAGAAGAGGATGGATGCCCGAGAGAGTTGGAAAAGAAGGGCCGACAGTCTCTCGGAGGAAATTCAGAATTTCTCCGCATGGAAGGAGGAGGCCGAGAAGACAAAGCAGGCCTAGGAAGACGCGCGCGCCGACGCGGAAAAACGGTGTGCCTTTTTACAAGGGCAAGTTGATAAACTCTCCTCCGACCTAGCTGCCGAGAAAGAATTATCCCTTCGAGCTTTGGGGGAGAAGGATGACCTTCTATCGTCCCCTCTCGGTGAGAAGGCCGCTGTTGAAGCCGAATTGGCTAGAGTTTCGGCGGAGTTGGCTTCGGACCGAGAGACTCCGAAGCTCTGCCAAGAACAAGTAAATTATCTGGAGACCCGGACCAACGCGGGTAATGAAAAGGACGGAGGCTATGCCGAAGGTGTCAGGTTTGGAGCAAATGAAGGCTTCCGGGTCCTTTTGGAGCTGGTGCCAAGGGGAGTTCCGTTAGACTGCAGCACGATGACCCTTAAGCAGGGGTTGAAGATCTTGGCCGAGGAAGACCCTGATGCTGATTCCCAGGGGGGTCTTTGGAGGAAGACTCTGATGGCGACCCTGAGGGGGAAGTTGTTGGGTCTATGAGCAAGCCTCTTCCGGCGACGGTGGTTGAAAGTTCTCCGGACATACGGAATGATCTTCTTGTTACCCCCGCTGATGCTCCGGCTTCCGAGGGGACTTAGGTTGTTAAGGGAGATATTTTGTAACGAACTTCTTTTGACTGAATGTCAAATGTTTACTCTCTTTTGCTTCGCCTGTGTAAACCGCTGCTCCTCCTTCTTCTTAAGTTTCGTGTAATAACCCACCCAGAACCTATACATAAATAGGTACTAGAATGAAAGTGTGAAGTGATTGTTTGTAATTACCTATTAGTTCGAGGACCTAATTAAAATTTCATAATGGTGATTCAATGTGATTAAACCAACATGGTCCAATTTATCATGCAACCTGACTCGGATTAACCTTGTAGGGATTAACATGAGATAAAATAGAGAATTATAAAATGATTATGATTTATCTTTATCTCAAATATGACTTGTAATTTGAGTAGGATATTATATTTGAGATTAAATTAGACTTATCTCATGAAAATAATTATAATTGATCTTTATCCAAATATGGATTTTAACTTGATTATGATTTAATGTTTGAGTTTGAGTTGGATAAAGATTTATCTCATAGAGATAATTATAGTTTGTTTATAAATTACAATTGGATTATGATTCAATGTTTGAGTTTGGATTAGATAAAGATTTATCTTGTAAAGATAATTATAGATTGTTTATAATTGATCTCTATCTAAAATATAAGTTTTATTTTGATTAAGATTCGAAGGTTGAATTTGAATCGGAGGAAAATTTATCGAATAGAGATAATTATAAAATATTTTGTGATTTATCTTTATCTCATTAGAGTAAGACTAGGACACTCCTCTCTATATAAGGAGAGGCATAATTAGAGAATCAATATACAATTCAGTGAGAAAAGAGATTGAGTGGTCTCTTGTGAGGGAATTGCTAAGAGATATTGGCGTGAAGAAAAGGGTCACGCCAGGAGTAGGTCTCGAATTGACGTAAGTGTCTTTGCCTAGCTCCCACCCAGAGATGGGTTTCTTTGGCACTCTTATTACCTGGTTTGGTATATTCTTGATTGTTATCATGATTGTGCTTGTCGTTATGATCTGGATATCTGTTGTTGATTCCAGGTATGCAAGTTTTGTTTGATGTTTTCCACATCTGTGATTGGTTGTTTGGACAAGTTGTCTTTTTGGATGCTCACTGAGCATGCCACCGTGGACCGGGACATTACTGTGAGACTCGTGGTGCTTGTGTTTAGGTTGGGTTGGTATGTGTCCGGATTGGGTAGGGGTACCCATGGAGCATAGCCACCGCCTTCCCAAGACTTGACCACCGAGGCACGCTGCAAGACTTGTGCTGACCGTGGAGGTATGATTGGATGAGTTTAGGGGGCCCCGTTGTTTGGTTTCTTGTGCTGATCTGGTTATTTTCTCGATATGATCCATATCTTGACTGATTGTCCTGATTTGTCTATCTTGACCCTTTGGACGATGCTCATCGCGGATTTCTCTCATAGTGGACTTCTATCGAAGCTTCTCTTCAAAGCTCACTTCTTTTCTTTTCTCCCTTCGTGTTCGAGGAGTAGGTGACACGCATCTCAAAGCGCCGTAGATAGCCTGGAGGGGTTGATTTATCGAGGCCTGGCGCACTCTATATTTTCTTTTTGGAGTAAGAGTCACCAGTTTAGTACCATTAGAAGACGTTTTTGTATAGGGCGTATGAACCCTTGTATTGTGGTCTTCCGCATTAGTACTCTGGCTTTTAATGGAATTATGAACTTTTGGATCATATTATGTTATCTGCTATTGTTACTTAGGCCTTGTATTCGAGTGGGGCTAGTCTCCACTTGGGTACGCCAATCTCTGCTTACGCTTCGAGGTCTCGGATTCGGTCGGGCGTAACATTTCGCTGAGGGCCCTCACCTCAAGAAGTGCCTCTAGGGGCCCCTCGGCATATTCTCTTGGACCCCTTCGCTAGCTCCCAATGTAGTAACGCCTCTCAGAGCGGAGGAGCGATCCTAGGTTATGCAACCTGCTTCACTCCCCTCAAACTCCCACTGGCCGATGCCGTGAATCGCTTCATTATGGCGTCAGCCGGTTCCCAATGACGCATCCCAGTGATCAAGGCCTTTTTGTTGATTTCCATACAGTTGGGCTTATAAATTCTAGAAGGGTTAGGACTTCATCAATCCCGTGGGTCGCGAACGGGATGGACATCGACTTCCGGCCCGCCTCTTCCGAAAGTATTAGTGGAGACTCAAGGCCCTATGGACCATCTCAACCTTCCCCAATTTTGCGCTTGGGCGCCGCTCGAACTCCGGGCGAGGGTGGGTCCCAACGGGCGCCGGGAAGTTACCTTCGCTTCGCTCGCTGGATGATGTGGCTAGGGACGGACCGCCGATTTTCTCGTGAGCCATCGCGTCCGGCCGGGAACATCCGAGTTTTTCTTTATGTCGATCGCACTCGAGGTGAAAATCTATGGGCAAGACGGTCGAAGTTAAGACTTTTAGCTCCCGCGATCCGGCCTAAGAGAATTGCGCTTCGCCGCCTTCCTCTTTGTGCTATAATTTTATGTACGGCTCCATTTCCAAATAAAATGCTATGATTTTATGTGTGCCGAAGCTTTCTCCTCTCTTTTGTTCTTTCGCTTCTTGCGTTGTCATGCGTTTTGCGAGTTTTGGTCTTCGTGAGAGGGAAAGTAGGGTCGCGTTTACCATCCGCATTGAGTTTCTGTAAATGTCGCTTGAAGCGTTATGGCTATGTGGGGTTAGCATTTGAGGGAGATATGTCTTCGAGCCGAAGTGGCTTTCACGAAGGGCTTCCGTGGATGTCCGCCGAAGAGTTATGGCGTTCGAGGGGGACATGCCTTCGGGCCGAAGTGGCTTTCACGAAGGGCTTCCGTGGATGTCCGCCGAAGCGTTATGGCGTTCGAGGGGGACATGCCTTCAGACCAAAGCGGCCTTCACGAAGGGCTTCCGTGGATGTCCTCCGAAGCGTTATGGCGTTCGAGGGGGACATGCCTTCGGGTCAAAGTGGCTTTCATGAAGGGCTTCCGTGGATGTCCGCCGAAGTGTTATGGCGTTCGAGGGGGACATGCCTTCGGGCCAAAGCGGCCTTCACGAAGGGCTTCCATGGATGTCCTCCGAAGCGTTATGGCGTTCGAGGGGGACATGCCTTCGGGCCGAAGTGGCTTTCACGAAGGTCTTCCGTGGATAATAGCATAACAAACAAAATATTTTCAGGGCAAAAAACTCAACTTTATTGATAATACCTCCGAAGGTGTTCGGAATGGTAGGGGCGCTTAAGCCTTTGCACATTGACGGTGGCGAGGCGGTAGGTCCCCGGTCTTACAACTTCTTTAACAAGGTAGGGTCCCTCCCAGTTGGGGGTCAATTTGCCTGTTCGGCTTTTATTACCTTGAAACTGGTTAGCTCGCAATACCAGGTCCCTTGGCTGGAAGGCCACTTCTTTCACGCGGGAGTTATAGAGAAGCCGAACGCTCTGCCGATACGCCGCAGCACTGACGCTGGCCTCGTCCCTTCTCTCTTCGATAAGGTCGAGCTCAGCCCGTAGTTGTTCTTCATTGCTAGCTGGGTCGAACCACTGCGTCCTCGACGTGGGCACCAAGACTTCTGCTGGGACTACGGCTTCGACTCTGAAGGCAAGGGCAAAGGGGGTTTCGTCGGTGGGGGTTCGATCCGTGGTACGGTAGGCCCACAAGGTGCTTGGGATCTCTTCCACCCAACTGGTTCCGTTCCGGAGGACCCGGGTCTTCAAGCTGTGGAGGAGCGTCCGGTTGGTGACTTCTTCGCTGCCCGCTTGCTTGGGGGTGGGTGACTGAGGTAAGCCTGGACTGGATCCCGAGGCTGTGGCAGAAGGTCTTGAAGGCGGCATTGTCGAATTGGCGGCCATTGTTTGTAATGAAGGCCACGGGAAGACCGAAACGGCATATGACTGACTTTCATAGGAAATTCTGGCAGTTTTTCTCTGTGATGGATGACAACGGCTCGGCCTCCACCCACTTGGTGAAATAGTCGATCACCACTATCAGGAACTTCATCTGTCGTGTGGCTACCGGGAAGGGGCCGAGTATGTCCACCCCCCACAGCGAGAAGGGCATGCGACTGACGATTGGCGAGAGTACCATAGCTGGGAGTCGCTGGATGTTGGCATGCCTTTGACAAGCGTCGCACTTCTTAACAAACTCCTTGGCGTCTTTGGCGAGGGTAGGCCAGTAGAATCCTTGACGCAGAATCTTATAGCTGAGGGCCTTTCCTCCGAGGTGGTCTCCCGCTATGCCTTCATGTACTTCACGCATGATTTGATTCGCCTCGGAAGGGTTCAGGCATCGGAGTAGGGGTAGGGTATAGGACCTTTTGTATAACAACCCGTCCACCACGCTGAACCTGGTCGATCTTGTCTTAATTTGGCGAGCCTACTTCACGTCCTGGGGCAACGCCCCATCCCGAAGGTAGGTTAGTATTGGGTCGATCCAGCTAGGTTCGTTATTGATCTCCAATTATTCCGCCTCGGGGCCGCAGTCGATGGTCCTCGCTGCCATGTATTGTAAGTTAACCGGCTTGCCAATGTTCGCGCTAGAAGAAGCCATCTTCGACAGGAGGTTGGCCTCCTGATTCTCAGATCTGGGGATCTTAACAATGTGGAACTCCCGAAATGAGGAGACCAGCCTTTCTACCAGTGCTTTATACTTCATCATGTTGTCTTCTCTGGCCTCGAATTCCTCGGTCAGGTGACCCATCACCAGTTGAGAATCGGTGTGGGCCTGCAAGTCTTTTACTCCCAATCCGCTGGCCAACTGAAGCCCCGCTATTACGGCCTCGTATTCAGCTTCATTGTTCGTAGCTTTAAAGCCGAGCTTCAGAATAGTCGACGTAGTCCATCCCGACGGGGAGTGTAATACGATCCCCGCCCCGGCACCTTCGGATGTAGCTGAACCATCCGTGTGAAGGGTCCATTTCGGGGAGGAGGATTCTTCGCCCTGAGGGTCCTTCGTTCTACCCAGCTTCGATCCTCACATCAAGTAGCTCAAAGAGATAAAATCAGCTAGTACCTAGGCTTTGATGGCGGTGCGGGGCTGGTAAGTAATGTCATGCTCCCCGAGCTTGATTACCCACTTCGTCAATCGCCCCGAAGTCTCTGGTCGATGGAGGATTTGTCGAAGGGGCTGGTTGGTAAGCACTATGATCTTGTGGGCTTGGAAGTAGGGGCGGAGTTTCTTGGCTGAGACCACGAGGGCATATGCTAGCTTTTCAAGCGGGAGGTACCGAGACTCGGTGTCGGTCAGGACCTTGCTGGTGTAGTAGACCGGCTTCTGCAGTCCCTCTTCCTCCCTTAAGAGCACAGAGCTGACTACCAAATCCGTGGCTGCCAGGTAGACAAAGAGCTCTTCTCCGGGCCTTGGCTTGGACAGTAGAGTGGGAGACTGGAGGTACTCCTTCATTTGGTCGAGGGCCTTCTCACATTCTTCGGTCCATTCCAACTTGGGCGCCTTCCGCAGGGCTCGGAAGAAGGGCAGATTCTTCTCTCCGGATCGGGATATGAAGCGTCCGAGGACAGCCAGTTGCCCATTGAGCCTTTGTATCTCCTTTATGTTCTTCGGGGATCTCGTCTGAAGGATGGCCTGCACCTGTTCCGGGTTCGCCTCGATCCCACGTTGCGTGATCATAAAGCCGAGGAATTTCCCCAAACGAACCCCGAAGGCGCATTTGTTCGGGTTCAGGCTCATGCCATATGCCCGAAGGGCCCTGAATGTCTCCGCTAAGTCTGCTGCATGTCGTTCTATCTTCTCACTTTTAACCAAGATGTCATCCACGTAAGCCTCGACATTCCTTTCGATTTGACTTTTAAACACCTTGTTGACTAGCTTCTGGAAGATGGCCCCCGCGTTTTTCAGCCCGAAGGGCATAACCTTGTACCAGTAGGTTCCCTGGCTTGTGATGAAGGAAGTTTTCTCCTCGTCTGCTCGCACCATGCGAACCTGGTTATACCCCGAAAAGGCGTCGAGGAAGCTTAGCATTTCATATCCCGAGGTGGAGTCAACTAGGCTATCTATATGAGGCAGGGGGTAGCAATCATTAGGACAAGCTTTATTGAGATAGGTAAAGTCAACACACATGCGCCACTTTCCCGTGGACTTCTTAATCAATACAAAATTTGATAACCATTTCGGGTATTGCACTTCCCTGATGAAATCAGCCTTCAGCAGCTTGTCCACCTCCTTCTGGGCAGCTTTGAGACGGTCTGGAGCAAAGTTTCTTCTCTTCTGCACCACCGGCTTGTGTTCGGGTCCACGTTTAAGTGATGCTCCATGATCTCTCTCGGGACTCCCCAAGATCTCGCCTCGCTACCAAGCTTAATATGTCCGCTTGCTTTTCAAGAGGGAAAGCAGCCTTCCTCCCGCAGCCTTCTCGGATCGAGCTCTTCTCCCAATCGGACAGCTTTGCCGGGCCGAGACTCTTCGAGGGGCGTAGCCTTCAAGTCTTCAACAGGTGGGTCGACGGGCTTCTCTTCTCGCCTTCTCCTTGCATTTCCTCAACTCATAGAGCTTCACCGCCTTTGCCACTCCCTCTCCTGCTCCTAAGCATGGTCACAGAGTAATCAAGCCGCGAGGCGGCTTGATCACCTTTTACTTCCCCGCATTCGGCCTCGGTTGGGAACTTCAGCTTCAGGTGGCCAGTGGACACAACTACTCCCAAAAGGTTAAGGGAGGGCCTCCCTAGGATGGCGTTGTAGCTTGAGGGACACCTGACGACCAGGAAGTTGACGAGGGCTGTGGCCACTCGGGGAGGGCTTCCAAGAGCTAGTGGGAGTGAGATGGCTCCTTCGGGTTGAAGTAGGATGCCGTTGAACCCCACTAGGGCACGGGCTTCAAGTGCTCAATCCCGTACTGCATCTGCTCGTAGGCGTCGGAGAAGATGATGTCCACCAAGTTCCCGGTATCCACCAAGACCCTATAGATGCGATAGACGCCAACCTTTATGGAGATGACGAGGGAATCATCGTACGGCTGATGAACTCCTTTGAAGTCTTCGTTGGAAAAACAGATGGTTGTGGACGGGCGCGGCCTCTTTGCGGGGGGAAGTGTCCTGCACCGTGCCGACTACCCGTGCATGATTCTTACGGGAGGACAAACTCTCTCCCCCGCATCCCCTCGCCCCCCGCAAGAATGAATCAACGGGATCTCCTTCTCTGGCGTTCTCCCCTGCTTGGATGAGGAACCTTCTCGTGCTGGCCCCGTCATCAAGAATCGTTCGAGCCTCCCTTCCCGAACGAGATCCTCTATTGCATCTTTAGCCGGAAGCGCCTCCAGCTGTATCCTTTTAGCATGGTGGAAGGCGAGGAATTCTTTACTGCTCGCCTTCGCCCGAGTCCTTCATCTGGGAAGCTTCGTGGATGTTCTCGTCCCCGACCGCATCAAAATGGTCTCCCGAGAGTTATTGAGAAGAGTGTAATCATTATACCTTGTTCAGGGGGCCCTGTCCTCCTCCTCCAGGGGCCGGGTCCGCCTCTTTGCTAGCATCCCTTCTGGGGGTCCCTTCTTATCGCTCGCTCACAGGCTCCCTGGCTCTCTCCTCCTGGGATCTTGTCTTCTGATCCTCCTCTCCCACTGCATGGCTTCCTCCCGCCATCCTGCTTTCATTTCCTCCGAAGTGATGAACTCTTCAGCTAGATCAAGGAGCTCGTTGAAGTCTGGGGGCGTTTGCCGAGAGAGCTCATCCTTGAAAGGCCCGTCGCGAAGCCCCTCCACCACGGCTCCCACGACGAGGAATGAGTCTTGGTGGGTGACAGCCGCCAGTTCATCCTTGTAGCGCCCCAGGTAATCCCTCAAGCTTTCTCCTTCCCTCTGCTTGCACCTGAGGAGTATCATCGGATTTCTTCTCACCTTTCTGCTGTGAGCGAAGCGGCGAGAGAACAGGGTGGCGAGCTGGTCGAAGCTAGTGATACTTCCGACCGGGAGGCTTTTGAACCACTCATAGGCGTTCCCGATGAGAGTCTTCGGAACGCCCTACAAAGGGTGGCTTCGGTCGGGTTGTTGACCATCATCTCCGCGGCCGCATTTATTCCGTGTGCCGCCCAGATCTCGTGTTTCCGCTGCATGTGCGGATATGTGGTGTCCTCGAAGCTTTCCGAAGGGGACTTCCCATATGGCCCAATGAATGGGTTAGGCAAGTTGGTCACGGTCCTCATAACCCGCTTCCTCGCTCGCTATAGGGCGCCATCTCGATACTCACGCCAGGGGTGGTGGCGATCGGGCGATCCGCGGCCGGGTGGTACCCGCCGGCGCGGGCGGCAGGGAGGCGGATTCTATGCGACGAAGGGAGACGCAGCTCCTACGCACTTGCTCCCCGTAATGCAGATCATGCCGACTTCGTCGCCGAGTGGAACTCCCCTTCTCGCCCCTGCCTCCCGGCGGATCGTGAGACTCCGAGTCGCCCGCGGAGAGTGTCCTCGCCAACTCCTTCGCCGACGCCTTTGTTGTTGAAGCGAGTGTCGACTCCGCCACTTTCGCATGGTGGGGCGGTCAGCAGCGGGCCGTTACATGGGATGTGTTTCGCTCAACGACTTTCAGGACTCGAGTGAGCCACTAGAGCCCTTCTTCCGTGGCCCTGAATCGCTTTTTGCTGATCACCTTTGCAGATGGGGCCCTGGGGTCCCGGCTCAGTAGATAGTGGGGCTTGCTCCAGGACCGGTGTGGTTTCCTCTTCTTCTGGGACTTGGCGAGAGGGCCCCGCTTCCTCTTGCTTGTCTTGAAGGATCTTCTTCAATTTCCGGGTAGTTGCCATGATGCTTCATGCTCAAGTCCCTACGGACGACGCCAAACTGTTAGGGCGAGAATCGGTTTTGATCCCAACCTCACTCTAATCGTTGAATTTATTTGGAAGTCGGAACTCAGAACAATGCGGAAATCGAGAGAAGAAACCAAAAGAAAGACACAAAGTTTTACGTGGAAACCCACGAATCGGGGAAAACCACGGCCCTTGTTAGCGAGGGCTGAATCCACTCATATTTTTCAGTACCGTTTCTTTTGAGGAAAAAACAAAAGATAAAATATTGAATGTCCCCTTCTTCGTTCCCCTTCAGCCCTCTTTTAAAGCTGGAGGTTGTGATCCCGCTTTCCTCTCCCCAGTCCGCGCCCTCGCCCCAAATCTAGCCTTTGAATCCGCGATGTGATTGACTTTCCTAGTGTCGCTATAACTGCGGTGCTTTGATCTCGTCCGCCACGCGGTTCACATTTTCAACCGCTGGATTCTTTCGCGGAGAGAAGGTTGTGCTTGCGAGGTGAAACCGAGCTTGGTTCGAGGGGCTTAAGCAAAGAAACGCGGCCGGGCGAGAGGCTACCGAACTCGGCCAAGGGATTCTCCTCAAGGAGGTCAGCCAAGGAACTTGCCAAGGAACTTGAGTTCGCCGGGCGAACCTTCCGGCGAGTTCACCGAAGGAACCTTCCGAAGGAGCTTGCCGAAAGAACTCGCCGAAGGAGAGGCGGCGGAGGGTGTTGACGAGATGGGGGGGAGCCTTGAGTGTCTCGTTCGTGGTTAGAAGTGCGCCACGTGTCCCCCACTTTTCTCCCTATCAGATTATATTACTAAATCTATTTGGTTTTTTTTTAGAAGATCTTACTAATTTTAGTTTTATGTACATCATTAGGTTGCTTTCATGAGTAGAGCCAGAGAGTGTGAAGAACCACAATCTACAAATGAGCAACTAGCCCCAGAAAATGATCAGCCAACACCAATGTCACATGTGAGGTTTAGTAAATTTCATAAATTCCTCCATAGCCCTGACATGATTCAGTAAATGTGACTTTGCACATTGCAGGTCATTAACACCCATGAACAAAATCCCCACATCTCACCAACTGCTAATGAAGGTAGGGTGCATAGGGAAAAGATTATTACAAGGGGAGGAAAGAAACAATATACAGTTGTTGTTTCCCCTACAGTACATACACAGAGGAAGGGCAAAGATGAAGAAGTTAGAAACAATGAGGGAATTGCAGGGAAAAAAAGAAAGCTATGGGTTCCACCTAGAGGATGTGGTGGTTCTGCTGATGGGAGGAAAAAGAAATGAAGTACTGAGCCAGAGCCAGTTCAGGGTTTTGGCATGCCAACCTAACTCTTCTGTTGTCTTTTTTTTTTTTTTTTTTTTTTTTTTGAGATGCTGAGCCAATTTTGGGTTTTTGTAAGATGAGCTTAGACTCTAATGATATGTGTATAAATGCTGATGAGCTCAGACTCTACATATGTGTTTTTGTAAGAATGTTGAAACTTAAATGTTGGTTTTTAAAGATGTTTTTTCCAGTATGTTCCTTGCTTCCAAAAAGTGTTATTCTAAAATTTATGTCATTACAGAATGGTTGATTCTTAATACTGTTCATTTCATTACAGAATGTTGCATTGCAGATTAATTATCTGTGTAGAGTATAAACCCTGCAAATTACTGAATGGTTCATTGTGAATCATGTACCTAGGATCCTGTAGTTAACATATTAATTTTGTAGTTTAATTAGGAGATTAACTTTGTTCAGAGTAATTTAGATATTAACTTTCTGTAGTTTAATTATGAGATTAAGAGATGTTTAGATGCATTGTTCAGAGTAATTTTGTAGTTTAATTATTAGATTAAGAGATGTTTAGTAACTTTGTTCAGATTAATTTTGTAGTTTAATTTAGATATTAACTTTATGTATGATCCTGTAGTTAAGAGATTAATTCTGTAGTAATTTAGATATTAACTTTCTGTGGTTAAGAGATTAAAGAAGTGATTAAGAGATTAATTAAGATATTAACTGTTGATATGCAGTTTAATAAGGAGATATTCATATGAATCACACATTAATTAAGAGACTAACATACTAATAAGGAGATTATAGTTGATCTGTAGTTTAATTAAGATATTAACTTTTGCATTGCAATCAATCTCTTTTCTCGGGCGACTGCGAGGACTGTAAACCTAAAATCATAATGTGACCGAGAAGAAATTTGGGGGAGAAACCCAAACCCACCATCTTCAAACGACTGGGAGGGCTTCTCGGGCGACTGTGAGGACTTTTCGACCAACTCCCGCCGTGGATGTCTCAGCCCGAGAAAAAATAGGGCTTCTCGGTCGCTTGAAAGATGGAGGCCTCGCCGGCGCCGGAGAAGAAGGTGGGTAGCGGTTGTGGCTCAGTCGCCCTGGTGAAGAATGGGGAATACAGGAAGTAAAAGTAAAAGTGAAAACGGGAAGGGGACGAAGCAAGTTTTTGTCTTGTCCACGTGGCCAATGACGTGGCAGCAAGTTGGCCACGTGGACAATCCCCTACGAAATCTTGCCTAATCTCCTCAAGCACTCCACTCGGTGAAATGAAATCAAGATAGTGATCAAAAAGATACAAATTAAAATTCAAATACTCAAAATGAAAAATGTGCATAGTTCGTACCCACTTAAGATATTAACCCATTATTTAACGTTGTAGGTGGGGTAAATTTTTTGACTAAGTACCGAACTTTGGCCATGTTTCAAAATGAGCACCAAATTTTAAAACTTATCAAAATGAGCACTTAGCTTAGATTTGTTTGCACCAGTTGGGTACTCGGGCCTTTCCGTCGAATAAAAGTCGACGGTTTGACGGATTGTGAATGTAGCAAAGATGTGTGCTACCGCCGCTATCGATGTGGACTTCGCCACGCATACAATCCTGCTAAGAAACATGTCGCCTTTTTCTCACGAAAAGGCCCGGTACCCAACCGTGCAAAACAAATTAATGCTAAGTGCTCATTTTGATACGTTTTAAAATTTGGTGCTCATTTTGTAACATGGCCAAAGTTCGGTACTCAGTCAAAAAATTTACCCGTTGTAGGTGTGTATTTGACTTTAAGGTCTCTAAAAACAGTGCTAGAAACCTACAGATAATTTCCTTTTTTTTTTAAATACCTCTCTACCATTAGAATATTAGTGTTTCCTGGATGTGTGTGTATATATATGAATTCAACTTTCCACCTAAGTTGACAGGAATTTACGCACACAAAGGGCTCCAAGAATATATAGTGTTCACTTGGTCATAGAAGCGGACCACAAATAAACAATGCTTCTCATTTGAGCCTAAACTAAATATGTTTTTCTATCCAACATTTCAAGTAGCTGCCAATTCAGTCATTCAGCAGAATTTTGATGTGGAATAAACTGATTTGAACTTGAACTAAAAGTGTTTTTCATGGTGAAGGTGAATTTACAATGCATGAGTAAATAGCTTACTCATTTTTTAACAAAAAAAGAAAAATCAAGAGATGCTTTGTATTTACAAAAATAAAAAAATAAAAAATACAATTGCTAAACTAGTAAATGAAAATTATCACTTACAAGTGATCTAATCTTGAGATGTTGCAGAGTACTCAAAAAGAAGACGTTTAGATGGTGCAGACTGAAAAAGCACTCTGAGACGGCTGGTGAGCTGATAGATTAAGGTCCACTGCAAGGCCATTTCAGAGTCCTTCATTTGTCTGACAATCAAGGCCTGAAAAGGCATACATCAACATGAGACTGAAAAATAAAACTTAAACTCAAGGAACAAATAAGCTGGATCACTTTGCAATGAATTAATAATTAAAAACTTTGATCAAGAATAATTTTAAAAATAAGATCATGACACCCATTCGGCAAAATTTGGTTTTGTAACATACCCAGCCCACAACATGCCACAGATAGTAATGACTAAAATACAAACTACTAATGTGAATTTCTCGTTTCACATTAAGGACAACTGTAATCAATAGATGACAGATCATAGAAGTTAATCAAACCACATAAAAGATATGGTAATGAAATTACCTGAAGGCGTTTTCCTAGCTGCACTTCAACTTCAGTACCAAATGATATATTATTGGCTAGGGACCTCAAGGGTTCAGCAGTAGGGTCGACAGATAACAAACTTGGGATCTGTGGAGCATACACTAACCTCCACCTCGCCTGACCAAACTCTCCTTTTCCTTCTATTCTTGGCATCAAGGTTTCAAGTGTTGCAGTTGCAAGTTTCTTGAAAGCAAGCTGCCCGTCCCCCTCCAACAAAGATTCTGCTAGTTGACTTTCAAAAGCCCTAGCAGCCTACAAACAAGATATCAGAGGATCGCTGCATGAACTCAAGATGTTCTTCATGATTAAATATCAGGAAATCTACAATTTCTAAATTGTAAACATGGTATCAGCATAAGAGATGCTTGATTATTTTATTCATATCAGATTGTTGTTTATAAATTGAACCAAGTTCATCAGTTAGTTGAAAGCCAATAAGCAGTCAGATTTTTGAGATCTTCAAAGATGTAGGTTTTTTAAAAATTAAACACTTGGTAGCGAATTAAGACTTGTTCAAATAGGAAAAAGCAAGGTGGTGGTCTCACGAGGGCCATATTCTTAACCCTTTTGCAAATGTAAGTATGATTATATGGTTGTTAAATCTCTTCCAGAAGTTTAACCTACAATGGCGGTAAGGCCATTATATTTGCACATATCTCCGCCTTTGCAAATGTAAATATGATTAAATGGTTGTTTAATCTCTTGTAGAAGTTTAACATACACTGGTAGTAGGCCATTATATTTAAATGTAGCAAATCCATTGTTACAGACAAGTTGTCTTGAAATTAAATTTCACATGCCAGAAACAAAGATAAAGGTGACCAAAGTATTTCCTTGAGAAATTCACTTTTGAGCAGAAATATGCTTGGTACACTAAGTCATATGCAACAATATAATTTTTCCAAACATCGGATTGTAGCATAGTTTTGTGAAACACAAAAAATATATAGATGCATGTACTTGAGTAGAGAAGTTAACACATAATAAACTATAACCAAGCACACAGACATAGAATACTGTCACTTTACCTCAGTAGGTGAAAGAACACCCTGATCCACAGATCGCGTTGAGGTTACAACCAAATTGTCTTGCCAGGTACTGGCACGACTTTGTACCTTGAATTGCCATTCAGATCCAACCAGCACTAAATCTAAGATAGGATCTAAGCCAAGTTCAGGCTCAAATTTAGCAATATTTAGATGGTCGCGTTTAAGCCTAACCTGTTTCAAGAATTTAAAAATCACTGTCAAATAGAAACAGAAATTTAATCCCTCCCCCCTTCCCCTTCCTTTCAGGACATGCTTGAATTTTCATGGAAAGATTTGAAAATTTGTCAAAAGAATTCACCTGTGTCGCAACTAAATTGACGTCGCCATTTTCAAAACTTAAGATGCCCTTTGGTTTTATCCATTTTGGATGGGCCAAGCCATTAAGCTCAAGTTCACCACTTACAGCAAAGTTAAGAATTAAAGGGTACACTATCCTCAATTCTGGTCCAAGTAGCAGCTTCAGGTCTGTAAGCCAAATATCGACTCCAGGTCTGCTAATGGCTTGATCAATTTCCTTTCTGATTTCAGATTCATTACCTATGAACTCAAAATAAATCGTGATCAACCATTGCATTAACATGTAAGTCGCGAAACTAAAAACAAGTATTTCAATTCACTTCCCAGACTGGCAGATTATATTCTTTTGCCAGATTTTCATAAACTAGTTGGGTCCACAAGACAAATTGCAGCAATAAAGGTTCCGGCCATAAAAGTTGCAAATTTGAATAATGTTATGCACTAGTTGAAATAAAAATTGATCAGTTTATTATTCTAATAAAATAACATATTTCTGTTCTATTACAAGTGAAAATAAAAGAAGTTCAAGGAATATAAATATGGCCCCTGGGTGAAAAACTACCACATGCCTCACATGTGATCAACATTAAATATTGCCACAGATATATACTTTTGGCAATCTATATTGAATCATAAACAATAAAAGCGTAGAAGTTCAACCAACCCAGTAAGCTCATTTCTTATAAAATACGCAAGTTTTATAAAATACTTGGTTATCTTTATTGCAGCTTGATGGCAAACAAGGAAAAGACAAGTTGAGAAACTCTGCAGCATAATGACTATGCATTTGTGTTTGTAAGAGAAATCTAGTAAGCTCATTCCTTATAAAATACGCAAGTTTTATAAAATACTTGGTTATCTTTGTTGTAGCTTGATGACAAACACCGAAAAGACAAGTTAAGAAACTCTGCAGCAAAAGGACCATGCATTTGTGTTTGTAAGAGAAATCTAGCCCTGAAAGTTGACTGCAAAATAGTAAATGGTCCTTGAATTAGTTTGATTTTAGTTTTGAACAGAATTTGCTTATCATTATGAAATAAGAAATAGATACCTTAATATGAGAATATGAATCATTTCTTTTTCCTAAATATAATCAGTATCTCTTGGGTTCAAACTTTAAAAAACAACAGACGGCCGAGAATGTGTTTAAATGGTGAAATCTGTACCAGCAGGTTGAGGCAATCTATCATGTGAAGAGGAAGATAAAGATCCGAAAAATCTTGAGACATGCCCAGAAGCACCTATTCCACCATAACCAGCAGCAGGAAAGGTAGACTGGTTTGATGCCAATGTATTAATAGCCACACCATGACCCTTATCATGAGGCAAATAAGCTTCTCCGTGACTTAATTTAATCATTCCAGTGATGTTTGGCTGCAATATTGATCCTGTAATCTGCATTTGGCTGTCAACTTGGCCGCTGCAATTATCAAAGTAATGAAAATAAGAATCAATGTTAAACAGATACTATTATGCTACTAGAAATATGATAAAATGAAAATTAATCACTAAGGCATGACAAGGGATATAGATTGTTAGTGAAACTATTACTATATTAACCTTGAAAGATATTTTAGCCACACATTTGTAAAAGGCAGAAACCATAGAAGCTTGAATAAGCCAAAGAAAAGTATCTTTCAGAAAGGAACATCAACCTCAGAATATTCTTGGCTCAGATTTCTAGAACTTCACATTTCACATCGATTTTATCACTGGCAGATGATTCACTAGTCATGAGAGGCAAATTGCCCTTCAGAAATAGCTTCCCCTTTCTGCTTACTCTGCTTCCATGGAACTGATGCATAATCGGGTTTGATTTAACTTGAACCGAGCCCCCTAAATTTGTAAGAGGCTTTCGAAGAACTGGAGAAGAAACTGAAGCCCTGTGTAGTGATGCAGATCCATCTACAATTGGCTGCTCAATAGTGCCCCTGACCTATCAGGAAAATATTCTGGTGAAATGTTTGCAAATAATCTCTACACAGTATGCCCAAAAACAATGTACAAGGATTATGTAATAGAATTTTTTTTAGATTGTCTAGTATATACACTATAATAAAGCAAATAATCAACAGAAAGATATATTCAGATGCAGAGGAAAAGCCTGAGTCAAATTGTGAAACCTCTCAACAAACAAGGAGCTCATAACGCGAAACTTCTCATTCTCAAAACTAATTTCAAGTGATCTCCATCAAGTTTTTGACACCAAACAGAACCCAAATTCTCTTTGTGAAGACCCAGATAGGGGTTCAAGATTTTAAATAAAACAAATCTTGGTTTCCTTCTGTAAGAGTAACCTAAGACATAAAAAAGGGCAGCCCAGTAAAATATAGTCTGTGAAAACTTTGAAAAATGTGTGCACTAGGCCACTGTAAAAGAGAGACCCTGCCTCCTTAACCTGAAAACTTGATGCCAAGGTAGAATTAAATCATGATCAGGTCCATTATCTCTCAAGTTTAATTTTTTCCTTTGTAATAATAATTGCTTTCTGAAATAACTCAGTTCCTTTCCTAAAACAAGCCTCAACACTGGGACATGTTTAAAATAACATATCACTATTATTCTTACCGGTTACAATCAACAATACAATAATCAAAACAATTGTGCATAGTAATGATGTCAGAAGAACAGCTAACTGAAAATACCAACATATCAACAGTTTTAACCATGCGGGAGCTTTGTAGCCCTGGGCTGCCCTTTTTTTTTAACAGTTTTAACCATAGATGAAACACAACAAGATCTAAACCATGAAGCACTACGGCATCAAGGAGCTAAAATGAAGACACCATCGAGATTTGCATTGATAAATTGATGACTTATAAAACATGAAACCAACAAAGTTATAAATGTGAAGAGAACAAAATCTCTTAAAAGTAAAATCATAAATAACTACAAAAAACTCCGATAAAATGTTAACCACAAAATCTTCAGTAGATAGGACAGAAACTTTGGAGAAAAAAAAAAGAAAAACAAGAAAAAAAAGAACATAAAAAAAAAAGAACATCAAACAGCATTCTAAAATTGGCCCACCTGAAGGATAATGTCAGCATACCCATGAAGCCAGTCTGCATAAGGACTCAAGGCTGTTATCAACATCATCCCGCCATCTTTGATATCTGCATCTACTCTCACCTCCTCAAGATCATCTAAAAATATTCCAGTTCAAATCTTTTAACTTTTCAGCTATTGGAAGTTCCTATCCCTCCTCAGGTTTCTCTCTCTGATAACCTTTTTTCATTAGCCTCATCAGTAGACCCACTTTCAGTATCTTTTACCCAAACTGAATCCTTATGGCTCCCCTGCAATTCTCTTTCCCTCAATTTATCAATCTCCTCTTCTGGATCATTTTGAACATAAGCCACAGGAACACTTCCCTGGATATGTACATGGCCACTTTGGACAACAGGTTCAAAAGTTTGCATTAAATAAAAACTGACTAGTTGAGGTTATCGGTTTACAACCTCAGCTCGGCCCAAGATCAATGCCTCCTACAGCACCATCCAAAAAGCCTGATCTGTACATCACATTCTGGCTTTGCAAGAGTTCCTCTAAGATCTCCTTCCATGTGCAAAATTCCTCTCAAGGGCGTTAGCATTTGCCACAAAGAATGTACAGACTCTGTAGCTGAAGGTTCCATGACCTGAACTAATGTGGGAAACCAGACCAACAGGAAAATTGAGAACAGCAAAATGAAGGTTTGTTATGGGCCCCAGCAAACATCCATCAGCATGTAGAGTTGCATTATCTTTCTGGATAAATAATTTCTCAAGACGCAAAACCATCATTATTGTTGTATGCACCAGTTGCCAAGACACGCTGAGTTTTGTAGCTTCCCCACTCCCAATCCTCTCCATGGAAATCAAAATCTGCCTGTAAAAAGACGGACAAAGTCAGACAAATGGAAAGTGAAGAAATTGTTATCAAACTAAATTTAGCAGGAGTAATAAGTTGATTCCACAAAACATCAAGCTGTCTCCTATTCCAGAAAAGAATATGACTATGATAATAGTAGATGAGGTTTCCTGCTATTAAATTTAAATAGCAGAACCAAATAAAGTTTTGGATTAATTTTATGAGGTATATGTAGTATAATATAAAAAGGGCAACCCGGTGCTAAGCAAAACTCCCGCATTGTGTGGGTCCGGGGAAGGGTCGAACCACTTGCCTATTGTAATGCGATTGCACTTCTATCCAGTGAATGTTGCCCTATCAGTCAATACATTAAATACAAATGCCGTCTCCTTACACTGGGAAGCATCCAAATATGGACAGCAGATTTTAACAATGTTCAATGCAATGAACAAAAGAGCAAAAACATCATTCCGTGATCTGGCAACAAGAGTCAAGTGCCAACTATTAATTAAATCATACCCATCCTGTACCTAATCTAAAATGTACTAGTTGGCATCTAAGAGCTCATGACAGATGAATAAAATAATACAGCAGCAGGTTCTGTAATAGATTTTTCATGTTAGAGCAAAAGATAACAACAAAAAGTCACAACCGTGAAAAGTCAGCATAAGTAGGTATTATATGCAAATAGTAAAAATAAATAAATAAAAGAAGTAGAATATGACAAAGAACATCCAAAAATAGAGGGTGGAGCTTTAGGATATGCAAAGAGAGAAGGAACAATACTAACAAACCATATCAGCTTTGTCCAGAAAGCATACAGATAAATCCAATTCCAGGTCAAGCTACATGGTACATACTTATTCCTGCTACTAAGACAGAAGTTTCCATACAACCAAAGAGTTCAGGATATAACCTCAAGTCAAATTGATTCATGTAATGATCTACTCATGCCCATTTCGACTGATTTATAAACAACACAAATAATGAACACAAAAGGATTCTGAGTCACAGTCTTGTGTCAGTTTACCATTGTATCCCCATTGCCGCCACCACTGGCATCAAGAGAGCCATGCCAGCAGCCTTTAAGTTCTTGTAAACCAGGAAGGGCAATGTCTTCAAGGATAATGTCATCTGACCCATAAAAATGGCTTTTTAGTTCCTGCAAAGCAATAGAGTAATGTGGACTGTATAAATTACTGAATAGAGGCCAGCAGAAAGAATAATATGATGGGCTGTATAGTTATAACAGTCAAGACTAAAATCTCATTCTATCTATAAAAAGAAAATTTTCAAGAATATGAGGTTCCATGCTTTGTCCACAACATACCCAGAAATACATAAAGCACTGACAGGGGAATCGATGTATACCTTAAGAAGTTCCCTTAGGCTGTCAGCTTGAATTCCAGCAGACTGCAAGCTTTGTATAAAAAGGTCCTGCCAAGTTATTAGAAAAACATAATTTGAAGTTCAGCAAACAATACTCATAAATGGTTTACCAAGTTTTAAGAACTGAATTCAACACGCATCACAGTAGCTAGTCTCAACTTAGGGAACAACTAAGTAGAAGCTTCAGCCAGTCTTTTTAGAAGCATCAACATAGATATGAGCAATATCTCAGCAGAACACAGTATACAATCTGAAAATCCTGAAATCACATGATACCACAAACTTTTGCAAGAAGGAACAAAAAAAAAGGCAACCATATAAATTGGGGATATAGCAGTGGTTACTGGCAGAAGCATATACCAGTCCATATGCTGTAGACTCTAAAATTGCTATAGCACAAAGGCATCTTTGCATTAAAGGATGAAACCTGGAATTCAATTTACAAATAATTTCCCTCTCAAGACACCAAAATCAAGCTAAGTCAACTTATTAGGATGTTCACCTAGCCTCAAAATTAAAACGTAAGATGTTTCAACTCATTGACCATACAGATACAAAAATATTGAGAAAAGGTGGACCAGAATAACTAGTGGAATTTGGAATATGTAGTTAATGCAAAGACTACAGCAAAAAAATCTAACTGGGAAGTTGATAAAAAAATTAAGATTTGTGCAACTGGAACAAATTAATTAAATTCCCTTCTCAAGAATTTGACATACAAGTAGTGATAGTTTCAGAGCCAAAAGGCACATATTGAGAAAGCAAGAAAGCTTTATCAGGCAAATCCAACTTATTCTTTACTGTTCAGTTGAAGTTTTTGGTCCTTTTATTGGACTAATATAAGATTGTGGACAATGTAGAATTAGTTCAAGGATGCCATTTGAACTTCAGCTCAAACTGCCACCAATTACTTGTCAATCTATTAATTTATATTGTTCAGTATAGTAAAAAGAGCACCTTCTACAAATATATTGCTTATTTCTGCAATTATAAGCTAATTTAGTAACAAATCCAAAAGGTGCATTCCGTGGTACAGTCTCAGATCGTGATACAGAAGTATTAAGTTTGATCTACACTGTGGATGGATCACATAAATGTTAAAAAGTACAAAACATGCCATGCATCTAATTAGTTAAGTAAAATTTGACCTTAGACCTGGAACTTAACGGGCAGGATCAGTACTTCGAGAGAGAAGCCTTGCAAGTGGCAGCATCTCAGCTACTTCCAGCACAGGGAACCTCCAGTCTAACCCTCCATCTGCCCATTGAAGATATTATTCTACCAAGATGCCCAGCCATTGCCTTTTTAAAGCAGCTTTCATCTTTCCTGTTGTCAGTGGGATATCTTTCTCGCATACCAGGTAGTACATATTCCCCTTTGAAGCTCAGATCGGCTGCTAGCTTGCTCCAGAAGAGTTTTTTCAATGGTGATCTGAGTGATTAACAGGTCATAGATTGCAATAAAAGTGAAGGCAGAATGTAGGCTATAATCAAATCAGGATCAGTTGAAAAGTTGCATTATTCAGAAGCAAGAATAAAGCAGGACAAAATCAACCGATATCAGTTGTGAAGGTAATAAAAAACCATATGACTATTTGTGACTGTTTAGTGACTCCAAATCTCAGAATTAATGAAAACCATCTCCCAGATGAGCATCACAACTAGGGGATCTTCCTAGTTGAAGATGTATTGACGGACCTTAGGGCCCAAGATGGTATCAGGAAAATATTGAGATGTAATCTATTAGATGAGTCTTGAAATATGTGCATGTGTACCACATGGAAGCCCAACTTGTACACAAAGTAGGTTCAACAGAAGGTTCAACAGATAATTTTTCTGATAATTGGTTTCACTTAGTATAAATTAACTGGGGAAATGAAAACCAACACATACATGCAACTATATATCGCTGATTCCAAATAAATCTCTTTGAAATCCTAATATGGCAAACAATAAAATCTACAGGGCTGTACCTGGCCATATGACTTGGTTGCATTTATAATACATTATAGGTAAGGTCTAAAATATTTATTACTTATGATGTATGAATATTGCCATTGGCATTGCATACCAGCTGCATGCCTAAATGATCAACATAGACATTCTTATGCTTTTCTACCACAACCCCAAAGATCCTCTCCCAGCCCCGCATCATGCAGTTCGAAGTATCAATGAAACAGATATGGTTATCCACATGCAAAGATAGTGTTTTATTATTTACTTAATTCCTGTCATTGACTACTTTTTTAACATTAATTCCAATTCACTACTTCTAACATTTGATGGTATCCAATACTTCTATGATTTACTAAATCATTATTATGATTTCATGATTCAAATCTAATTCATGATCTCTATGTTCCTCAACTTCGCATAGCATAAAGTACCAACCCAATCCTTTCATCCAAAAGGCATGCACAGTGGTGTTCAGTTTGAAGTTCTCCAATGGTGCGCAGCCAGCAAGGTTTTGAAGGACAATTTCAAGGGGAAGACAATCCAATTCCCAGGAGAAACAAAATGATGTGAGCCTACCAATGGTCCCTATACATACTGCAAGATTCTTCTACATCCGATTTTACAAAAATACATAATAACTTTAACTATAATATTTATGAACAATATTTCATATTTCATCCAAAACAAGAGTTAGTTAAATAGATAAATCAGATAGTTTGAAAAGGAATCCTAGAGAAAGAGTCACTGACAACATCTCCGGCCCACCTGGCCGCCACATCAAGGGCTTCACCTTGCACACCACTGAATTTTGGATGAAGCACTGATAATAATCCATGACCCCTCCGTTTCTGATAATTAAGTTCCAGCTCTGCCTGCAAGTATGGACAGTGGATTAACAATAATTGGTCTAGAAACAAGGAACAAAATTGTGTAGGAAAGATTGTTGCATTAATAGCTTCAGAATAAGTGGTGTTTGGTTGGAGTGGGATTAAGTTGGATTTGGGATTTGGGGTTTGGTTGTTTGAATTTTGTTTTGAGGAACTTTTAGACTAACTTGACCAAAGTTTGTCTCAATTAAAAATAATTAAGATAAATAATTTTAAATAAACTTATATTTTGTGATTAATAATTATGATTTATTATTAATATGAAGTTTTACATATTAATTAAATTAATTAAATCTTCTGAACTATTAAACCCTAACCCTATCCCTGTCCAAACACCAACCCTGTGTCAGAATGAAAATCAGGATTTTGATTCAGATAAAAAGTTCGTCATGATCTATGTGTCATAACAAGAAACTCTAAAACACCTTGTATAAACATCGCAACACCATACTATCATTCAGAGCATTTCTCTTATGGATAGACAACAACTAGTTTGTCAGTTCAATTTTTGCTTAGATATAAAAGACCCAGGAGACCAGAAGTAGAGAACATGACTCTCATCTTCATGTTTCCAAAAAGTATGCTGTACATGAGTGAAAAGGAGAAAAAGAATGTCAAAGCTTAATTAAAAACAAGAATGCACTAGTAGTAAGATGTTTTATAAATTTGAGGATCATTACAAATGAAGATGAGCATTTATGCTAATGCTTGGTATAGTGGAAATGAGTGGGAGGGAAATGGAAATGAATGAGAATCTTTAAGTTGAGATTTCTTTTCATTCACATTTTCTTCTTTGATTCATTTTTCGAGGAAGATGAGAATGAGTCATTCCCACTTTTTCTGAAAATGGTCATTCCAGAAAAAATAAGCTAAATAGGTGAGAATGGTTGTTTTGCTCCTAACCTTCTATGCAATGGGGTTTTATTGCAAACATAAAATATTTTTATTTTATAAACCAAAAATGCCCTTATACTCACTACATCACTCCTAAGGACATTTTGGTCATAATATTACTAAAATAGTAATTTGTTCAAATACTAATAAATACTCTTTTAATAGTAAAATCATTTAAAAAGTATATTTTTCTAATAGTACTTTGTTATAAATTAAAAAAATTTCAAATATTTGATTCTTTGTGGATTAGTTGGTAAGATCTTAATTTTATGGCCAAAATTCCCTTTGTATTAATAAATCATTTAAAATAGTTTTTTATTATAAAATATTAGTTAAATATTATTTTGATATAAAATAAAAACTTATCAAACAAATCCAATTCTTTTGATTAATGCTTGATACTTTTATTTTATGATCAAAACCACATTTCCCTTGTAAAAAGAATTTTTGTCATAAAATTATGACAAAGTTGTATCTTTGTCAAGAAATTAAAAAAAAAATTTGAAAATTTGGTTATTAGGAATATTAGAAAATATTTTTATTTTATTAACAAAAATACCTTTTCATTAATAAATCATTTAAAAGAGTATTTTGGTCCAAATAAGAATTACTAAATCTATATAAAATAAATATATGTTTAAAAATTTTCTCAACAATTAACATAAATTTGACCGAAGTTGATTCTTTTGTAATATAAACCCATGTTATATGGGTTTTCTATAATAGTTGTAAACAAATATGTTGGATCTATAATATTTAAGTACTACATAGGGTTATAATTATATGCAAAAGTCAAAATCATTTCACTCCATTCTATATTAAGATCCAAACATGGAATGAAAATAGACACCTTCAATTCCTCTTTTTTCTCTTATTCCAACCCTTTCATTCCCATTTTATATTATTCCCTTCCCACCCATTCTATCATACCAAGCATGACCTTATAGCATGTAATTGTCAAAATGGTTAGTTACTGAGTTCAAATGTTGTTTTTAAATTGGTCATGTTATGTAAAAGTGTAAAAAGAGTAAAACATATTTAATCATTTAAATAGAAATTTCTGAAGTTTTAAATGCCCCAATTATAATCCAAGCCTGGAGTTCCTAAGACTGATCTATTAATCTTATTCTTTGAGTTGCTTATAGTATCTTCAAACTTGTACCAGCTTAGCATCCCATGGCACTATTAATATATTGTATATTGTGGAACTGGGTATATATAATAGACCAAAGCTGTGCAAGTCACTTAAAATCTGCACATATGTTGAACACCATGCAGATCTCTATATAACATAAAAAAAGTCAAGCAAACAAATAATTACAACACAACTATGGGTAAGGGCTCACCCTCTGAATAGTTCCTCAAGAGATGCAAGCTCCAGTTCATCAAGTGGCAATTGCTGTCAGATCTTTCCATCAACAAAGCAAAAAATCAGATTGCAAGCTTTGATAGATAAAAAGAGCAAAAACTTTAAATGTCAACTTCTAAACCAAATTTGGTACAAAATTCTATATTCAGATCAGTATAATTTCACCTCCAAATTAAATAACATAATGTTGTGGTTGATAAGATATATATTAGCTCTCAGCTGCCCCTTTTGAAGAGTAAAATGACATTAACCTTTCTTTTTTGCAAGGTATGTTCTGCAGTAAACCATAATGGTCCAATAACTTCTACTGACAAATTCTCATCAGGCCTACCTGTAGCATCCAACTGACAAACCGTATAAAACGGAGAAGGTTAAGTAAATGTAACTTCCAAAGAAAGCAACCTGGTCAATATAACTTAAAAAATAAATGAATAAAAGTAAACCAAAATTTTGAATATCTTTGAGGCAAATTCTGGAACTTTCAATTGTTGAGTTCCACATATCCTATAAGAAACAAGCTTTTTCTCATCTTTACGCCTCAAACAACAAAGGGTATAAGAATCAAAAGAAAACTTCTTTAAAAATAAAAAGAGATGAATCAAAAAATCATATCATAGATGACATCGTTATTTTTGCATAATAGAACCCCAACTAGACTTCCCAACTGAATGATATCCATTTATTTCTCCCTCAGAGTGCACAAAACCATATCCCAAAGTTACCACATGAATGACAACCTTCCAAGTTAAGAAATCTAGTTCATGAGCCTATTATGTAAAAATACATTACTCAAACCTATAAAAAATAAAAGATGAATTAAATATATTGGTATAATAATTTCTTAAAATGAGAAACCATATGACATTCTTTTTAATATATATTTATGTTTGCACAAAATCCATCACCAAGAAGTATTATTTTACACTTGTGCAAGCTTTATATAAAGGCTTACTGTAGCATATGAGGCTTTTAGGAGAGAAATTCTCACAAGTTGTACATTTTGAATAATAAACATTTCCTATTCAAGTGTGCATATCTGTCCTGCACCAAAACCATACAATTCAACAGAATAACTTCTTCAAGACATTTTTACACCCCTGCCTCAGAGAATCACTGTTGCATCACCACATCATTAATATAAGACTATAATTTCCACGCAAGATCAGTAATCACCCCTTAAAAGATTGTTAGTAGTGGTTTATGAAGTGTCATTTAAAAAACGCCTCCTCCAAAGTGAAAAGTCAAAGATATTTGAGTAAATAATCTTATGAACCCTGAACTTTATCCTAAGTCTCTCACTACTCCCCTAAACCTTCAATTTTTCCAAGTAATTAAACCTCATAATTCCAAACTATTTGTAATATAAACCCTCCATCTAATTTACTAACAACCAGCCATCACTTGCTCAGCTTGTTTTCAGACATGGAACCACATGGTACTAGATCAGGGCAAACTTGTAAAAAAATACTCCTACCAACTAATTTAATTGTTTAGAAGAATATGTTAATCATTATAAGGCAATGGTACCTTCATAGAAACTTTAGGTTTAAAATGAAAACATAATAAAAATTCAGGGATTGCCACGTGGTATCACATTTATGACCAACTCAATAGATGATGGTTTGCCAATGACTATCATAAGATGGAGGGTTAGCATTGCAAACTAATTTGGAAGTACAAGAGTTCCATTGGAAAAATTGGAAACATACAAGGCTCAAAAGGTAATTCTACCCAAGACATTATCTATAGGTAGTATGTTTTGAGGAATGCTAAATTTACTGGTATCTTTAATAACACTCATGTAAACTCCAACAGCTGCTCAGGGTACAAGGAAATCTAGAGTGATAGTTATTTTCTTTGGTAAGCAATAAAGATATAATTCTAATCTCGGATGTGGAAAAAAACTCAATTAGATTATACGGAATCAGCTTGAGGACATAATCATACACGGTCCAGATCTGTGTAAGGCAGATTTTGTTCAATATAATATTCTTCCATCAGTCCATGGTAGAAGAAAAACATAGAGGGATAAATTTTTTTATAAGTAATACAAACATAACTCTGATCTGGAATGTGAGAAAAACTCAGCTAGAAAAGTGGAATTACTTCAGGACATAATCATATATAGTCCAGATCTATGTAAAGCTGATGAAAACAATTCTCTATGCATCAATTTATGTTTGGTAAGTTTTTTGGGTAAAGGCTACATTAATGTTTAAAACGGAGAAATTAGATAGTAAGGAAAGAAAGCAAAAAATAGACGTAATCTATTTAACAGAAGTACATGCCTACATGATAGATGGGCAAATGAGCAAAAACAGAGATACCAAACTACTTGGAATGAACGATATCATACCTAATTTAGTGCCTCTATAGTACCGATTTGTGGTTTTAGGTCCTCTATTATAATTTCTGAGCCTTTTTGGTCCCTGAGAGCTTTTATAATTCAGAAATGTTAGTCCCTATGCTCACGTATAAAGCTTAATTCGTAGGCCTCGCTTAGCCCTCTAAAGTTGATGAAGGTAAGGGACCGACATTTCTCAATCGCGGAAAGGATGTTGTCCAAAAAGGCTCAAATTATCATAGTAGAACCCACCTAAAGTCACATATCGGTATAATAGAACGACTAAATTGGGTATTACACCAATGAAGAATCAAAATTTGCCGGCCCATAAGTCTTCAGTAAGAAATTTATAATGAATTTGCAAGGTGTAAAAGGTACCTTTAAAAGCTTTGTGGGATATAGACAAGGAACCAGCTAATTAGGAGCGCCAAAGAGATAAGTTGGTTGAGAGTTTGATCCCTCAAAGGGAAACTTCTCCAACAAGACTTGCTTTCTCATCATCATTCATCTCAATCTCTTGTATATCCTTGACATCATATATCTTTTCATCAATTAGACTAGCAAATTTTGCAACTTTTCCTTGGAATCTAACCTTCCGGGTTGCTTTCAAATGTAAAGGTCTCGTGAACCAAGAGAGTTAGATGAAATAAGGCTAGCAAACTCAAAACTAATGAGCTTAAACTGTGATCAACAGTCTCAACAACAAGAGTACATGATTCTCCAACATCTATTAGATTCTTTCTAAGTGACCAGTAATCATCAGGATAAGATGTTTGAACCTTTAGTAAATAATTCCAAAGGTAATAGATGATGAAGTTAATAATGCGCAGTCATGCGAGATGACAATATGCCCAATGGAATCAAAGAATGAATCTTTAGCTTTGGAGCAAGCCCATTTTATACCAAATCGCCTCGAAGTTCAAAAAGGTAGGAAGGTTAAGAACACTCCAACACACACAAGACTGTTAGAAGATCAAAATTACTAATTCAAACAACCCTAACAAGATT